>JAPXFQ010001282.1:600000-1006956 GCA_028564705.1 Apricaphanius iberus
AACTCATGTAGTCTAAATATGTCTGGTCAAAGGATCAGGCAGACACCTTCTTGTCTAAACAAAACATAATGCCAAACTCTCACATAACTTTGTAGAGGATAATGTTATGGCCTAGTGAGACTAAACTCACTTTGACTCCTTTTAGGACAAAGGTGAGTTTGGCCAAAATAACACAATACCCACTGATTTAACGTACATATCAATAATATTCAAGGCAAAGTTAACAACATCCATTTAGTTACTATTGCTCCTTTTCACTCTCACCACTGTGGGTATAAATTCGTGGGCTGGTCCTCTCTTCACTCCTGGCAGCTCCATTACTGGTTGCTTTATTTATATAAGAGAATCCTGTACAAGACACCACTATATCTGTCAGGCCTTCTTTCTGCCTCTCATAACTCTTATTTATCAAGCTTTGTAACCCCTCCTAAATCTGCCATCTTTGGACTTAAGGGCTTCCCCTGTGCAACACCGAAACTCACTTCTGATATCAGCATTCACCTTTAAGCAAACTACTCCAAAACACTATTGTTGCTTCTACTGACCCTCCTTAGCACACAAACCTAACCATTTTATTCTCCAATTTCTTGCTTTCTACTTTTTTAATGCAAATGTTTCTTGCTAAATTTGTGTGGGTGTTTTTATACAGCTGTGGGTTTTGTTTTTATGCATTTCTGAAGCCTGTAGGCCTCACAATTTTTCTAAATAAGAGGTGGTTCACATCACAACCAGTTTACAAAGATAAATAAAGGTTAAAGAACAGAATGATCAAACCAAAGTTGGTTAAATAAATCTAACAAAACCTGTCGGGTCATCTAAAAAATGGTTTTCTAACAGGAAAGTTCCTCTTAATATGATAGATTTGGGGAACTTTTGAAAGGTAAAATAGGCAAATGTAGCATCTTGAAGACTATTACCAATAAGTAATGAACTCAAAGAAACAAAATGCTTAAACAAAGTATTAGTCTAAGTCAGCTACTTAACAAAGTTGTTACAGCTTGTTTATCTTAATAGAATTAGCCCTCTAACCATCTTGTTTTTCAGTTTTGAGTTGCACGTTATCTATGTAATAATTTAGACAAAAAAGGCTTTAAAATTATTTAACATTATCTCATTTTAAGTTCACAAAAACCTGGAATTTTAGCAGTGTGTAGACCTTCTGTATAGTGCTTGAATACTGATATTGCAACTTCCCTGTCCTATTGTTAAGTTTCAGACAGTACCATCCCATGAGACAATATGTATAAAAAAATATTTTTCTTTCTCTAGTTCTCTGAATAAACTCATAATAGCTGATTTGAATTATGACACTTGAAAAGACCTATGAAATGGACTGCTGGCATCACATATGAGGCAAATACAAAGAAATAAATTACACACTCTTAAACTGATAATGCAAGCCGTATTAATATTCATCAGCCCTGCAACTGGCCACACTGTGGACTCCATGCAATTAGTTAGAGACAAGACAAGGCCATGATGAATGTTAGCCAAGAGGACAACAAGATAAGTATGTGAGTGTATTGACACACAGAAAAAGACCCCGAGCACTAGGGATCAGGAAAGGAGCTTGTTGCCTTTTAGTGGCAGAGATGAGTGATTCTGGAGGAGCCAAAATGATTAATGCTACAGAGAGTGAGTCACTCAGAGGAGCAGTATCCAACTGGAATACAACCCCTTCCTCTTCTTCTAAATCCCACCTGCGTCACAGCATTGGAGACTGATGAGGGATCCAAGGTCATAGCCCAGATCTGGCACATACAACATACATCACTGCATGTGGAGCAGCGAGACAATGACACCGCTCAGCAATCATCCACACAAAGCATTGAGCACACTGAAAAACAGCCAGACACACTTTCTACATAGCAACGTCGTACTTGCTTACACTGCAAGCAAGCTGGTTCGTGAATCGTTCCATTGTCACCAATGATGGCTACAGAAGGTCTGATTGAATATTCCCTGCTGAATCATGAACGAATAGATTTCCTTAGAACTTGTCTTAAATAATCTTAAAACATACTTGTATAATTATCCCTTTGTCTCTGCTGTATTCTTAAAACTGGAGTGCTGTGGAGGTAAGGTGTACAGTGCTTTGCAAAGAAATGTAAATCTTAAACTTTATCTTATTTTGTCACCTTAGAACCAGAAATCCTTTATATATATTTTCACAAATAAAAATACAAACATTGTGATGTACATTTATAGTCAGTCCTAATGAGTAAATATTTTGTAGAACTACGTTTTGTTCTAGTTACAGCTAAACGTCTTCACAAGTATGTCTCAATGATTTGTGGATTTAGACGCTAAACTTATTGCCCATTCTTCTTTAAAATTTATTTAGCTCAAGCTCAGTGAGATTGGATGGAGAGCGCCAGTAAACATAAATTTCCAAGTCTTTCCGCAAGTCCTTAATTGGATTTAGATCTGGATTTCTAACACAAGCTTAATTTGATCTAAGCCATTCCAACTGATACATATAGCTTTATGTATAGGGTTATTGTCCTATGCTTCCATAGAATGCAGTCTTTTTGCTGATCTGCCCTTTATTTAGCTCTATCAATCTTCCAGTCTATGCTGATCTGCTTTCCTGTTCCGACCAGACAAACCATCTCCACAGTATGATGCTGCCACTACCATGGTTTGGAAGGTGGGGAAGGTCTGGCTGCTTTTGTTTGACCAAATATATTGATAATTTCACATAGATAAACCAGTTACTGAGTAACTGCTGAAGGTAATTGCTTGCATTATATTGTATTTAGGGGTCCCAATGGGGGTAAATAAAAATACACATCACAATCTTTATATTTCTTTGAAAAAAACATGTATCGTTTTTTTCTGCTTCATGGTTAAATGTAATTTTTGTTGGTAATCACACAAAATTATAGTGATTTTTTTTTTCTTAGTTTTTGAATGTAAAGTGCGAAATTGTAAAAAGGTTCAAGGGGAATCTAGATATCTATACAATTGGGAGGCACTGCATTTTCTTCTTTTTTATATAATCTAATAATGTCTAATTTAGTAAATTTTATTAGGAATCGTTAGATTTCTGCTATCCTTTTAATAGAGCTGCTCACAGTGTGGAAGCATAGCAAGCATGCAAGGTGAACACAACAACCGTCATAAAAACTAACAATCCTATCTCCCTCATGTTTTTCAAGTTTGCCACAGAACAAAGACCACAAGCAGGTGTCCAACAAGAGGCCAATGGTGAGTCATCCCTCATCTTACCATTGTCCAGTAAGTAAAAGACTGGACTGCAGTGGCTGGCTCTCAGACTGGCCACAGGCTCTGGCAGGATTCGTGGGTCATTGTGAAGGGAGGTTGGGTAATGAACTGAAACAGGAGAGCCAACAAAACAGACACAGACGTTTCAGGGAATCAGGGGAGAGACAAACACATTGGATGAACTGGGTAGAAGAGAAACTCTGCTGGTAATAGGCAGGAATCAAATCTGAAGTTATGAAAACAAATGGGTTAATGAGAACTTCAAAAAATATATTCCACCAACAGCACACAGCTCAGCAGTCATTTATTTACTCTTATAATATAATATTATATATAATATAATAATAAAGAGGTACGAAAGTACTACCACAAAAACTACCATCTGGCACAGCCATTTGTAAATATTTTTTTTCATGTAATGAGCCATTTACTACACAAACATATCTCATTTACAGCAAACATATTTCATCATTTTGATTAACAATCCTTCTAATGCTAAAACCATAAACTTCAACACTATATCAAACCATTACTACTATGTTTTTAGTCTAAGTTAGTTCATAAATACTTTTTATTTCTCCCCACTGTACTTATGTTTGTTAAACAGAAGTCTAAAATCCTTTTGACTGAAAAAAGCACGAGTACGTGGAACCCGTGGAAACAGTCACAAAAAGATCTGCACTGCTTACAGGATCAGGGTAATATTGGCCATGGTAATAGCTAATTCTTTAACTTTAAAGCTAGATAAAAATGTAAAACATTACAATGAAAGTCATGAATGTGACTTAAACATTTTTACTCTAAATTAAAATTACTGTTACAATGTGATTTATTCTTGACATATAGTGTTAATTTTCTCAAAACTTTATTTATCGACCTCTTCTGAAGAAATGTATCTGATAAATTAACTACTATAATTTTGCAACAGTGTATTACTGTTTGAGGATCAACTAAGCCCTGCTATGGCTATTTTTCGTATAACAAAAGGTGACATATAACCTGCAAACCACAAGGCATATTGTGTTGGGTGTGGAGGTAGACAACCTTCAGTCAGTAGACAGACCAATTACTGCATCTAACGATAACAGAAAGATAAGAATATTTTCAGGAAAGAGACCTGAAGATCTCTTATCGAGAAATCAGGACAATTATGCTTGCAGTTCCTGACACGCAGGTTGAGTAAGGACAATTGCTAACTTGTTTAATAAGCTGTCGACAGGGTGCATATGACTTAAAGCAGACACAGCAAACCTGGTTTGCCGGAGGCAGAAAGGCCGCTTTTAATGGCCACAGAGAAGGGTGGCAGTGTGTGTTCATCCAGAGAAAACAAGACATGAACTCTCAGCCTGCCAAGCAGAGCACAGCTGTGCTGTCTAATATTGCTAAAAAAATAATATGTTTCAGACTGTTTTTTTATTAATATTAATTAATATTAAAAAAAACCCAGAAAAAATGATAGGAAAAAAAACACTAAGACAATCATTTTAATTTCCGTCTTATAATTCAAAAGCTGTAAAATAGTCTTTATCTGCTCCAACTGTCTGTGTTTGCTTTCCCACCGACAAAATGTGAATCAAATCTATTCAGACGGTGTCATGTAGTACATATTTCTGTACTTTTCATCCATCTCTACATACATCTTCTGTTCTTTTATGTCTTTAATTACCAATGACAAGCCTGTTGTGAGATTGAATGCTTTTGACCTAGACAACATGACAGTTCTGAAAGACATGGTACCACAAAAGAAAAGAACATCTTGTCCTAGCCACAGTTTGTTTTTTTCCATTGTGGTTTTAAAAGAAGGTAAGGCTGGTGAGTACACATGTGAAGACAGGTGATGCATATCCTAGATTATATTTTAAGAGAAAATAAAAATCCTAACCCTGAATTCTGAAAAATTCACAATAAGTTAAAAATACAAAGCAAAAATGTGCGGGGTGTGTAAATGGATTACTAACAGCATTCAACAGGGGTCAAAATTAATGGCTGCTTTAATTTTGAGAGTCCAAAAAAGTCTGTGGGAAACATCTATAATACCTCCAAAATGCTGAAAAACCTGGTATTATCGAACCTAATGAAAACAGAAATAAACCAAGTTTACCTTCATAGTTGATAATTGATCATGGCAAAGATTCTGGAACTTTGTAAATTAGTCACAGTGCAAATAAATACTTATTCTCAGCTTTAGAGGTTGCGCTAGACATTATTTTTGTCTATCATTTCTACTGGCAGGGTCAAAAGAATCCGGTCACAATCTATTTTTATCCATTACTTTAAAAATTCTTTTTTTTTGTGTGTCTCCAGCAATAGTCTGATGAGTTAATACCTATTCAATAACATCTATTAAATAGTTTTAAATCACAACAACCTGACCAGAAAACTACACAGGAAATTGTATGCTTGCGCTTATTATAAGAATATCTGATGTGGCTCCTGCATGGACCGTAAATACTCACTTTATTTTTCTTTATTTCTGGTAATCTAATAGTCGGATTGTTGCAGAAATTATTGGATTTTTGGCTAGGACAGAATAGATTACCCCTCATGGGGATTTAGCTGTTGATCTGCAGGCAGAATCCGCGCTTCACTCCTGCACTTGAGACTGCAATTAATTAATCACTTCATACAGAAATTTTTAAGATGAGCAAACATTTCTCCTATTGTAGCCACCAGAAGTTGAAGACTTTCTTAATGAGAGAACCGTAATGACCCGTACTCTCCTGGAGGAAAAGCTAGCACCAGCAGGCACCGCAAACCTGTCTTTGGCACACATCGGGCACTAGGGAGTGCGTCTCACCGGGCGCACTGGGGTGGATGGACTGCCAACCTGTCCAGGGTCCCCCGATAACCGCTGGAGATAGGCACCAGCTCCCCACGACCCTTCAAGGAGAAGGGAATGGATGGAATTTATTTACCTGGACTCCGTGCATAGAGTTGAAAAATAAAATCTGCACATTACTTAAAGCGATCAGAGGGAGGTGTGAAAAGAAATCTGTAAAAATGACGGACAGCCTTCAGATTTTTCCGTCACTGTTGTAAAAAAATGATAAAATGCGGAAAATTTTCCGTTAACGCGACCCTTGCTCAGCACTTATTTATTATGAATAGGGATTGGTTATCAGAGTCAAGGGAAACAATCTTTTAAAACTTACACCGTCAAAGCCTCTAAACAATTCCATTATAACAACTAACAACTAACAACTCCAATATTTAACATCTTTTAAATACAATGTTGCTCAATAGCGCCCCTCCCCCACATATTACTGCAAACTCAGCCGGCTGAAAGAAGGTAACTACACCTTTACTTTGCTTACAAAAGTCAGCAGTTTATAAATTTAGCATCTTTTCAAATTGAAGGATATCTATTCAGTGTGTCTTTGTAGAGCTCACAGTGACCCGGACCTCAAGTTTTCCACCATTTCTTCTCTACTCATCAACATTCCCTTTTTATCACTCTGCACTAGTGGATTGCTGGTCCACAGAGACTTCTTTCTACCCAAGACTACTTTAATTTTAGTTTGAGTAATAGTATCAAGGATCTCGGAAATTTTAAAAAGTTTTCTACCAGTCTGAGGGGGAGGTGAAGGGGAGGGTGGTGAGGTAGGAGAGTAGAGTCTTTAAAGGGTTTCAACTGAACTTTCACAGAGACAACGCCTTTTTGTAGTGGTCTTAGTGCGGCTAGATAGTTTAGCAGAGAAGGTGCTTCCAAAGAAAAAGCAGAAATAGTCAGATAACTTCATATCAATTACTGAGATGTTGATGATATTTAAACCTTTGTCGACCATTAAGTAAAGAGCGTGTCCTTGATTGTGTGTTGTTTGACTTGCTTAGTCAGACTGAAAGTAAGAAGGGTATCAGAAGATGCTATTGCATGTCTATCTTGGAGGTTATCATTTGGGATGTGGAAATCCACAATGATTAACTGATCATAGTCAATATATATGGAAAGAAGGTTGATAATATCATTTCAGAAGTTAGCATTAGTTTTGGGTTAAAGTTAGAAATAAAGCTTTATTAGGGTCCTTTATTTTGGGAGTTAGATAAAAAAAATAGATAAATGTGCCCAGGAATATGTTTTTAAAGGTTACTGAGTTATGAAAAATTGTGGCTACACCTCCAACTCATATATATTTTTTTAGCTTGGAAAAACTGAATTTGAAGGAGTTGACGCTATAAGTGCAGATGTTTCTTTATTACTGTCTAACCAAGTGTTCCTATTGGAATAGGTCGTGTGGATTATGCTCAGACATGAAGTCATTAATGAGAAAAGACTTCCCTAACAAAGACCTGCTATTTAATAATGCTCATTTTAGAGGTTTGGTGGTAGGTAGCAGATCCTTCTGAAGGGTAATCAATTTGCGATTTTAGTTTTAAAGTTTCTAATGATTAAAAACATTACATTATTACTTTCACGATTGTGAGACACATCATGATGGACTGGTCTAGATGGATGAGTCTGGAGTTCGGTCTGCTTTCTTATATATCTGTTTTGACCAGTTGTGGTAGCGGAGAAATATATCTAGTATCCAGTCTGTCAGAGAGTATGGGGGGAGGTATATTTGGTGATGACGATGAATAGGATAATGTTGGAGAATGCTGGAACAAACTCTGTACGTCTCTGTTTGCTGTTGGTGGCCATCTTTGATTGGTGTGCTGGTGGGCAGGGAGGGAGTGCTTCTTCTTTGGTTATCTCAGGGGGCTGTATGTCATGATCAGTCCTTGGGTGCGTTGTCAAATGTGTTGTTAGTTTGTTTTGGTACCTGAACAAGGCAGAATGTATCCCACAGCACTGAAACCTTGTTCTGGGTCAGGCTAAGGTTGAGCTGCTCTGCAGAGGCCTTCAGCACTCTAGGACTGACAGCATCTGAATCTGCAGCCTTTTTACAGATTCTCCAGTTACCTCTGACTTCTGGAGAATTCCAAGCGGGATAGGGAGGCAAACGGAGCACGAACATCTTGTGATCTGGTTAAAGACAAAACTTGTAGAAGCTGTAGATTTCATGTTTTAGGTTGAATATAAAATGTTTGCGGTGTAACAGGAGAGCTGTGGGTCAGAAGAGGATGCAATGTCTGTTTGGCTCGGAGCAGGAGAGGGGGATGCTGAGCGTGTTCCTGATTTGAATCTTTTGAAAAATCTGTTCAGTTCATTGGCTCCTTTCAGACTTCCATCTATCTGATCCTTTTGCTTAAAGCCTGCGATATTCCTCATCCATGACCACAT
The DNA here is from genome assembly GCA_028564705.1 of Apricaphanius iberus. Classification (NCBI taxonomy): domain Eukaryota; kingdom Metazoa; phylum Chordata; class Actinopteri; order Cyprinodontiformes; family Aphaniidae; genus Apricaphanius; species Apricaphanius iberus. The sequence continues at coordinate 608,450 of JAPXFQ010001282.1, forward strand.
CTATTTCCTGTCTCTAATATTGCAAATAAGTTGCTTCTGTATACTCCATAATAATTCCCTGTCTCTCTCTCTGAAGGCACTATTTTTCTTGGTGAGCAGCTCCTTCAGGTCAGTGGTGATCCAGGGTCGAGATGTGGGAAGTTGGACGACTTGAGACATGCAGTGGGCTGACTCAGATGAAACTGCCACCCTGTCAATTGGCAAATGACTCTCTTCTTAAACACTGCCAATATGCTACTATCGTTTTTTGTTTCCTCACTGAGGCTGCAACATAGACTGTTTCATGCTCATATTAGAATCCCACGCACGCAGCACATTTATTTGTAACAGACACACACATGCATGCTGATGAGCACATTAGGGTAATGTAGGGTTCAGTGTCTTGCCAGAGGACACTTTGATGCATGAAGGACAATTAAACCGGCTGTACCGAGCATCCTTCCAGTTGGTGGGTGACTAGTCTAACACTTAAGCCACAGCTGCCAGAGTTGATGCCAGGACCTTCTTTCTGGATAAGCTCCATGGGTCTGACATTTTGTAACTGGTCACAAAATTAGCCTAGAAAAGCATCCAGAGAGTGCAGACACCACAAAGAAAGGTCAGTCCTAACCCATACACAGTGATCTAGTACATATTGTATCTGTGATCACTCCCATAATCTAATCACGTATTCCTGGTCCCATTGCGGACATTTCCTGAAAATTTGATCAAAGTCTGTCAATAACTTTTTGAGTTATGTTGCTAACTACCAGAAAGAAAGAAAAAAGCATAAAAAATATAAATTCCTTGGGTGAAGTAATAAGGTAAAACTTTATACCCCAAACCTTTAACCTAAAGGACAGCTTACAGAGAGATTTTCCAGCTGGAAATTGTGTCTGGTGAGTGGCCCTTTTTGAAGTAATTTAAAAGCTCAGATTTATGGGATCCAAAAGGATAGAATCTAACAAAAAACATTCCCCACAGCCAAGCAGGGTCATCACCTGTTTGGACAGGTGCAAAGATGAAGTGTTGACAGCTGGAAAGGAGGGCAGAAACTATGGTCCTAATGGCTTGTGCTATGTCAAAGTACTATGTTTTTTCTTAATAAAATGAAAAGATTTTATAATGGTACAATTCTCTTCAAAGAAATATTTATCTGCAAAGTGAAAAATATTGACAAATTACACATTAAAGCACTATTTCACTTCTCCCCATTCACATATTCAATAAACCATCACCAGATGTTATCACAGAGAAGTCGTCTTTGGCTTACCTGTATTTAAAAGAACAAACAGCATCTTACTGCAACTCCACCCTATTTCAACAATATTTCATGACATCCTCCACTTTCCTTAGTTGTTCCCAAGAAAATGCTGAGCATAATTTCACAGAGAGCCAACGTTTTAAATTACACACAATCTGTAGAAAGGCTTGAGAAATTGAATGCAATTTCCTGAGATGTGGAAAGATATTCCAAAATTGTTCCTCAACTCATCAAAAAAAATCAGACTGGAATGAAATGGCCATCAATGTCAATATTAGCAAGGGTTTCTCACTGTGACAAAAAAGAGTTTTAATTCCATACAAGTAGAATTGTTGCTGAAACAGGTTCTCAAAGCTAGATTTCATAGTGACACACCAATTCGTACAGTACCATTACATTACTTTGCATTATATTTCCCTCATCCTCATTTTCATCTCTGCTAATCAGCCCGTTTTACATATTTTATTGCTCAAGCACACTTAAAATTGGACATTCTTTTTATATATCTCATCCACTTTTTGTCTGTTTGACAGCAATTATTTTTCAAACTAAGAAAAGCAATTAATATTTTTCGAATAAAATAGATAACATATAACATTAAAGTGGATTGGAAGTGTGAAAGTGATATTCTTTGAAATGCCAAAATCGTGTTTTTTTATGATCTATATTTTAATTAAACTATCGGGGGTAATAATGTTAAGACAAGGTCATCAGAAAAAGAATTTAGAAATATGGAAAACTATGTTTTAACAAACTAAGACACCCTGGTAGTCTCTTTACCGTAGACATAAACGCTGACAAAAACATTCTGACTTTCAAGTCCTGAATCTGCTGAAATTAAGTGTCTCACTATGACTAACACAAAAGCACCTCCACAAAGCACTCCCTTTTTGTCTCCAACATGCAAAACTCAACAAACCCAACTATTTTAATTCAACTTCCATTCCACAAAATCATCCAATAGCCCATGTCAATGCTTTGAACCAGCTTTTCAATACATTATGTTTGTAATGCAAGAGAGAAGATAATGAATAGAACATGACCTAAAAGCATACACAGACTACCAGATTGTATGCTTGGTTACGCAATTATCCCTTTCAGAAGGCAAACCTCTTTATAAAATATAGGAGGTACATCATGTATGATCAAATACAAGCAGCTAACTCTGATATCCCAACAAACATTTAATTGTCAGAAGATCAGATAGAATTTTTAATGATATATAAACAGCTCGTAGAACAATAAGGCATTTATATTCCTTGGTTTTATAAGAGGGACATTACCGCCACATTTCACAAACTGAATCGTAACCACAGCTGCCAGATGTTATATCAACTTTAGAATACAAGTCAAGGATTGATATAGAAGGTGGGTAAGAAGGTGATTAAGGTAGGTTTTTCTTTCTTACCTTTGTGAAAACATAATTCTACTTGAGGAAAGAAATGAAAGAAAGTAACAGCTGCAGCTCTGGCAAAACACATCAGATATTCTACTCCACTTCCATCACCTTTGGGACTTTTTAATCAAAGACTTCCAGCTAACGCCACAGAACGTGAGCTGCCATTTTAAACAGCTGCCATGCTCATCAGGTGAAGATGCTCATGTGATAGGTGAGGTGACCGAGGGCTGTAATACAAGTTCAAAGTCAACAGCAACCCTGCATACTTTCAAAGTGCTAGCAAAAAAAACAGAGGCAGACTTCGAGTAAGATTTTGGTAGAGGCATTTTTGAGTGTGCGCGCGTGTAGGTTACCTGAAGTGGGCGACTTGCTTCTTTCCATGTCTATGGACTGCTGGTTGTCAGTGAGTTCAGTAAGGCCTGTCGCAGCCAATGACAGTCAAGAGGAGGAAAAGGAGACATACATTCTGTTAAAATTCTGATATCCTTTTTATGCATACAGATGAATCATAAATCAAGGTAATTTTTATCAGCCACACAAAACTTCAAAAAATAGTTATTTGTTATGCATCTTTAACATAGTTATTTATTGGCATCTCTTTTCTAAGTGTGGGAAAAGCATTAAGAAATATTAATCTGTTATTGGTTTAGCTAAGTCTTGCTTTAAAATGTTATAAAAAACTGAGATTTGTGATTTGAGAACCATAGAAACAAACATGTTAAAATATTTAACAAAATCTGTTAATCAATTAAAGTTAATCTGAAAAATCCAGTTAAAATAAATAAAGCTGAAGATTTTTGTAAATATATTGTTTGGAAATTAATCAGTGTTTCTAAAAGCTGTTCCTATCTACTGTCGTCTTTGATTGCTCAGGATGAGGGATTCCTGCAGAGTCAGTGACAATACAATTGGCTGGAGTTCCTCACAAAAATGACATTTGTTGGCCACATAAAAAGACTGTCTTGTAGAACATACAGGATCAATCTAGTGTATGTCATTTAATGTGAAAGTATATGTAGGAATTTGTTTTATGGTGCATTTCAGTAAAACTAGATTTGCTGTGAATTGGTGCTAGGGTGTGGAAATTTATTGAATTTAACTGAATTACAAATTTCTAATAATTCAATTAATAATAATCTAATAATAACTAATCCAAAAGCATATGCTTTCTTGAGGTATAAATATGACATACAAAAGTGGCTAATATCTTTCAGTCATTGGCCACTAGGCTGGATAAGGACCAATAGTTATCCTATCACAACAAGTTAAGAAAATCTCCAAAACTCAATCATACACAACTGCCATCCTGATGGCACCACATTTTCATGAAAATGTGTTTAATTAATGATGCCAGCAAAATAACACCTACCCATCCTACCCTTACAAATGTAAACACCTGGAGTTTGCTTAACTCTACTCTACTATAATCTACTCAACAAATGGTCCAAGTGGGTTGGATGTGAAAAAAAAAGTTTGAATATGTGAAAAAGCACAATTTAAAAATTAGCCAATGTCATTTTCAATACAATCTCTTAGGGGGTGATAAGGCACTTGTTTATTTAGTTTTTAAACAGGGAGAAGAAGAAAAAAAACTGAAGATAATATCTGTATCTTTATTGCCCCTGATAAATAAATTATGCACACTGTGAAAACAGCTGTTCTCTCCTCACTGTATTTCTTAAAAATAACAAGCTTTGTTATTTCTGTATTTTTCTGATTATGATCTGATCCTTTATTTTTACAATCTGCTGTTTGTTTGTTTCCACCCTCTGACTGACTATTATTGTCCGTGTTGGTGCATACAGTCAGCATGCAGCCCCAAAAAATCTGTGCTGTATCCAGATGTCCACAAGGTCTCTGTCGGTGGGTGATAAAACGGAGTGGCATGAACCGGAGAGTGGACCAGCAGGTAAAAATGAAGCATTTAACAGCCGGATAACAATGATTTTTGCTAATATTTTGTTAAAAAAAAATATCTCTTGATTTGTGGGATTCCCCCACACACAATGAATGAATGCTGAAATGTGCTATGAAAATATACGTGGCTTGCCTTTTAAAGTTTCCACTGTAACTTTGGTTTTAGACCCCTTTCCCAGTGATGCCAATAAATATCGGAGTGGAACAAGTAATTATTTTAAATTATTATTGTTAGGGACAAATGACATTGAAATCAATGTCTTCACAACCAGAAGCAATTTTAACTTCATCTTAACTGAGAATATTTTTGTCCACGAGAAGAAGAGTGGCTGATTGTCAGTGTGACCTGCACTACAGTCTGATTAAAGTATGGAACTATTTTTCTGGTACAAACAAATTACATTAAGATGTAAATGTGAATATAATTTAGCATCTAAAGCATGTAGTACAAATCACACTTTAAAGTGACATAGACAAACAATCAAAACACACACCAAATACAAGTCCAATCAAAACCTGATTACATGCAGCAAGCACAGGTCAAAATGCAGACATTTATCCCTCAAAAACCATCACCCTGATCTTCTCAATGTGAATGTTTGGTGCTAGAGATTCACTCACTGTGGGCTCATTAACAGCCTCACCGAGTCATCCCAAAGTTTCAATAATGTTATTATTTTCCACTCAGTCAAAAGTTCCAAAAAACGGTCTGATTGCTAATTTCGTCTCAACGAATGTCTAAAGACTTGACAGCCTCACTGAGTCTTTTACTGAGTAATACATTAGAAATTACCTCAAACCATATCCCATGGGGATAAAATTATGCATATAGACTTTCACAATACAATTAAGGAACAAAGTTAAAATTTGATTAAAATATACATCACTCAAAGCCAAAAATATTTTTAATTTGCCTCAATAAACTCAAGACAGTGTCTTCCCATTGCTGTTAAGAACATACTTCAGACATGACTGAAACTGAAAGACTTCTGTGGAGTGGCTTTCACAACTATTCCTACCCCTAAAGGTTTTGACATTTTGCCATGTTCCAACCAAAAACATCTATGTATTTTATTACGATTTGATAGAGCAAAAGAAAGTAATGTATGTTCATCAGCAAGTATGGAAACAACCATTTAATCCTAAAGTTATTTTCATGTAACCAAGATCTTGATATCTGATGTGAAATGAACAGACAAGTAAGAATAATAGAACAAGTTGAAAGCAATAATTTAAGTTTTTATTAAGATAAATTTAAAAATGGGATGTCAAAAGTTCTTTATACTCTTCAATAATCTACAGTATAAGTGATAGGATTGGGGGTAAGGGGGTATAAATGTGAACATGTTTAAACTTGTGTGTGTTTGTGTGTGTGTAGGGGCTGATATGTAGGGTAATTTTGATTTTTTAAAGCACTTTGAACTGCATTTCTTTTTGTATGAAAAGAGCTTTATAAATAAAGTTTGATTTGATTATTAAAGTAGTGTAACTCAGTCACATTTTTGAGACAGCAACATGTAATGCAAACATATTATATTTTGAGGCTGTAACTGGTAATATAAAATATACTAAAAATGTTTTGTAACTTGCTCAACACTGACGGGAACTCTAGAGGAGCTGCCAAGATCCAAACCTCAACCAGCAGTATCTGTCAATGCAGCAACTATAACTCACACATTCATATGTGGTCTTTGTGAAAGAGTGGATAAAAAAGAAAGCCACAAGCATAGTAATTGTTTGCAAAAACTGACACTGGTTTGGAGAAAAAAAAAAATCTGTTCAATCTCTGGATGTGCAAAGTTGGCAGAGACACCCAAGTAGAAGGTGGCTTTCCAAGCTACAGCTCGTAGGGGTGAATATAAGTGCACACCACACTTTTCAAAATTTTCCTGAAAACCATGGTTCATTGTCATACCGCTTCACAATTATGCACTACTTTGTGCTGGTCAGGTAACATAGAACAGAACAGAACAGAATAGAATAATCATTTACTATCACAAAAAGGGGAAATTCAACTGTAATGTGACAGATGATAGAAGCATTCTGGATCACACAAGTAGAGACAGTAATAAAATAGAATAAAAAATAATATATGAACATTAAGGACAAAATTACAAAAACAAAAGCACTGTGCAGTTAAGTGAATGTTCAACTGAGTAGAATAATTTAAAAACAAAACAGAAAATATTCACAGAATAAGCATGTGTAGTCATGCATTAAAATGCAAAACAAAAAAAATGTATTTACAAAAAGTTTACAGAATAAAAAACGGAGAAAAAAATATGATAAAACGCATTGAAGTTTTTGTTGGTAGTGACAATATTTCAAAAATTTCAAGGCTTAGGAATAATTTTGTAAGCCACTGCATATGGCCACATTTTGTTTAGGATTTTGCTATAATGCCCCAAAATAGTTTTTTAGAATAATTATTTAACCTGTTGCTTTACATTGTGTCCAGATTTATTCATATGTATTTCTGTCCTCTTCATTAAAAAATATAATAGAGTCAACCCTCACCAACTCTCACACATTCACAGACTCCTTTCAAGCCAGCCTTTAACCGTAGGAAGGCCCAACTTACTCTGATAGGATGTACGGATCCTTTTCTTTGAATCTGAATAAAAGTTAGACAGGCCGCGCATGCAATGCTCTGTCAGGCAGGCCCCACATGCCCACATCAGCAGCCACAGAGTCACCAAAAGGTGGAGGGGGAGGAGAGGGAATGACGGAAAAAGTAGAGGTGTGGGCAGAGATTCAAGACAAGACATGAGATAGGATAGAGAAAAGAGAGCGAGTGAGTGATAGCATTGTGAGTATGGTGAGAAATGGCAGAAGGGGAGAAGATAAAGGAGTTATGTCAAGAGGGAGAAAACATATTTTAAGCAAGGGGAGGCAGGGGAGGGAGGGGAGAGAGAAGAACACACAGGCTTAGAGTGGAAAAGAAAGTGAGAGCAAGCAGCAACTGAGTTAGTGTCAGGGGAGGACAGACAAGATATACCGGCGGCTCCCACAAAACCAAGAAATGCTGATGCCGTTAGGTAATTTGCTCAAAAACCACTGTGTTAGCAGGAGACATATCATTACTGAGAGAACAACATCAAATAAATCTCTTGTTGCAAAAACAAATTGCTTTGTAAGTAAAGACATTGCACTTTTTGGATAACTTTACCTCAATATTAAAATCAACCTCATTAAAATGAAGTAAGACCGTAAAGTACTTAATTAAAAAAAAAATATTGTTAACTTAAGACACAGTTTTAAGTAAATTGTATTCCTTGGAAATATTACTTTTGCTGAGCAAAAAAACCAAACAAATTACAATAAAAAAAACTAAAAAAAAACGTTAGCCGCTTTAAAGATTTTTTTTCTGTTTGTTAAAGAAAATATTTTTTTTTTTTCAGGGGAAACTTGTAACATAACCAACCTGGTATTATGTGACTTAGTAACTGTCCTAATGACTAGTGTTAAAACGTGGAAAATTTGAATATTGTGCAACAGTTTATTTATTTCAGTATTTCAACTTCAAAATTGGAAACTACTATACTATATAGACTCAAAATGTGCAAAGAGAGATATTTCAAGCATTTATTTCTTATTATTTTGTGGAAAAGCTTACAGCTCTTCTTCTTTGCGTGCTTTTATTTTTTCTGGAAACAATTTTAAATTTACAAGCCAAACAGTATAAACTTTTTTCAGTTTTGTTTCACACCTGCCATGCTTTCATCCAGCTTCCGTCAATGCCAATGTAAGGTACGTCAACACATGATGTAACAGACATGCGCAGTAATGACCTACATTCGGAATAAAAGTTTACATGTGCCACGATCAGATTAACTATCGACATAACCCACCTGTCTCAATCTGAATGAAAAAAATCGGAAATTTTGACCCGAATGAGTGTAATCGGGTCAGAGTAATCCGAATGGCATGTTCACATGAAACATTTTTATTCTGATCAGGCCTTTAATCCGGATACTTGTGTCCAAGTAAACGTAGCTACTGACAAAATAAGTTGGATGTTCCCAAAGTGCAGTATCAAACCTAATAGAAAGTTATGTGGAAGGGAAAATTGTGGAAGAAATAGGTGCAAAAGCAGCAGGGATGACTGTAGCCTGGAGAGCGATGTCAGGATGAGTCCATTTAAAAGTGTTGGGGAGCTTCACAAGGAGTGGACTGAGACTACAGTTAGTGTATCAAGGGCCACTACATTACTACTAATACTACTGTATGCCTCTTGTCAAGATGTTCCTGAACAACAGACAACATCAGAAGCATATTACCTGGGCTTAAGAAAAAAAGAACTGATCTGTTGCTCAGTGGACTAAAGTCCTCTTTCTGATGAGAGCAAATTTTGCATCTCATTTGGAAACCAAGGTCCTAGAGTCTGGAGGCAGAATAGAGAGGGACACAATCCAAGATGCTTGAAGTCCAGAGTGAAGTTTCTAGAGTCTGTGTTAATTTGGGGAGCCATGCCATCTGCTTCTATTGATCCACTGTGCTTTATCAAGTCCAGAGTCAACACCAGCAACCAGGACATTTTGAAGCACTTCATTCTTCCTTCTGCAGACAAGCTTTATTGAGATGCTGACTTCATTTTCCAGCAGGAGTTGGCACCTCCCCACACTGCTAAAATTTGAAAAACCTGGTTCAATGACCATAGGACTACTGTGGCTGATTGGCCAGGAAACTCGCTTGACCTGAACCGGATAGAGATTTTTGGGGGCATTGCCAAGAGAAAGATGAGAGACATGAGACTGAACAATGCACAAGAGCTGAATGCCGCCATTGTAGTATCCTGATCTTCCATAACACTTCAGGAGTGCCACAGGCTGATGGAACCCATGCCACACCGTATTGAGGTAGTAATTGATGCAAAAAGGACCCAACCCAAATACTGAGTACATATGCATAATACTTGTCAGAGGTTTGACATTTCTATATTTAAAATTATTTTGTTGTAATTTTATAGAATATTCTAATTTTCTGATATTTTGAATTTGGGCTTTTCATAAGCTGAAAGCTATAATCATGAAGCTCATAAGAAATTAAAGTTTGAAATATTTTACTGTGCATGTAATGAGGTATCATATATTAGTTTAACATTTTAAGTTGAATTACTGAAATTAATTAACTATTGCACAATATTCTGTCATCATTAGGTTTTTGTTAGCCAGCTGACTGCAGTCTGGCAATTAGAGTAGCTTGCAACAGATTTACTAGCTAATATAGCTTTTTAAAATGTATTCTTTAAAGATCAGAGCGATAATAAAAATTGATCTTTTTGTTTCATTGTATGTATATACAGCAACATGAGACAAATTCTGTTTTATGTAACTCTCTTTTTGTGATGGTAACTTTACTCAAGATTACTATATTTTAGAATCCCGTTGAAGCCTAAACAAAAAAAGAATAAAAATTATACCGTATGGCTCAATCAAACACTATCTTAATTTGTTCGAATTTCCAACTGCAAAATATTTCTACATACAGTCAAGTTTATAGATATGGATGAGAGGTGGTAACAGCTAAAGATGTGTTGTGAAAGACAGAACATAACTTTCAGAAAGACAGTTAGCTACAGGAAAAGCTGGTCATTTAAAATGACCAACCTTTGCATACATAATTTTTTTCATTCCTTTAATATTCACTTTGTAATTACTTCAGCACATAAAATGCGTTATATTTAAAATAAACAAAAGTGGAACACAAAATCTGGATTTTCCTTTCGGTTTATGACCCTACAAATAAAGATATTTGCTAGAATTAATTATTAGACATTGTAAAAAACCCGTAAAAAAATATTGATGTAAACTTTCAAATATCTTCTCTTTTTTTTTTTTGTATAGTCTCCTTAGCACAATTTCTAACAATTTGCAAATCATTCAGTGTGGATAATATTGGTTTTTATAAAGGTACATTAAATAGTTGAACAATTTACAACGAAGACTAGTTGGTCAATGTTTATAAGTGGTATTTTTTCACAGAAATTTCTACTCTGACTGTTGGCATTGAAAATAATTATGACACATTAAGATATAAATAATCTGATTCAGAGGCAATCGCCAGCCAATATAAAAAGCAGAGAAAAGGGAGGCAGGGGTCAGGAAGTACAAAAAAACACCTCTGTGGCTTTTGACTACAAATCTCAAGCAGGACTTAAAACAGAGCAAACAAGGAGACCAAATGACAACATGCATAATAAATGCAAATGTTAGATGACACATAACTTGCTAACATGCACTTAATTACATAGTGGTATTTGTTTTTGTTTGCTCTGTGTGACAGGAAAGAAGGAAAGAGGTGAAGAAGAATGCTGTTGTTTGATATAGGATAGGTATGTTAAAACAAGCCTATACACCAGTATTTTTGAAGTTTAGTCTAAAATATTTGTTTCATATCCCTGATCTTCTGGACTTTGGCAGAAAGCCAAAGGAGTAATGTATCAGTGTCGTAAATATAAAATATTTAGAATGCAATATTTTATATTTTATTGTATTCATTTTAAAAGTATCAGAGAATACTTTGCTGGAAAATGCACTGTAAGTACAATTTGATTTTAAACGTCTTTGCACAATTTTTTTTTTTTTTAAGTTTGTTCCCTGACTGTACCAAAAATGAAAAAAAGTTTTAATTGAAACCAAGGAACGTACCAAAGCAAGACTTTTGGCATATCGCTACATCTCTAGGTTACGCACATAATTTCTTGATTTAAAAACTAAGTGGGTGCTTTTCACCCTTCGACAAGGTAAAGACTCTAGCAAACCTTGAAGTACTATGAAAAACTTTATTAGCAATCCAATGCATTTCAATTTGTGGCCTTCATCACAGTGAAGTTGTACCAGACACTTGAAACAAAATTAGAATACATTATACATTAAATTATCAACTAGCAATGTCAAAACAGAGCCAAGCATGCTATCGTTAGCCTAGCCCTAGCAATATAGCATTGTCAGCAACAGGATGACGTCATTTTTTTTTAAATAGAGGACCAAGGTTTCCTGGCCCATGTTACAGACTGGCTGATCAGCAGATTTAAATTCTGTAAAGCAAATCCGTTAGATCAGTTTCCTGAACTAGGCCTGTTAGATCTACCAACCTGTAGAAAACATTCATCCTACATTTATCTACATTTTAGAAATTTAGATTGCAATAAAAAACTGTGTAATAAGACTACAAAATTCAAGATATTCAAATAACAGAAGCAGCAGCACAAGCAATAAAACACATAAGAACAATACATATAAAGTTTGAATTATGAAAACTTTTTATAGTAACAATTAGATGGGAATAAATGGAAGAAAAAAATTCAGCTCTTATAGCTTTTTAAAGCCTTACAGAACATGTGCGTTTTAAGTCCACTTCAAAAAAGGGGCACAGATAAACGTAAGGGCCTTGAGTGACACAGCGCTGTTAAAGCGACGTGGTGAACATAAAACTCAAGGAGGAGGCAAAGAAAAATTTGCCACAAGTAGGGAATGTGGAATCTGTGCTAGGACGCAAAGTTCCAGCTGGTCGGTAGATCTAACACAAAGCCCATTTCAGCAAAACGATTTAATAGAACTGGTCCAGAGAATCTAAATCAGCTGATTAAAAAGCTGATTATCACAGGTCAGGAAATCTTGATGGTCTCTAAAAACTTCACCCCATCCAAATACTGCCAGTGGCATGATCATCAAGGAGTGCCAGTGCATCCATTGTGCAGCATTATGCAGAAGTCTCTCTGCAGAATTTATATTTTTATACTCTGTAATCACACCTATTACTACACATCTCATCTCAATCAGTGCACCAACAAATGTAATTACAAAATAATCTGAAGACATGGCAACAAACTGTTATGTAATTTTTAAATGCAACATATAATTATTGATATTCTCATACTTATTCTCAGTTCAGACAACGGGGTGGGGGCTAACTGTTGGCTGTGTGTGAGGGTGCACAAGTTTAAAAATCTGACCTAAATTCATAATTGTGCCATCTCACTGGCTGTGCTGCCATTGTCCTCCTTCTCCAAAATGTGTGGAAGCTTGTCTCTTAGCGTGCTCAAAGTTGCACACTTTATTGTATCACATTTTCTGTTTCCCTCTATACATTACAAAGTTTGCATTAATAGTGACTTAAGCAATCTCGAGACTGTTTTGAACATGAGCAGGCTTTATAAATGAGAGCCTTGCTCTTTTTAAGTAGCACATTATTAATACATTATATTAGCTTTTTAAACAGAGTTAACCCTGTGTTGGAGATAACTACCACTGTTATTTTCTTATTTATTGAATATGACTGTATGTGGCAATGATTTTCCTAACTTTATTATGGTGTTGGACAGAAACTTGATATTAGCAAAGGCTTGATCTGAACGTTTCTAATAAAACGCAAGCTATGTATTAAAGTATATAAGATTAATTTTAATATTACCTTGCAGAAAACACAAAAATTTAAGTTGGGATAGATACATTACAACGCTTCTTTTCTACTTCCAACAGTAGAACTCAGAAATCTTGGTGTGTTATTAATGGGAATAAAATTAACCTCTTAGCAATTTTTTTCATAACTGTTAATCTAAAATGATTCAGATTTGCATGTTAGAGGCTTTACATTTTTTAAATATTAATAGATACATTCAAGATAGAAGTTAAAAACTACAAGCAACAGAATAAAAAACAAAGAAGACAGAAGATTAGAAGATTGAGACAGAAAGATAAAGTGGAGTGGACAGTTGCTTTGTTGACAGTTTCTTGTTCAGGTGCTTGGTAAGTGCATCAATGAGCAGGTTTGTGTAGCAAGACAGATGTGCTTGTGTGTGCTACCTGAGGTGGACTGCCTGTTCCTACGGGGGGAACGAGTAAGGCGTTGGTAGGGGTCGGTGGCTCCATACAGATCCAGTGTTGAAATACACAATATAACAGTTTTTTGTAGGTAGTCAACCACCGCAAGCCCATTGCAGTTCCCAAACGCCAATCTAGATGCATAAACAAACAGAAATGAAGAACAAAAACAAATACATATTCATACTTCAGCCTATTTGACTTAGACTACAGGTGAAGTATGGAGAACTTCCAAACACTGTGAAATGAACGGTGACATTTTGATGCAATTACTAACAACAAAATTCTGTCTTTATCACACACCACTGGAGCTGCTGTGATTTCAATATTAATGCCTGATTTCAAAAAGATTCACAACCACCTGTTACTCCCTGGCTCTGGAGCCTGAAACATGACTTATCAAAGTAAACTCAATAGTCTTAATTTGTCCTTGTACACAATAACTGCACTTGCAGGACGAGACAATATTTTTTACTTTTTTATAAAATAAAAATCTTGTCTTTCTCTCTAGTATCCATTCAAAAGTCACAGTTAATGGAGTCAAAATTGATGTCTTACAAAGAAGACCTTTCAGTTCTTAAAGCTTGTGTCCTTTGGAAATGTTTCTGTCCATTCGTCAGGCACATTAAAACAAGGCTTTAAACTGAGAAAAAAAAGGTAGTTAGATTGGCTTAGTTTTCCCTGTAGTATCTCCATAGTTATCTTGCTATAACTCCAGGCTATTGGAGGACTCATTAAAAACCCTAACTGACCTGTTTGTTGCGTAAATTGCCTTGAAAGATAACTTTTCGACTTGGTACTGTATGATTAAACTGAATAAAATACTGCTAAAAAGTAGTTATGAAATAAAAAAACAGAAAAGTCAAGCTGTATAAAATTGTTTCCACATAATTTAAAATTAAAGAGGGAATCAGTCCCACAGAAACAGGACCAGTAGCATCACTACTGTTTAAAATTTATATCATTTATAAAACATCTGTCTACAACAAGGTGTTCCTTTGTAACTGTAAGCTGTGGGATAATACAATGATTAGTTTATTGAAGATCTTGGTATACTCTCTGCGATACAGTTGGGACAGTTAACATTATCAGTGATTTTTAAACTACTGTTGCTACAGTCATGTACACAACTGACAACTTTCTATCTACATTGCAACTTTAGAAATATAGGGAAAAAAGAAGTAATGTCTTGACTGTAAACAGTTATAGTAAATTATATTTGATCTTCACTACTTCAGTCGATCTAAATGAAGCTGAAACATTTAATCTGGAAAGGTCAAGAAACAATCTCTCTTTTTTTTTGTGTAGGTCTAGGAAAGACATTTATGAAAGAGCCCAACAACAAAATACATCTATCTCCGACAGCTTTAGTTAAATAGTGGAAAGCTTCAAATGAGAAATTTAAATAAATAAAGAAAGAAAAATTGAAAGGCCTTAAACCACACAGAGCTTTTTTTAACTGAGTTGTGACTTTGTTGGTTTCTAACAGCTGAGGCTGCATTCAAAGAAAAGCCATTAAGTATTCTTAAAAAGAAACAAGAAAGATGTATGCCGTTGCTGCATTCACAATTTCACATTCTTTATTCTACTTTATGGCAGTGTTCAGATAATTGCTTTCTTCATGTGTTTAAAAGTATTTCAAAGTATTGTATTTGAAAAACCTTTTGATAACAAAGGAAACTTAAATTACCCTCATCAATTACAGAAAAGGTATATATTATTTTTCTTCAATTTCAATGTTTGTTAATGTTCCAGAACAGCATGTCGTATAATTGACATTGACAGCTGCTTCTGCTAATGGTTATTTTATGCCCTTTGGAACTTCATACAACCTTATATAACCAGAATACATAAAAACCTGCTTGCATGTACTCAAACCAGTGCAAAGAAACTAAAACTAACAGACAGATGGGGAAGACTATGCATACACAACACCATGTGTGCTTGAAAGAGAACGTGTTTACTGGAGGTTTAGGATTTAGCCTTAGTTAAATTTCCAAATTGCATCTTGAAACCAAGATGAAATTGTTTTGTTTTAGCCTCCGAAAAGCAAATTATGTAGTGAATCGTTAGGATAAAGCTACAGCACAGGAAAATAAGAGATTAAAGTGGAATTTCAAAGTTAACTTGGAGTTTAGGTGTAGTTTCCACCTACATCTGCTAAGCGTTCAACTGCTATGAAAATGTTCAAATCATTAACAATGTCAAATACTCAGAACCAATCAGTTAACCTGCAGTCACTATGGACATAGATGGAATCAATTAAGGCTTCTAATTATGCAATTCGTTTTTTTAGGGGGGTGAAATTACCATTACATTTTTCCACTACATTAGTTGTCAGAATACTTGGGGTCACAAGGTTAAATTCATTGTGGATTTCCTCTTTTTCCCCACAGGCCCAAATATACAGGCCAAAATAATAACATACGCCCTTAATAATATGTATTTTTTATTGAATTAACTAGATGGAATCCTGGCAAAATCTCTATGCTTTGATGTTTGTTTGGGATCGATTTTCCACCAGAACACCCAGTTGTGTACAACCTTTAACCATGAAATCTCATAAAATGGAAAATTCAGGAACACTAGGGTCACTCTTGGCAGCCACCATTATCAGTGAGGGTTTCAACCAGGAAATGAGCACATGGTCAAATATCATCACCTTAATTCATCAAGTGAAATTTTCAGATACTAATATGAGTGAGTCAAATGCTTTCTAAAGTGATAAATTTTTTTCTGGTTAGACGAAACAAAGATTGGGCCATTTGTAAGAAGTACGTTTATAGGATATTTCATGGCTTTGAAAGTCATAAAGCGCTGTGCAAACTGTCAAGCACAGTGGTGGTATAATGCTGATGGCCTGTTTTACTACCTGGTGGTAGTGGTGCACTCTACAAAGTTGGTGAAACAAAACAAAACAGGGAGGACTTACTCCATTTTTTACAACATGGCACGAACTAACAACTGCACAGTTAAAACATAACTTGATGTTCCAATTAGACAAAGGTTTTAAATACAGATCAGAAATAGTTTTTTAAAGGATAAAACAGGCTAACGTTAAGCTTCTGGAATGGCCCTGACATCAATTCTATTACAAATGTATTAACTCTACAAAAACTATATTTCTGTGCAAGAAAACAAACAACTTTAAATGAACTCTACCATTTCTGAAAATATTATTAGTAAAACATCCACCAAAAATCATTAAACATATAAGTGATAGCTGAATGGACATTCACTGCAACTTGAAGAAGAATTTATCTTAACATTAGTTTGGTTTTACAGTATTTATTTGTATGTGTTATGTTGGCTCTTTGCAAATAAGAGATAATTCAAAACACACCCAAACTTAGCAACCCAATACTTTTTTTTCCAAAATCACTGATATAGTAGACATCATCATCACTTCACTGGGAAAAAAAAACAGCTCAAACAAACAAACACATTTCTAAAATTATTGACATTCAAGCCGTTGCAAAGTGTTTACACACTTCCAAGCATGACTATTTGTCTGTGGATAGTAGATTTTTAAAATCCAAATCCACAAAATATTTACACACAGATAGACAGATAAAACACGGAACAGGCAGAATTAATCGGGGAACTTACAGGCCATATGCAGAATTGATGTCCAGACTGGTGATTTGCTGTGGTGGCTCACCATCTACCCACAGCAGCTGGATGACCAGGTCAGACTGATAGCCAGGAGGGACCCGAACCATTTTGTCCTTTACCCTAGAGAAGATACAAAAGAGAGAAGCAGGTTGTTTAGCTTCATTGTGCAGAAAGAAGAAGGGAAAAAAAGACTCATATCCTTACATTTTGAAAAACCACTGAAATAGTTGTAATGTAATAAATCCATTGCAATTAACTTAAAAAAAACTAAAAGATGCTCTCATTCTTTTTGTTTGGTTATGTTTGGTTCAAATGTTCACATGCTGTAATTATAGAAAACCAATAATTGTTCATGGATTATATTTTTGACTAGTCTGCATTTCCTTACATGTCAGGAATTTGATGTTTTGTATTTGCAATCTTACTTGAGGCAGGGGATGCTTTCTTTGGCACCGTCTGGTGTTCTGCTGCCAGGGCTGACTGGGTGTTGGTGGTGGGGTTGAGGTGAGTGGGAACTCTGCTCTAAGAAGCAGGGATTGTTTTCATTCTCAGATGGCGTGATAATATCTTCCGGCTCACACTGCAAGCGCACTTCTAAGGACTAGAAATGACAGTAGTGGAGAAATGTGAATGAATCTACAAGCTTACAACTACAGTTTTAAGTGATTTCTGAATTCAGAGATAGTTTAAAAACTGCCTTCAACTTAACATTTTTGCAGGGCACCAGATAATCAATTTGCAGTTATGCTTATTCTGCTTCATATTTTTTTTTTACTCACCACTATCTGAGCGTTGGCATCGCATTTGCTGAAGCGATACAGAATAATGTAAGCCGAAATGCCGACCACACAGAAGATGCGACTATGAGGGCACCAGCTAACCATCTGAACAGCAAAAGGGTCTTCCTCTCCTAGCTCAGCAGCCCGGCCCTCACCTGGCTTTGGCTTCTCAAACACTTTGGAGGTCTTCAGCTTGTACAACATCTGTAGGGTAACTTTTGAAACAAATTTGAAGAACATGAACACACCATTTTTTTTTTTTTTCCCTCTTTGGTCAAACCCCATTTTTATATGCTATTTTATGTCTGTTTCTGTTAATAGCTTTGATATAACTCTAGGCAATGTGCCTAATTAGCTGTGCAGCTTTCCATATCATGAGAGTGCTATTAATTTGCTTTATGGTTCTCTCTTTCAAGCCTGTGGCAAAATAAAGGTGACTCAATGGGGAACTCAAAATGTTTACTGGATTGTGGTGTGTCACAAAGAACCTGAGATGATCTCAAAACAATATTTCAGGAAAATTATTTGTGAAGGGACTTACATGCAGATGCATCCCAAAATTTTATTGACCCATCAGCATGTCTAAACAAAAAGAAAATAAATGTTATTTTTTGAGCAGATGAAAAATAATCTATTAACAAATGTAACTCTTAAAATCTCATTTTGTATTTTAACTAAAAAAATCAACACCCCTAAAGGCACTTTAGCAATTATCACTTCAGCGCTAACCAAACTTATGTCTCTAAATGTGCAGCAAAGCTGTTTTTATTCTCTTGGATGAGAAATAGAATCTTTATTATCAGTTTCCTCTGAGGCAAAATGATGCTATGATCTGAGATTTTAAGATTTTTCACACTGTGCTCTTCACAGAAATTGTCTCCGTATCGGCATCAAAGACTCGTTTCGGCTCACACTCAGAAGACGGCACATCTCTGTGTTCAAGCCTAACAAATTAACATGTATATCAGCCCTGTAGAAAGCATTGCGGGTAGTGCTGTTTTCTCCTGAGGTTAGCATAGATCCAGTTCATGCTAGTTCAATAAATTAAATCATTACATATAAATGGGTGTGTCTGAAGTAACAAATTTAGATTTTTTTTATTTGTCAAGCACACTACCAGACACCCCAGAAATATATATTTTATTTATTTTAAAGAAATAGTATTTCAGACTTACCCTGTGATGATGATTTCTGGATAAGTGTGTGAACCTAATGTCCATGTTCCGCCAGCAATTGGCCACTCCTTAAAAACAGACAATTATAATTATAAATATCTGTCTACAAACTATTTTCCCTGCAGACTATCCAGGGTTCCTAAAAATAATTTGATTAAATTGTCCAAATATAATTTAACAAAAAAGCATACTTTTACTCTTCAAAACAAAACTGAGCTGATTAAAATTACACAGATCTTAATAAAGTTCCCTCACATTCTACAGATTTGGGTAGCTATTCTGCTATATGGCTAACTTTATTAGTCTGACTTATGAATAAAACAGACTTTGAAATGAAAGGCTGGGAAAAAAATCAATCAGAACCAAATTATTCTAAACATGCACACCATTAAATCAATCCTCATTTATAATTGCAACAGATTAGAGGGAGAAACTCTGAGATGCAGTTATTGGACCGTTCACTCTTTAGCCTGGATGTAGTTACCGAGGGAAGAATATTTAACATTAGCAGTTTTAAATACCAGAGAGTTAGTTATTTAATGAAAATGAAGTCAGAGAAAGGATAACATTGGTAAGAAGATCAAAAGAAACCCAATTTTCTGCAGTGGTATATCTGTTAATTCAGTGTGCTACTTTTAAAAGGGGAGTGAAATCACAGCAGATAAAAGCAAAACTAGTCTTTACTTTCAAGCTATTTGTTGTGGAACAAGGTGGATCCGGAAGTGTTGGCAGACTTTAATAAATGGCATAGTTAGGGTAAGCCTCTGCATTTTTTAGAGAACATTCACTCAATACCCTCTGTGCTAACAGCAAATATTCTAAAGACATATTAAAACTTTAATTCTACAAATAATTAATGACAACGAATAGCAGTCAACCTCAAAACTAAAACAAACAAACAAGATGGAGATCTTTTTTTAATTTTGCATTTTCAGAAATAAACACTTCACACCTTATGACTATATCCAGTCTTCTTGTGTTTAGCTCCTATTGAGTAGAGAATGGGAATGATGTCTGGTGGACAATCTGCAAAATAAGCTGTGCAGGTAACAGGAGATTCATGGACGTCCATGGGATATGGGTTCTCAAACACAGGGAAGCTGCAAAACACAAGGATAATAATTGTCATACCGTGACATTAGAATAACAGTAAAATATAGAGAGCAATCTCAATAAAAGAGGAAACAAATTCCCATGCATTATTAACTGAATGTATTTTGTTCATTCAATGAAATGTAAAATTATCTCAGACTTTAAAGCATTTTGACAATGGTACAAATTCATATACAGTATATTAAAATTTTACAGTAAAAAATATATTAATAAAAACATTAAAATATATCTGACAAACCAAGTCTGCTACAACAAAACATAGAAAACACCTTCATTTACTACTGAGCAGTGGACTTGTGTTAGATGTGCACCAGCTCAAACAGAATTTACTGCTGATCATTGAGAATTTGTAAGGCA
The DNA here is from genome assembly GCA_028564705.1 of Apricaphanius iberus. Classification (NCBI taxonomy): domain Eukaryota; kingdom Metazoa; phylum Chordata; class Actinopteri; order Cyprinodontiformes; family Aphaniidae; genus Apricaphanius; species Apricaphanius iberus. The sequence continues at coordinate 628,873 of JAPXFQ010001282.1, forward strand.
ATCTGAATGTGCTAACACTACCGCTATCAGGAGACATTTATATCTGACTGCTGTAATTATGAAATCTAATTTACTAAGCAAACTCATTTGTACTGAAGTGTTGATCCACTATTCAACTGTACTCTGAGGGCTTAGGTGTTAATCTGTTAACATTTTTCATCATCAGCTTTTATCTTCACAACCTCCTTTGGAGGTTAATTAACCCAGATGGACATTTTTTCACCATAAAAGCAAAGTCTTGGATTTTAATGTTTGAGGCCACATTAGCAACAATTCTTATCTTAAAACTTGAAAAGTTTTGAAAAAAGTATTCCATCCATCCATTATATTCCGTTTATCCGGGGTCAGGTAGCAGGGGCAGCAGCTTAAGCAGAGAGACCCAGACTTTACTCTCCCCAGCCACTTGCACCAGCTCCTCGGGAGGAATTCTAAGGCATCCCATCGATCGACCGGTAAATTGAGAGCTTTGCCTTTCGACTCAGCTCTCTCTTCATCATGACAGCATCTGCATAACTTCAGACAATTTACCAATCTGGCTATCAATCTCCCGCTCCATTTTTCCCTCATTTGTGAACAAGACCCCCAGATATTTGAACTCCCCCACTTGAGGAAGGGCCTCATCCCCCACCCGGAGGAGACACCCTACCATTTTCCGGCTCAAGACTATGATCTCTGATTTGGAGGTGCTAATTCTCATCCCAGCCACACTCTGCTGCGAACCGATCCAGCAAAAGTTGTAGATCATGTTCCGATGAAGCCAACAGGACCACATCATCTGTGAAAAGCAGAGACCCCATTCTGAGGCCACCGAAACGGATCCCCTCACCACCTTGGCTATGCCTAGAAATCCTGTCCATAAAAATTCTGAACAGAATCGGTGACAAAGGGCAACCTGGGCGGAGTCCAATTCTCACTGGAAATGAGCCTGACTTAGTGCTGGCAATGCAAAACAAGCTCTGACACTGGGCATACAGGGACCTAACAGCCACTCATCAAAAAGCCTTGTAACCCATACTCCCGGAGAATCTCACACAGAACTCCCAGATGGACATGGTCAAACACCCTCTCCAAATTCACAAAACACATGTAGACCGGTTGAACGAGCACCCACACATCTTCCAGGATTCTACTGAGGGTTTAGAGCTGGCCCAGTGTTCTACATCCAGGACAAAACCTGCATTGTTCCTCTTGAATCCAAGGTCCGACTATACCATACCAGTTTATTTAAAAAGCACAAAACGAAGTTCTTTACAAAGAACCCCAAAAAGCGCAAGGAGCGAAATAAATGCAGAAAAGAGAAAAATAAAACACAATTTAAAAAAACAATAAAGAAAAAAGAGGAATACAAGTTAAAAACACATCACCGATAAAAACTGAAAAGAACATGCATTCAACAGAATAAATATCAAAACTTAAAAACAACAGAGAAGGTTGAGAACCAAATGCAACTGAAAAATAATGGGTCTTTAAACGGGACCGGATTATCTGTCGGACACTTTTCCAGAACCCCTGAATAGACCTTACCAGGGAGGCTCATAAGTCTGATCCCCCTATAGTTTAAACACACTCTGTGGTGCCCATTTTTAAATAGGAGAACCACCACCCTGGTTTGCAAATCCAAGGGAAACTGATGTCCACGCGATATTCCAGAGCTGTGTTAACAAACACAGCCCTACAACATCCAGAGCCTTGAGGAACTCCGGGTGAATCTCATCCATCCCCGGAGCCTCTCCAGAGGGGAGTTTTTTAACAAGCTTAGTGACCTCAGCACCAAAGATTGGAGAGTCTGACCCAAAGCCCCAAGACTCTGCTTCCAAATTGGAAGGCATACTTGTGGGATTGAGGACGTCTACAACCGACCCAAAACATCTCATGTCGTGGTCAGCAGCACCACTGTAAAAAGTGTTGGTGGCAGAAGGCTTTCCCCTCCTCTGAGGTGTGGGATGGTGGACCATAAACGCCTAGAAGACATACGGAAGTCGTTCTCCATGGTCTCTCCAAATGATCCAAGTGCTGCAAACCATAGGGGTATTCAGGCTGTGCCTTGTCTGATCCCTCACCTAGGACCAGGTTGCCATGGGTGACCCCACCAGGTGTGGAACGCCCTTGACAACTCAGTTCCTAGGATCACTGGGACACTCAAATCCCTCCACCACAATAAGGTGGCAGTGCAGGAGGGGATTTCAACTGAAGTAAATAAATTTGCCTAAAAACATTTTTGATAGATTGATGGGCTGATTGACGAGTCTGAAAAGGATAAGAATCTTTCCATTTTTTTTAAACGTATCATGTCTAGCAGTTTGCTACTCAGAATTGGCGTCTGAGTACCAAGTACAAGCCCAACAGATTTACTCTCCCAAGCAGCGCATTACAGCTTTACTATAATCCTCCACTTGATATATATGTATGAGAAATCTTTATTAATGATCAATGTGGGTTTAATTTGTTGCAGTTATGGACCCGAAATTGAGATAAGAAGGAAGAAAGAAAGAAGATGAAGGAAGATACAAATCTTTCCTAATTTTGAAGCTTAAACCTAGGTTACACTTTTATGCTACTTTTTAAAATTTAGTATTCTTGCAGTATGTTATACACCTACTTGCTTTGTGTCAGATCCACCACAATCAAGTCCTTCTCCAACAGCACCACCACTGCATAAGGGTCCTGGACTTCTGTAAGGGATGAACGGAGACCAAATTGGACCATTTATCCAATCACTAATGTTTGCATCAGTTTTGGGATAACGTTAAATTACCAATTGCAAATATTATGAAAACAAAGAAAAAACGTTGTATATCAAAGTTTGAGCCATCAGGAAAACACAATTAAAAAGAATGTAAAATTTAGGTTCAGAAAATGCTTTGATAATGAATATATGGAAACTTTGCCTACTGAGTTTGAAGACAGAAATTATAAAAAATCAACTTAACCATAATCAAGTTATATATATATATATATATATATATATATATATATATATATATATATATATATATATATATATATATATATATATATTGTAGTGTGTGTGTGTCTGTGGAGATGTCTGGTGTCTAACAGGTAATATTTTAAGGCTTCATAAAGATTTGCTGACATTTTCTAAAATCTTGTGGCTGCCAACAACCTATTTCATAATGGCTTTAAACACTCTCGACAGAGGAAAAAAAATTAATGAGCTTACCATTGATGTACGGAGTCTCACAGAGGACCATAAACTCTACAATAGGATGGTCCATTTCTAAAACGGTGATGGCCTTGCCGTGCATGATAGTTAAAGCAGGTCGTCGTCCTGCCTTGTCGTATGAAAGACCACCAGAGAATATAACAAAAGGCTCACTAAGGAGAGGAAAATACTAATTTAGTAATTTTGCATAATTTATGTCAGCAGTAGCCATGAAGGACTAAATCGTTGTATCATATTAAGCATAAATAAATCACACCACCTGGATTTAAATTAAAAGCTTCAATTTAAAACAGAAAAAAATGGCTCTCACTACATATATATTCAATAAGAACACATTACTGTTACTGTGATAAAAAAAAAAAAAAAAAAAGATTGTTCGGACTAGTTTGAAAGAACAAACCTGTTCTTTGAGGTCTTGTACTCCACTTTGAGTATAGGTTTGCATGACTCCTTCCTCCCATCCTTTTGTATCTTTCCTAAATACATACAGAAAGCAAACGACTGGATATATAATAATCACTTTCTAACAAGTTATATTTCCTTAGCATACTGTAAGACCATTCCAGATTTAGCCTAAATAGAAAAGTACTTTATTGCTCAACATATTGGTATTTATTTGAGTTTACAGTCTTCAATGCTTTACTTTAGTTTACTTAGTATTGCTTGTATGCACCATTTCACATTAACAATCCTGTCATCTGCTGCTGTAGCCTGAGTAACAAGTCTTGCCAATAAAGTGATAAAAAGATTTGAAATAGTTTCCCTTCTCTCTTTTGTTATTCAGTGGAATGGCAGACCATTACCCCAGTCACTGTAATACAGGGAATGAAACGATTTGGCAGTTTACTCAATGAGGAATTATCACAGCTTGAAGGCAGTCAGGCCTTGGGTTGTATTTCATGGCCGCAGCACTCTGAATAAAAGCCAGCATTTTGTGAAAAAATAAAAGTGAGATAATTTGTACAGCATGCAATATCAACTTGAATAAATTAGTGTGGAGGCAATGGCAAGTTTCCAACTGTACAACAACTGAATTAAGTTATTATATTCCTACTTTTATTATATTTATTTAACTGATACAAATGCAGTCACAATGCAAACATTCTCAATTCTCAAACTGGTTGGAAACGGGTGTGAAAAGTGCTTTCCCATATCAGTGTAGCCAGGCATTTTGGGGTAAAATGTGTATTTCATGTTCTTTATGCAGCATTAGGATTAAAATGTTTATATTGAAGTAGATAGAAATACACCATTTAGCTTATTATACTCAAAAATGTACTAATTCAATTAACAAATTCCTAGGTGTTGATTATACCAACATTAGTTGTCCGTCCACGTTAGGTGAGTCAGAATTATCTCAAAAATGCAGAGAGGTTCACAAATGAGAAGTGGTGGGTTCATGCACATTCAGGAATTTGTATGATCTGTGAGTATATATTTGGAGCTTTTTTCAAAATTATATTTGTGAAACAGCTTGTGTGCATTTATGAAACAGATTGTTTGCATTTTTGAAACAGATTTTGTGTATTTTTTAAAGAGATTGTGTGCCTTTTTGAAACAGATCATGTGCGTTCGTGAACCTCATCGTGTGCGTTTGTGAAACATATTGTGTGCTTTTTTTAGAAACAGATCATATGCGTTTGTGAAACAGATCGTGTGCATTTCTGAATTTATATTACAAGTGTTTCTGAAAATTATATTTGTGAACCTCCGCGTGTGCATTTGTGAAACAGACCTTGTGCATTTCCGAATGAGCATATACATTCGTGAAAAACCCTGCTTGAGTTTATTAATAATGAGACTTTTCTATCTCCATAGATGTAGGTCTTTAGGTTTCTTCCACCTGGGCTTAGATAGTCATCTTGCCATTCCTCCACAAAGATTATTGACATTTGGGAAGGAAAAGATTTTATTTAAATTCATTACTATGTGGAACCTCTATGTCTTTGGATGTTGAGTGGGAAGTTACGAATTGTCGCTCTGTCCTTTTCACATGGTGTGTATTATGCTGTGTGATTAACACACTGTTAAAAGCCTCTTTAAGAAAAAACAAACAAAACAGATACAGTTTAAGAATTCACTTGAATTCAATAACATCTTTTTGCTGTTTACCCTCCCACAAACATATTTGTCTTCCGCTTCACTTTTCTGTAATTTCACAGCTCACAGCGAGGGAGTCGAAATCTGACAAGGTCAAGCCGCCCCGCCAGCAAACTAACAAAACATGGAAAGGAAATTTTAAGAGAATGAAGAGAGTACATCTAAAATCATCCAAGCGTGATATGGAAGTCATTCAACTGAACCACTGCTGAAGATTTTACAGCGATCATAAATCTCAGACTTTTCTTTCTTTCTTTTAGCAAGTAAAAATTAGTCTGGTGTAATAAAAGTGAGTTTATGGCTAATTTAATTCTTTCAGTCACATGCTTAAATACACACACCACAACAAACTACTAATGACCTAAAAGGGGAATTTGAATTGTTTAAATGTGCATCATAGATATAACATAAAACAAAAGAAATTCTAATATCATTGTTATTTTGATTATCTTAAACAGAAAGTTGAATCGATATATTTATTAAAATGAAAGTGCCATGTCAAGAGCATACATCCTGTGAGAATTTTGAGGGAAAATAGACAACAGGGAAGATAATTAAAATAATAAAATTATTGAAATTGACTACAGTTAGCAGTTCGCACTAGCACACAGCTTTTAAGGGATCAAGGGGTTAGCATTGCAACAGAAGTGTGAAGCACCATATGTATGCAACATTAATAGTGAAAGCTATATTTATTTTTTATTATTGCTGCCACTTTGATCAGACAAAAATCAATCTAAAATAGAGATCATTCAGTATAGTGAAATTAATTATGTGTATTTTAACTTCTAAATTACCAAGCCGTATTGGAAACTGCAACTTTCAAGCCCTGCAAGTGCAATGAAATTTAATAAAAATTATATAGGTATACAGATAATAAGTACTTTTTACTTTTACAATTTAAGCTCTTTTTTGCCAAGGTATACCCTTAAACTTTTTCTGATTTTATTCCCATGTTATCGACTACCAACACAGAGTAGTATTTAGTTGCAAAGCAAAAGGAAAAATAAACATTGTTCTCTAAATAATCTGACACCCCGCCAACTCCAGTTTCCTTTTCATTTCCTGCTGAAAGGTGACCCTATGCCCTATTCTTTAGTGTTTTTTCATCTTTAATTTACTTTCTTCCAGGATTACATTGTATTTAGCTTTATCAATTTACTCATCAACTCTGACAAGCTTCCTCATACCTGCTAAAGAAAAGCATCCTCACAGTATGGTGCTGCCAGTACCCTGAGTTATAAAAGGATTCTGCCTCCATCTCTACACCTTCTTTCACAAGCTTTATGTGCCCCCTTAATGGCTTGAGCAAAGCTACAAACAGGACCTTTTCTGCTTTTCTTCCAACTATGGCTCTCTCTTCTTGCCACTCTTCTACAAAGGTCAGATTTCTTAATTACATGAATAAAAGCTACTCTTTAAACAGATTTTCCCACTTGAGGTGTGAATTTCTGCAGTTTCTCCAGAGATACCAAAGGCTTCTTGACTGCTCCTCTGATTAATGCTCTCCTTGCCAGTCTATTAGTTGAAGAGGATGGCCATGTCTCTGTAGTTTTATAGGTGTAGTCTAAATATTTGAGGCCTTCACGGAACATCTGAACTAATACAGAGATTAAAGCACATACAGACAGACTTCATTTACCAGCTGGTTGACGTAAGAAGATAATTGGCTGTACTGGAATTTGTTATGGGTATTGATTTTAACTGTGATAATTTTTCGTATAGTTGCATAACACTTCTGTTTTTCATTTGTAAACCTTTCAGAAAACAATTTATAATTTTCATTCCATTTCTCAATAATAACTCTACTTTGTGCCCATCATAAATAATCCTCAAAACTACACTTCACTCACACAGGTTTTATTGAATATTTTTATTAATTGGGGGATTAACCGCATGAGATGAATCATCTCCTTTTCGAGGTGGTCATCAGGATAACAGTCAAGTTCGAAGTTTGTCTGGACTTTGAGTGGGTACATAATCTCACCGTGAGGAAAGGTGACCTGGAATGGCTTGGTAGTGTTTCTGAGGTTCCATAGCGTCAGGCTGCCATCTGAGTGACTGCACATAAACTGTTTTCCTTCATGATGCCAACTGACAGAATGGATAGCCTGGACCAAGCAGACAAAGCAAAAATAATATTTTACTTTTACAAGATCAAGTTTTTATTTAACACTGACCCAACACTCAAATCTCTCTATAATAGCGTACAGTATACCTACGTTTGTCCCTCTCACAAATTCCTCTGGCTGCAGTCAAATAATTATTCAGGGGTTTACCCTCGAGTTGTCCAAAAATATTAAATATCTGTGTTTTTTACTCAGGAGGAGCAAAACTGAATTTTTATGCTACATTTACAATGAACCACGGAAAGCTTTCATAATGAACAAAGAGGTAAATTGGAAACAGAAGAAGAAGATAAGGTCACAGTGTGACAGTGTCATAGCGACATATTGGTCTCAAGCTTACTGTCTTTGAAACCAAAAAAAAATTTGAATGAAACTTGGTAGGAAAACACAAACAAAATTCATATTTGGATGCATCAAACTGCAAACACCTAAATAACCCAATCGAAATGCTTAGCCTTCATTTTAAGAGCAGAATATGTACATATATTAAAAAAATCTTATATTTACAGTTTTGCCCTATTTGATCCAAAACAAATTGTACAAAACCCATCCACATTGTAGTGTGTAAAAAATAACCTGCGTATACTTTTTATGTCTCTCACAGACACAAATCATTGAATTCAACTACACAAAACCGCTGATGCGAGCCACAAAAACAGCTTAAAAAGCCACACCTTTTATTTTTGCATGCTCCAACTTTTTCCCATTTGTACCACTGTCAAGAACATTTTCAGACTCGTGGGTAATACCTATGCCATAGAGCAGGGAGCGCTGCAGGGCTCAATATTAACAAACAGGAAATACCCTATGATTAGCACTGATAGCCCTGATAGTTATATTGTGAATTTGCGGCTTTACGGACATTCGGAGGAGGGTAAATCCCTAAAACGTTCCCAAAGTCCTCAAGACACAAAACATGAAAGTGTCTGTGATAAATGCTTCTTTACTGTCTATTAATTCAATTAAATTAAGAAAGACGAGGCCTCTGTGAATCGCATCAATAGGGGGTTACGAAGCTGAAAAAAAAATCTGCTACAAAATTTTCTTCCGTTACTTCAACTTCCTAGATACAAAACACAAATACTAATGCACAAAAAATACCTTCAAATGAAATACTATTTTTGGGAAGACCCAGAGAGCAGCACATTACAATAATCTAATCTACTCAAAATAGAAGCATGCATCAACACCTCTGTATTTCCAAGAAAGAGAAATGGGCCAACTCTGGATATGCTTTTGTACAGCATCGATTGTATAATCTAGTCATGCACAAATATCTATTATATAATGTAGCTACATTGTAATATGTAAGCTCTGTTCCATTTTTAATTTAAGGTATTTGCATTTTTACAACAAACAAGCTGAGGCAAGTGTACACCACAAACAAAGTGAATGCTTTTATTCTTCACTATTCTCTGGGTCTTGTGATATTGCAGCTGAAGGGACGGTACAAGCTTTCAAAGGACAACTTCAATGGCCAGAGTATTTGTGGACTTCAATCCCTCCAATTACAACTCTTTGAAGAAACAGTAATTGGGTTGTGACGGCCTTGTTGAAAACAATAACATGCGATGCTGCTCAGACATCCTAATTGTGCTGCACTTTGTGGACTTTCAAAATATTGGCAGGCCAAAGACTAAAATTGTTTCAATTTACGGTAAGAAAAAGATATTATGAAAACAGACTAGAGATTTTTAAATCAGTAATGGCTATCCTTCTGAGCAAAATATAAATATAAAAACTGGTTTAGCTTGACATATTAATTCATCAACCACTGGTTGCTTTTTCAAATGTGGGATTAGTTAGTATTTTTTTAAAACAAACAATTGTAAATAACTAAATTTGTGATTTTTAAAATCTAATTAGAAATAAAACATGACATTACTGTAGTCTCTATCAGTGTGTTAAACGTGAAAATGCAGCTTACCTCATCATAATAGATTCTAAAATCAGCTTTCTTGACCCGGAGGTCCCACTGCACAATGGTTCCACCCTCAAATCCTATAAGCAACTGCAGAGAGGAGTGAGAAATGAAAAACAAAATCATAAAACTTTAAAGGGCATATTTGATCACATTCTTTACTAGAAAACTTATACGTCTTGAGAGTATAGAGTATCTAAATCAACCTTTCAGCTGTTGCTTAGAGCTGATGAGTCATTTTAAACAAAGCTTTGAGACATTGAAAGACTAGGGAGACAGGCCATGAAAAGTGAATTTCCACAACCATACATGTTGCACAGCACAGTGCAACAACTTATTGCTTAAAATGGAAATTGGATGAATTTGCTTTCCAAGAAATGCCTTTGTAAAAACAATATCCAAAATGGATATGCAACTGGTAATTTTTAACAAAATAAAGGACTGAGTAGGCACTTCTGACCAAGGATACAGCAACGCAGGAAAAGTAGGGGATATTTGTCAAAGTGAAAAGGGTAGACTTTTTCTCACCAATCATAAACATTATTGTCAACTCAATTCTCCTTTTGCCAGAGGATATAAAAAAATAAGATTTTATGTCTGAGGCTCTTGTTCACCACATGCAGCGGAATGTTGAATACCTATAGAGTTTGAGTGGCTTCACAGGCAATTTGCTTAAGATTTGAAAGTTCTACATTGCAGTTAAACTATCACAATAAAAAAATATACTGATAACGCAAAGAGAAACAGGACTGTATCTGCTTTCATTCATTATTGCTGTGTTTTCAATAACGACTGCATAACATACTGTTATAAGTATTCCGTTGACACAGTTAAAAGACAAAGCAGTGCTAATAGCAGTGCACATCAGGGAAACAATTTTGTCTTTAACCACAGCAAAAAGTGTTCTGAATGCTAAAAAGTTTTGTTTTGAAAATTTAGATTTATCTTGCAAATTACAACTATGGGTAGATTGAGCTCACTACAGTGTGCTTTTAATTTTCTGGGTAGAGACTAGAAGCCACTACTGTTCGCAAACAGAATTTCTCTTGATAGTGTTCTCATCCTCATTGGACAAATAACCTTATAAATCTTGTTTTGATGAGTTCACATCCAAACTAGAGACTTCTCTTTTCCTACTTCCTTCTTGAGTGAGTATTGTGTTATTTACTGATGCCTGAATTCTATTTTGCACATGAACCCATATCCATCACAGCGTTCAGCTGCATTTTCAGCTGCTTTGTTTTAAAGTAGCGGGGGGCTGGATTTCTAAAATAAATAATATTCATGTTTAGTTTTGTAATTGTATTGGGTAATGAAGTGTTTTAAACTAAGTAAAATGAGCCCACCCATGTGTATTCCCTTGAGCAGCCTGTGAGCTGCAAAATAGTCTGCGATTCGGTGGCCGAATTTCCCGTGCTTACATGCCGATGCGATGTCAATCAATAATTCTTGCGCGTTCTCGATTTAACAGGAAGAAGGAATAGAAAGAAAGCGGACTTCAGACATGGTCAATTACACACTTTACTTCCTTGCTAGACATGTTGCTTGTTGTCATACAACTGGCAATGTGTACAATGTGCGGTGGCCTGAAAGTATGCTACGTCACTGACTTATTTACTTTAGTGCTCGCTCCCGCGGAGGCTGCAGTTACTTGCAGCACTGGCCGTGGAGGTCACAAGTTTAATTTCTTCAATCCGGCCCCCTGCTCCTTAAGCTCTGTTGCAACTTTTTCAACCCCAAAGATAAAATACATAAATCTTAAAAAGGAGACCAAGATAATTGAAATGTCTTTGTAATTTTATTAAATATAAGAAAGCCATTTTCAATGATTTTGCACATTGTAAAACATGAGCTACATCTCAATTTCAGATCTGCTCAAAGTAGTTCACATATAGGCCTCTTTTATAATAAATTTAGTTTTGAATAAAAAAAACATTCAAGTTTAATAAACCAAAAGGAGTAAAGATGGATGCATCATATAACATCATGACAAACGTCATCTTAATGCAATCTATATAAACATGCACAAACACATGCCAGTCACTTTCATGTTTATACTCGTTTGAGTCAAAATTTACACATTACGTGACCCACCTCAGGAACCTGGGACACAAGCCGGCTGTAAAGGTTTTGTGCAATATGGGACATTTTTTTTGTTTTTTGAAAATTTGTGATTTTCGCTTTTTTGTAGAATCTGTTAGTTGAAGTAAAAAAAAAACTTCTCCATGATTTAGATAGCAGTATTGGAATATTAAATATTAAAAAGCGAACATTTTGAGGTTGAAATCGGCTTGTTTTTCAGAGTTTCTCTGCATTCAGTAGGTGAGTGTCATTGTTTGATACTGGATAGACAGGTTTCTGTTTCTTTCGGTGTTGTCCCAGGCCTCTGAGAAGTTGGCGTGGCTATTTATTCATGCTCTTGCTGCCTCTATCTGATGTCAAAATACAAAAAAGATGGACCCTGCAAAGTTTTTGCTAAACGAGGAGAAAAGATAATTCACTGCATGGGAGACAGTCCCGTAGCCAGAAGCTTTCTCCAGATTTTATGTAAAACATACTGCTGACTTCTTTAGCTGCAGAAAAAAAGAGTGGCATGATATGCAAATTATTGAACATTTAGAGGAAAACCGACTCACAGTACAAAGTTTGGAGATGGCTACATTCACAAAAAAGGCTCAGACAAAGACAAAGTGTGCCCGAACGATTATGCTCAAAGAAACATAAAACAACTAAAGGTCAAAACGCTCTTGCTTCAGTTGCTCAAGTGTCTGTTTCATTGTTTTATTAACCATAACATACAGTCCAAGTTTTGCCATGATTTCGGAAGTCTGAGACTTTGTAACTATGGCCTTAACTGAAGACATGGACAAGTTTAAGTCAGCAGACATGCTATTATAGTCATCTCTTGCTTTTTAAGGTCAAATGCATCTTCTTCATCTTTCCCCTTTAGGGAAAGGCCAAAAGAAACAGTTCTCTGTCATGTCATATTCAAACCCAATACGAACATGAAGTTATAGATTAATAACTTCCTCATCCCTATGATGAACTCTAAAAAATTGAAGTATGAACGGCAAGTTAAAGTCCCTTTTATTTAAGATTTTTTTTTTACAAATGATAAGTTGATTTTATTTTTGTTATATATCAGAAGTGGCTTTCAATAAAATACATTTATTTTCCATTTGTAACTGCTTTCACTCAACTAAAAACGTTTAAAGTAGTCTTGATTTATTTTGATGTTTTATTGTTGTGGATTTCATATTTAAAGTTTGTGTGGTGATAAAATTATTGAAAGTTAACCAATTATCAATACCTCTAAAATTTACTGATGTATTATTAGATTACTTTACTCAAGCAAAGATGCAAAATGTTTTTCCCACCATTGATTTTTTCTATCTGGCTTTTTTCAGATATGACAGATGTTGGTTCAGTATTTGGTTTGGATAAAGGCTGATTTAACTTTATTTACAAAGACCTTGAAGGCTCTGACCAATTCTGGAGTGCCAGTACAGACTTTTTGTTAATAGAGAGATAATATAAAACATTAAGTCCCTTGATAAAATGTTACTTTCCAGATAAATATTTTTAGTAAGGCTTTTAAAATATTAACTTTTAAAACTACCTCTTAAAAATCACACATCTACTTAAAACTAGAAGAAAAGTAAGACTTAAGAGGAGAAGACTATGCATAAAAAAAGTTTTGGTGCAACTGTGCAGCACTTCCGCAGCCCATTGTGGAGTCTAGAATTGATGTACACTATAATAGTGCATCCTCATACAAATTTCCTCAAATCATTTTTAAAATGTTATATATGTATTACTAAGGTAGCATTAAAAGCTAGAGTGCAGCAGTTCTTCAATGTTTCCTTACGGAACGGCCACTTTACAGCACAGAGATGATCTCACACTCTGAATTCCAATGCATTTTTTTTGTTTTGTTTTTTTTAAGGAAAAAATAAATTATAATGACTAGGACTGTTAAGTTTCCCTTTTAGCAGCAAATGTTTAGGTTAAACTAATTAGAGGCAGAATCTTAAGCACCTGAAACGGTTCCAAATTTATTTTTAAGTAAGGTGTCTCTCATAAATCTCCACACATACTGACAGTTACAAAATTCTACACACGCTATACAAAACAGAAAAAAAAGGTAAGCGCAGCTTGACACAATCAGATCACAGATTAGGATAGAAAGAGATCAGCAGTGCTGGGAGGAGCACAGACAGCGTGAGGAAATGGATCCCCTGCAGAGCAGAGACGCAGTGTGGCTTCTCAAATATGGAAATGGGCATGTGAAGTAGAGAATAAAAGCTGCCCTTTAGAAACATCCTGCAACATTGAAGGTTAACATCACTAACACAAAAAATAAAGAAAAATGAAGAAAAGGTGTTCGTATGGAGATAGAGAATCAATACTGCACTGCATGTTCTAAAAAGTCTTGATGTTTCACAGCAGACCTAATGTAGTATGATGAATGACTGCTTATTGCTTTTATATGACCTTAGGTTTAAAGACAGTTAGTTGACATAACCAAGACAACCTAAAAAAAATGGCACAACAAACATCCAAGGCAGTCTGAATAGACTGAGCTCATCAATTTTGTCAAAAGTCTATATTTTGGAAAATAGCTAAATCTATAAACTGGCCTATAAATAACTAAATAAATAAACAGGACTAGGTGAATAAGAAAAAAAAACCTAAGAAAAAAAAACACACTTATCTTGAAACAGTTAACAGCAGTTAATCTGGGAAATTAATTTGACACGCAGTGAGTATACATACACAGCGAAGGTGAGGACAAACGTTGACAGCTGTGGGACAATTGACTAACAAGGTAAATATGTTAATGCAAGCAAACACAGGAAACATATGTAACAGAACTGAACAGGAAAAATCCTGTCTGCACAGGAGGTGTGAGTGAGGCTGAAAACAGAATATTAAAATTGAAAAGGAAAAAAGAAACCACAGTAGGAACCCAAAACTTACGGATGGCATTTTAAAAAGATGACAACACCACAGTAGGAAGAAGAACTGCACTGACTTTGTAGTAATTTTCTTCTCGCTTAAGTTGAGATTTCATCAACCGAAAACTCATTATTGGAGAAAGGCATTAGAATCAAATCAGTCTGCCAGAGAGGAATTTACTCTCAACAAAGCAAAGTATTTTTTTTTCTTGCTCACTTGAGTCAGACTTGTCTTTTTTATCTATCTGTAATCGAGAACAGACATGGGCTGTTACTGGTATGATAGTACACCGATGTTTCAAAACAGTAGTTTTTGAAATAGTTACAATTTTCCATCTTGCCATTCCTATAGGTTAAAGTTATTTAATGAGGCACCAGTCAGGTTGCTGAATGAGGACTCCTACACTTTTCTCTTGCTTATGAGAAAAGGCTTTCACTTGTACAGAAGTACAATTCCATCACTCCTATTATGGTAAAACTGTTTTAAAGCTACAGTTTGCAAGCCATAAGATGGATATCTGTTAAGCTGCAGACTTCCAATTGTCTACCCAAGCAAGTGCTTATTGAGACAAACCTTTCTGATTAATCAAATAGGACGAGTGTGTTATAACCTGAAGTAATGTTTATTTTTTTCTTAAAAAAAAAAAAAATGAAGAACCTAATAACAAAAGGGTTTGACTGTACTCATGTGTTTTCATGGTCTTTATGCTAGCCTGGTCTGTTTTCCTCTTTAAAGTGCCTGTGTCTGCTGTCCAATATCTGACAAAACCTATTTAAATAAAAAGGGAAAACTGCAGTAATAGAAAAGCAGAAAGTATTACATTGCTGTTGATAAAAGAAAATAGGTCTTTATTATCACAATTATAGAAATGTTGACCATTATACTTTTATTTGTTCTTCTTTGGTTGAAAACAAAGAAGGATGAGAATCCTGGTGAGTAAGACATGTGAGCCTCTCTGTTAAGAATAAGCTGTTTTATGTACTTGAGCAATGATTCAAACTCATGACTTAAGGATATTTAGAGTTTAATTCTACCTCAATCACAAGATGTGAATTCAATTTAAAGTGAGCGCTAGTAAAAATAGATGTGGACGAATTCTGCATTGTGCAGTCCAGACTTCCATAGAAGTATTGTGAACCACGACGACAAAGAGATAATCTGTCGTTCATGTTCACAATATTTTATTTGCGTAATAAATAAACAAAGAACTGACTAGTTTTCCAAGAAAGGTAACCTTAACCGTCTTCTGTTATTTTCAGGTGCTAGAAAAATGAAAAAAAAGGAGTTAATGAACAACTGCTGATTTCCTGTTTAAAATGGCAAATAGAAAATGACTAATTCCTTTTAATTTCCATCTAAATTTCCCAATTAGGCCACAAATGATAGGAAGAAGCATCGTTATTTTGTTTATTGAAAGAAAAGACACAATGTGTGTTTAAAAAATAAAAAAAGTCAAAGGAAAAACAAAAACATGTAAGTGAAATATGAGACTAAAATTATCACCTTCTTCAGAACTGATCCTTCAAACTGTCTCTTTGAGTATTTCTTCAATTATACAGTTTTAACAATATATTAATAAAACAATTTTAAATAAGGTAGTACTTATCTTTCTGTATGGGAAAATGTTAAATTAAAATAAAAAGTATGTTTATGGAGTAAATAAGAAACTCACAACTAAAAAAAATAAAATAATGTACATTGTTTAGATTTATTATAGCACCCTAAAGCCTATGTTTCAATTGTATATAGTGGCTACATTGAAATTTTTCACTTCACTCAATGTTTTAAAATCAACTTTCTTCAATTCAACATGTCTGGCCCCAACTAAGGTGAGTGTGAAATAAATGGTTATATATCTTGATTAGAAGAAGAGGAGAGAGCAGCCGAAACGATTTTCTCGGTAGACAACATGTTTTCTCTCTAAATCCAATCACCTGTCCAGGGTTTTCTTGGATGTGCCAGATCTTTTTTAAGCAATTCACATTGAAATCTTTTCAGATGGTTCTCAGTAGCTAACCATCTGCTGCATCATATATATATATATATATATATATATATATATATATATATATATATATATATATATATATATATATATATATATATATATATAAAGACGTTTAACTGCAGTGTAAATGCAGTATGGATACATTTTGTGAAAGCAGCAGTAAATCTTGTCTATCACGCCATGTTAAGTCTGCTTTTATTCGAGGAATGCTATATTTATTGTGGGAACTACTATGCAAAAAATATTCTTTAAAAGTCTCTGCACATGCCACTTCTGAGTCCACCGTGATTAGGAATGAAATAATAGATCCTTTACACAACGATCTTCTGTGAGCATAACTTAAAAGACAAGAGGAAAAAAGAAAACATAAAAGGACATAAAATGGATACCAGAGGAATTGGAGGTTATAGAGGTTTAGCAAAAGGTGTAATAGGAGCCACCTTGTTTAACTAAAAGAAGCCAGCAGATGCTACTGAGCTGTACTGTTATCCACCTACTTACCTTGCCTTCGTCCTTAGGGCTGTCACTCAGATGAACTACAGGTCCTGGGTGAGTTTTTGTGGATCTGATATGAGAAAGAAGATGAAATATATGCATTTATATATATGTAACATAGACATCTACTGTAATCCTGCAAACATGACTTTTTTTCAGAACTTTGTTTATGATTTGTCTTTTAACTATACAATTTAAAGAATATCTGTTTGCTTAAATTTTGTAAAAGACTTTTGCTACTAAGGAACTGTGACATTTACTGCCATTCTCTGAAAAAAAAAAAAAGTTCAATGATTGATATTTAGAAAGCAGTGAGAGAGAATAAAAATGAGCGAGGGCAGCACTTATACACTTTAAAGGTGGTTTGTTATAACTGTAATTTTCCTTTAATAAAAATCCAGCTGACAGCTACATTCAGTAAATCACCCTTTTGTGTAATAATACATGTAATGTGCTTTCCCGAGATCATTTATTTCTATTATGTTCTGGTGCACAATAACATGCAATCTAAGAACCATTCACATACCTATGTTTTAATTCCCATTACAGTGATTGTCTAAAGTATAAATGGATGCAGCAAGACTTGATACATATGACCCAACAATAATTGTGTTATTCTATTCACTGTTCTAAACTAGGGCACCTTGCATAATTAGTGTAATAACTGAACTTACATTGCAACCATATGTATCAGTGTATTTAACAATATGTGATTTTAAAGTGGAAAGGGGATGGTTAATGCTTTCTAAAAAGATAAAAAATATGTTTTATTTGTAGTGGCAGGTCTATACCAAATTTAGGGGGTACCAGTGTTTTTTTCCATTAGTGCACAGGACAAAATAATAATAAACAAACAAACAAACAAAAAAATAAATACAAAAAATAGGACAATACTTCACTGTTTAATATAAGTAAGCCAAACAGTCACTTGTGACTCCAGCACTACAAGTTGAAGATGCCTGATCTAGCAGATTAAAATTGAGATCATATCTTAATACAGCTTAAGCTAAAAGAACATCAAACTGATTCTTAATGTATTGTCCAAAGAAAAACATAAAACTCTTCAGTACAGGGGCAATAGCAGGAGCCAGGACCAATTATACAGGGTCACTGGGCCCTGTAGACCGCTCATGGGAATTTATGTTTAGTAGTAAATAGTTGTAAATAGATAGATTTAACTATATATAATTTAATTTCAGTAAAAGTACAAGAACTCTGCAAAGCCCTCAAGGGATCAGGAATCATACAGCATCATAACTTTTGCTGTATGTTTAGTACAACTATCCTGCTGGAGTGTAAGCTGTGCCCAGGTATTAAGTCTCTTTGCAGCCTTAAACATGTTTTCTCTCAGGATTTCCCTGAGTATAGTTGAATGCATCTTGCCTACTACTCTGACTATTTTGCCTGTCTGAGCAAAAACAAAATCCCCAACATACAGTGCTGACACCACCGTTTTTCATGATGCAGATGGTGTGTTCAGGGTAAGGTAAAGTTCAGTCTCATCTGATCAGAGCACCTTCTTTCACATGTTTACCATGAGACCTACTTGGTTTGTGGAAGCTTCAAATTGGCTTTTTTATAGTTTTTTTTTTCAGGAATGGTTTTCTGTTTATGAGTCTTACATAAAGACAAGATTAGTGGAATGCAAGGATAATAGTATACCTTTCAACCAATCTAGACAGTCTGTTGAACATTCGCAGCTCCTTTACAGTTACCATGGCCACTCTTGTGATGGATTAAACAGTTCTATTTGAAGCTCGGGATAAAGCTTTTTTTTGTCATAACCTTACTCAACTTTGTCCACAAATTTACTCCTAAAGTGATTTGCGGCCTCCGTAATGCTGTTTAATTACTAAAGGTATAATCTAACAAGCCTCTGGAGGCCTTCAAATAAAAGATACTGGGTTAAATTAAACATTGTTGAAGTATTTACAAACTAGGTGTATGGTAAAAGAGGCTAAATACAAATTCACATCACAATTTCATTTGATTAGTCTTTTTTAGTGTTATGGCTACTTTCACTTGGTCTGTAATTAATAATCCAGATAGAAAATATTAAATTCTGTTATTCAGACATCAAAAAATGTAAACAAAATCAATGGGTGTACATACCTTTTTTCAAAAACACTGTATTAATAATGTATTAAAAAGGTTTTATAAAGAACACAATCCCACCTCCTGTTACACGCCATCCCACTACACATTTGCTCTACAACAAAATTACATGTATAATAGTATAAAACTGTAAAATGTGTGCACACTCTTCACATATCTTAAGGTTCATAAAGAATAAAAAAAAAATAAAATAAAAAAAAGTTCATAAAGAATAACTAACCCACCTACCTAGCTACCTGCTCACACATAGACATCAGTTAGGGTCAACTGATGTTACATGGTTCTTTTAGAGTTTATTTATGAAAAATGTTGATGCAGAGACAAACTGTTCTCTGTGTTTATTGAATTTTCCATGGCCATGACTCATGACTAATGCTTGCTTTTGTATACAGAAGGCTGTCTTCTTTGGCTCCTGAAAGCCTTCACGGCGCAGAGACGGATATGAGAATTTCAGGTGGGTTGCCAATAAATTAGTGACTGTGTGATAAAGTTTACCAGCAGCTGATGAGGCCAAGCTTTGAAATCTAAACAAGGTAATGTAGGAGGATTTAATAATAATAATAAAAAAATCTATAGAAAAGCCCGTACTGGATATTTTTAGGCTAAATTGAATATTTAAAAAAATATGTTGAGTTTGCTCCAATAAATGATGGCCTTAAATCTTCTGAGGCTGTTTGTAAATCCTCTCAGACATAATCATGGTGTTTTGAGTGTGCACAATTGAAGGAATCCTCTGAATCACAAGGACTTGTAATGATCCTTATAATTTGTAGATAGATCCTTTGGTCTTTTATTTTGTTTACTTTGTCTGCTCCCTCCTTTGTTTTCATTCGTTCTGCCTTTCTCCCCACACCTGATTTCATTTATTATTATTAACACCCGTCCTGCTGTCACTCCTGTCTCAGCCACAATGCAGCTGCAAGTGAGAAAACCAGAGGGATTTGCTAATTGTTGTGGTCAGCATTCAGGCTAATTACAATAGATGGCACAAGCAAACAACTTACTGTGAAACCATTTTTAACTCATAGCATAGTTGCTTTACTTATCTAGTAGATTAACAGGGTTGGATGGGACATGCTTTGTAACTGATTTTGCTTTTGTTTCTCTTTGGCTGCTACCTCTCTAGGTGTTTGACACACAGAGACGAAATAAACATCTACTGTATGTAAAAAATAGAATATCTGGTGGCTTCTGATATTCGCTTGAATCAGGGTCATGAGCAGAATAGTGAATTGTTTTTTGTTGTTGTTTTATTTTTTTTAAATACCTATTACTAGGGCTTTGTATTATGTTTGGGAGGCTTAAAGCCATTCTGAATTTGAACTAGGGCTCTAACCTATAACTTGCTTTTTTAAATGTCATTAAACAAAAACAAGTTCTCTTTTTTTCATTTTGTTCCTTAACTATACTGAAAATGTATCTAACCATGAAACTGTGCCACGGTACGTACCGAATCAACTATTGGCGGACATTTACATTGCTAGTAGCTTGGGGTCTAGTAACTTTCCAAGCAAGCAAAGGAATTTCAGGGGTTGTGTGTGTGGAAAAGTCTCATTTACAATTCAGAAATTAATATCAAATAGTTTTGTCCTTACTTGTCTTCCCTTTCAAATTTGAGCATGTATTTGGACTGTATTTGTAAATGGGCAATCAACTATTGCCCATTTATCACAACAATCATTTATTCAGGTATCAGACTGTTGTGTTGTAACAAATTGTCCACACAATTTTCAATTAACAGAGTTATTCATGTTTTTTTCTTTAAAAAAATTATGATTTGATTTAAATTTTTTAGCATTAATATTACTTGTGTATAAACAGGATGTCAGGAGCATTTTAATTTTTAGAAAACTTATGTTTCACATTCATTTGAAGAAAAAGTTATCTAAAAAACAAGTTAGATTAATTGATTGACTCTAAACTATGGAAATGGCAAAAAACACAAAGCACTCCTAAGGTTTTTTGACACCTGATGCAACCAGAAACCTTCCAAGCGTGTCATCATTCATACCCAGTAGCCAAATATATAATAAATTAACATAAATTTGGATTTAACTGCTGGCCCTGTATTGTGAGGGACAAAGCCTGTAGGCTTTGTCTAATGAACAGATTACCAATTCAGTCCTTCTAAAAGCGTTTAAGAAAGCTGCTGGTGTCCCAGTGTCTGTTAGGCAATGAGGTTGCCAAAGAAACCAGCAACTGTTAAACAATATAGCGTTTTATTCCTTTGGGATAAAAAAAATTGAAATAAATGATGCCTCAGCACATGCTGTAGAGGGACAGTTAGGACATTTCTAAATTAATACATATACTTTAAGGATTTATTGGTTTAAATACAAACACCATGAAAGGAATGGTAAATCTCCAGCATGACCACTGGAACCATGGCAACTATTATGGTTAGATGAGGGTAAATAATCAAAATGACAGCTGAAAGAGAGCTAGGCCTGGCAGGAAATAACAAGTCAACTGCAAACATGTCAAGAACACAATACATCCAAACTGCCACATATATTCAATTTATATCTCACACAAAAAGGCCTTGCTCCAAGTTGCCAAACATGTACCATATATCTAAAGCAATCTAATTCAAATTAAATAAATGGCTAAGCAGATTATTTATTTTAGAGAAAAACCTAATTTGACTGTCATACTTTCATGTACTGTCATGTTTTCCTTTTATTTATTTAGATTAAGAGAACCCAAGTAACTGATTTTGTTTATACATACATAAAGTATCAGACTGTCAATGGTCCGGGAAGTGGTGTTTGAAGGATAACCTCTCAGCTTAACAAAAAAAACGTCATACAAGAAATGTCAGAGATCAATATACTTTTTCATGAGAAACGTGGTTAGCTGTAGCACTATCACAAAAGAGGGAAATCTAATAGCCTTGTTGAATTTGTTTTTCCAGCCACTAAAGTTAGAGCCCCAGCAAGCTGGGCTACACCCTGGAGAGGTCACCAGTCCATCACTGGATACCATAGAAACACACTGAACAAACAACGCTGCATGAGCACATTCATGAGGAGCTTTTAAGAGTAAGATCTGAATGTTTTAAACTAAATGCATCAACACAAACTTCATCCTGTTCATTAATTGAGATAAAGTATTTTACAACAAGTTAATTCTTTGGAAGACGTGATCATAGATTAATCAGTGTTTAATTTGGGACTTGTAACAATTGCATCAGGGTTTCTTTTTCTCATTTTGCTTATTTCCTGTTTCTGTACTATTCTGCAGTAATTTAACATGAATGGACTGTAGAACCAAGCTCATTCACATACATTTGTATTTATTTTAATCAAGGGATCATTATTCTTGTATTAGAGGAGAAAAATGTAGAAGCATAAATTACTACATTAGAGATACAAAAAACGACACATTTAAACATATGACTTTCCAGCTATTATTAATGGCTTACTCTATGGCAACTCTATGCAGATGAAACTCAGTTCTTCAGCAGTTTTGCAGTGCTCTGGAAGTTTGTTCCAGGTAAAAGGAGCATATAAACTCAAGGCTGTTTCACCACTTTTGGTTCCAATTCCAGGAATGATTAGTAGACTAGAGTTGAAATGAGGCAAGACCTCTAGTATAGTATGTCTTTAAATTGTAGATGTTCATCATTTAAGTACACTGCACAATATGTTAACATAGGAGTGATGAACTGCAATGGACATTGATTGTGTTTAAACATGCTAGAAAGGGCAGAATTTTACACTGTTTATTTATGTTTAGAAACCTACTCAAGACAATCATCTTTCCATAACCACAAGCTTTTCATGCATTATAATAATTTATGTTGCATGACCACAACATTTTTAGGTATATTGAAGAATTAGGAAGATGCTGAAATCCTATTGTTTGATTTTACTACCTTCCAGTAAAATGCTGGACTTGCCAGTGTTGATCACACAATGTAAGGTGTAAACACAATTCCGCTCATTAACGGGATCTATAATGTGTAGCCAAGCGAGCACCGAACTGCAGTGTTCTCCCATTTCTCCTTGCATCTCATTCTTACATCTCATTTTGTAACAAATTTCCTGGAGATGAAATTGGGCATTAAATATGTTGCAGAGCTATTTGAATTTCAATGAGGGCCAGATCCTCCCATTTTGGCACCGCAGTCCCTGTTGAATTGTTGCTATAACAGACTCTTTTCGAGAGTGCAGACTTCGGTTTGAATTAAATTAATCCACCTGCGAACGAGTGTTACACAAACAAAAACTGTGAATACACAAACACTCACACAACAGCCGCAGCACACATGCACGTTACTCACACTTATTGGAAAAATTTGAACAATTTCTCTCTCGCTCACTAAATGATCTACGGTCAAAACAGCATAAAGCCCTGGCTCATCCCTATTCATGTTCTGTGGAAAGTGTTTCACAGCAAACAAATAATTTCCTAGTCTCTTTGTATATTGATAGGAGAGGAATGTTTTTTTGTCGTTATACTTCTCATGAACTCCAGTTTAGAAAAGGACAGAGTGCTGACAAATGTAAAAAATGGAATATATTACAGTTCATGTTCAAATAGAAAGTGATTCTTCCTCTGAGCTCTACAGCCTAATGCAGAATAATAAACAAAGTAAAAGTTTCAAATATGTTGTTCTTCAAACACCATCTTTGACCTTTATTTCGTTAAAGTGTGATTAAAATCAGCTATTACTTTTGCTAGACAACAGATAAACAATGCTTACTGTGTTTTTACAAAGCAGGCTATGTTTAGATATACCATTCAAGCGTAGCAAAAGGAATTATGCACTGCGATCGTTTTCACGTTTTGTCATATAACTACCAAAAGTCAGTTATGATTTTGAAATTACAGTCTTTTTGGATATTGCTCTACCAACTTTGCACATCTATAGCACAAAGTTTTGGCCGATAATTTTTTGCAACATAGCTCAAGTTAGTCAGATAGCATGCAGAAATTTTTTAAAGAGCCATTTCTACAACTTTCACTGACTTAATTGGATTCAGATCTGAAATTTGACTCAGCTATTCTGAGATATGAATATACTTTAATCAAAACGGTTCCTTTTATAGTTCTGGCTGAAGGTTTAGATTCTCTGTCTTGTTGGAGTTGAATTTTTACCCAACATAGCCCAGAAAAGAGCTTCAGTTATATTCAGTAAATTAGAACACTTGATGAGGCTTGCTTATCAGATATTTTACATGTCACCCCCCCCTTAAACATAATTTTCATCAAGTCCAGATTTCTGCATTTATTATTCTTTGATCTTATATAATAGTCTTATCTTGGTTGTTTTTTCATTAGCTGTAAGCAGACAATCATAGTAATGCACATAAATTTGTGAAATTCATATATATATATATATATATATATATATATATGTGTGTGTGTGTATTGCACTTAACAAATTAAGTTAGAGAAATGAATGAACTTATCAATAATATTATATTTAAGGAATATGGCTGTGCAGTGAGTAAGTTCATTGAGTTAAGCCACATCCTAGGAGATACAAGTAATCTTTAAACAGAAAAGCAGGATATGAATGTAATATGAAGAAAGATTACAATTATTTTAAGCAGTAACAAATGTTTGCATAAAGTTATCTTGCTTTTGAATTGTCAGTCTGCATTTTCTCTTATCCAAATGTGGAATAAATTGAGTGAAACTCTCAGGTGACTGGTGTTTGGCAACCCTGAGTATGGTAAACATCTGAGTCTGCAGAAAGTTGCCTCTCTCGTGTGTCCTTCTAAGCTAACCCTGAAGGTGGTGCATTGATGGCTGCAGACTCACAGGATTTCAAGCTGTTGATTAGATTGGTGCTCTGTCAAGGCATTACATGTTGATATTCCAGTGCCTGACTAAACCAAGTGAGTTGTGCAGCCACAGTTTTCAAAGTAGCATTGCAAGTCATGTACTTTATTTTGTTGATTGCAGTATTTTAGAGTTTAATGCACTATACAGCTACTAGGTTTTCATATATGTAGAGTATATGTGGCATGATTTTCAAAGCATATCAGGCTGGTGTTTTTGAATCATCAAATTACTTTTCTTAAATGAATCTGATCAGGATCATGGACTTAAAATCCCGATCAGGACATCCTACCACCTCTGAGCTAGGAACCTATGAAAACTTTAATCAGATATGTGAACTGTTTGAAAAGAAATGCCTGCTTTGTTTCATCCAAGAGAAATCAACAAAAACAGCTTAACAACACTTGGCATTTACACTTGGAATTTAACACCACGGCCCTAAGAAATGATTGGCAGACAGGACTCCCACACAAACACATCAGTGTTAAAACTGCTCACTTTAGTTTTGGCTGACATAAAACAGCAACATGATTTGGAAAAAAAAGACTCATGACTGACACTGCAGCAGGGTGACTTGTCAGGGTAACACCAGAAGAGTGGCACATAGGTGGGTGAAGCAAAGAAAAAATGGGTGCACAATGCAACTGAGCCCTACTAGTTTTCTGGTGCTTTTATTTGTCAATCTGTTTTGCTTACTGTATGTAGGCTGCCAATCTGCACAGCCAGCCATGCACAAAAAAACCCATATCAGATGAGTAAATCCTTACATTTTAAGTAACAATTACTCAGAAGAAAATTAATTTAAAAAAGAAAAATCATTGATTTTTTGGCTGGTTTTACAAAATAAAATGTTTATATTCATGATGTGCATATTGTGTTTCTGTGGGTATATAAAACAAATAAAATAAGATGAGTAAGAGATGTAGGCTTGTATAATAGTATTCACAACCATGTCATAAAATGTTAGAACAAAAAGAACATGACAGAATGATCACTTATCTTAAACCATGTATGCATTAAAAAAATATACTAGTTTTATAACAAGGGCTTTTATATCAATAGATCGCTAACAACAGATATGTTTAACTAAATTTAAAGTTGAGGGTACTGCAGATCTTAGATAGGTGCTTGTTTTTTTACAGATAAAAAAAGAATAACTTCAGTTTTAATCAACACTTGCCAATCAACAAACCACCTTAAAAATGACTAACTGCAGCTCCACATTTATCATTATCCTAAAAAATGCAAAATCCCTACTGCCACTGCAAAAAAAAAGAAGAAAAAGATCAATGTAAGGTGTGTCTTTGAAATAGCAGATACTTACAGTTCTATGGCCTTGTTCCACATGATAACATATCCAGACAAAATAAAAGACTCAATGTTGACGATGTGTGTGTTTCCACGCTCCGTCCCCACATACAGCCATTTACTCTGAAAGGGCAGGTGGCAAAAGGTGATCCTGGGAAACAAAGGTTGGGAGGGGGGGACAAGTGTCAGAAAATGAGAGCGAAGGATCAAAGTAGATGATTTCTTATGTACTAAGACTGAGTGTTCGAACACTAAATTCATTCATATATGAAGCAATAAACATTAGGGATGTTTCAATCAGGTTATTTGCCCTCAAGTCTGAGTCTGACTCATTTGATTTTGAGTATCGGCCGATACCAAATCCCGATCCGATACGTCTATAGGTAATACTTCAAAAAAGAATCAAGAAAAGCGAAGAAACAGATCCAGGATGATCCTTTTTTCATTCACCTTATTTTCACATTTAACAATTCTGTTAACAAACAGAGAGGTAGCGTAACATAAATTATTCACTTTTAGAGTTTAGTGCAACTGTAGTCTAAACATAAAAAATAATGACAAATGTATATACATATCAGGTGTCACGTTAACTGAATATTTTATGTATTTGGCTGCGTTATTAGAATGGTGACGGAAAAATCTAAAGGCTGTCTGTCATTTTTATAGATTAGTATTCACAATGACTACATGCTGCAAATGCGCAAATATTTTCAATTTTAGGCATGGGTTCCAGTTAAATAAATCAACTGAACTAAAGATTCCCAAACACTTTGATCAAGGCATGTCGCTGACCGGGAGCTGACTGTACATTGTAAAGTTTCTAATAAGCACTTTTATGCGCGACTGCCTCTGTGGTTGGTTAGATCACTACGATGTGTGCCAAAAACAGCACCTAAATTCCACTACATGTGCTCCGCTCCGCCACGCACGCTGCAACAAATCCGATCCCGTTGTAATGAAAAATAACTATTCCACTACCGCCGCCTTGCGGCGCAGGGCGCCGGCTGCCGTTTCGCACTCCGGCAGTACACCGGAGCAAGTCCGCAGTAAATCTACACAAATAAAAAAGTACCAGGCAGGATGCTGAAAATGCAGATCATCCAGTTTTTCAAAATAAATCAGTAAAGACATATTTCTTTTTTTTTTAAGATAGAAAATACGCTATAAATACAGCTTATCTGCTATAAATGAACTCACCCATTGTTTAAGAAAGTCCGTGGAGATATCTTGACAAAGAATAATAGCAAATAGAAGTAGATCAGCTGTTGTTTTCTCTTTGTTTTCCTTGGAATTAATGATTTTGGTCTGACTTCCATGTATAGAGCACTGCTCTTTATCGCGATATCTTGCAATTCCCGCGCATGCCTCGTTGAGCACCTCTGGGCTCCGAAGCGGAGCGGAGCAGAGGTGGGATGCACGACGACAGAGAACCGCTGCGGTGTGGCGGGCGGAGCGGTGCGGAGCCCATCCATCCATCCATTTTCTATACCGCTTAATCCTTAATGGGTCACGGGGGGTGCTGGTGCCTATCTCCAGCTGTCAACGGGCGAGAGGCGGGGTACACCCTGGACAGGTTGCCAGTCCATCACAGGGCAGGGCAAACAGGACACACTCACACCTAAGGACAATTTGGTGACATCAATTAACCTGAAATTCATGTTTTTGGACTGTGGGAGGAAGCCGGAGTACCCGGAGGGAACCCACGCATGCACGGGGAGAACATACAAACTCCATGCAGAAAGGCCCTGGGCTGGGATATGAACCCACAACCTTCTTGCTGCAAGGCAACAGTGCTAACCACTGCGCCACCGTGCAGCCCGGTGCGGAGCCCATGTAGTGGAATTAAGACACCTGCTGCTGCTTCTTTCCTCCTGCAGGCTTCTCTGCCACTAAAGCGTAGTTCATGGATCAGCAAACTGTTCTTTCAGAGTCTTTTACAGTTCTGATTGGAGAAAGGTTTCCTCGTTTTTAAACTTGTCTGACATGGCTGAAGTGACACGAAATTCCAGTTTCTAATGCAACAGCACATGGATACAGCATCCAAAACAACATTTATACCCCTTTGAGAAGTCATCTCTTTTGAGGCAAAAATCCTACACCTGATGACAACAACCTCTGCAGCAATCCCAAGGTTCGATTACACACGGGGGGTACATTACGTTTCCATGTGGAGCAGGAACTGCAACAGGTGTATTGTAAGTGCAAATGTGTAATTTACTGCTTTAATAAGTAGTTATCTGTTCAGCTTGTTTGGACTGAATATAATTTAAAGTTAAAAAAAGATTAATACCGTTGAATAGGTATTAACTCCAGGGAGTAGAGGTAGCCACTAGCCTCACCCACATAGAATGTAAAAATTGACAGGTACATATATATATCCGATTCCTGATCGGAACGTAACGTCAGATTCCAATCGAGCCTGAAAATATGCGATATGGGCCGATTTTTAAATTTTTTTTATATAACCCTTTAGGGCCTTTTTACTCAGAGAAACAATAACTTAAACTTTACTTATGTCATTCAAACTCATCATACTGTGACTCATTTACACAAGGCAAACAAATACTAATTCTATATCCAGGTATTATTGAGAATACAGATGTCATAACCAACCTTTGCTCGTCGTGGTCTTTATATTTTCAAACCCTCTGAGGACATCATTCATACACTAACTAACTAGGCTTTTGAGTTTATTTAGAGTTTACACAAACCTTTCGAGCCAATCGATACATTTAAGACACATCAACAGCTCCACAAGTCCTCAATTAAAAAAATGGTCGCTTTTTAAATATACTTGACAATTTGGATCGTTTTTAAGAAAACTAAAGTGGTTTTTAATTTTCAAAGACCTCTTGAACTTTTTTTTACTGTTCCTCACATTATAGCCCCAAAAATCGATGTATTTTATTGGGATTTTCAGTGAAAGGCCATCACAAAGTGGTGTGTAATAATGAGGAGGGAAGAAAAGGCTAGATTGCTGTTTTTAAATACTTTTGAAATACAAATCTGAAGAGTTTTGCTTACACTTATTTCATATCTTCTGATTCAGTACTTTTTAGAATCACTCTGCTGCCATTACAGCTGCAAATGTCGGTAGTATGTCTCTGCCAGTTTTGCTCATGAAGCGGCTGGAAGTTTTAAATGTTTTTTTTCTAAATTGCCCAAGCTCAGCCAGATTTGATGTAAAGCACTGGAATAAGTATCAATGTTAAAATATTGCAACGGAACCTGGATTTTGGTGTGGGCTATGACTGGGCTATTCTAAGACAGGTACATGCTTTAAGCAAAATCTTTAATTTGTACCATTGTTTGCTTAAACTGTGATTGAATCACCAACACAGATGTAGCATACAGGAAGGGACAGAGTCGTCTTTTTTCCCCCTCAGGCCTAAGGTCCTTCGCTGTCTGTCTGTCTGTCTGTCTGTCTGTCTGTCTGTCTGTCTGTCTATCTATCTATCTATCTATCTATCTATCTATGATGTTGTTATCCTACTGTATTTTGTCGTAATTTTAATGCAAAAGGATATCTTTCTCACTTTATCTACCTTTCCCTTGATTCTTATATTTTTTCCCCATTGAAGAAAAGCATCAGTATCCCTACAACATGATGCTGCAGACATAATGTTTTTTGATTAGGATGTGGTTTGAACATAAAGAATTTTGAATGCGCCAGAACCTTCTTCTGCTTGTTCACTTTTAAAACCATGTATTCTTTTTCTTTCCACATCACAACTGTGCATCACATAATATCCAAATAATGTGGTTGTAAATGGAAAAGTTCAATGAGTATGACTACTGTTGCAGGCCACAGTCGGTCACACAGATGCCAACGGCCTATTTGATTTTGGAAATGTATAGGATTGAGTTATAATTCATAACTTCCCTACAAACTTTAATAAAAATCTTCATTGCTTATATTTGTATTACTAAGTTTTGCAAAACATTATTTATTATATAATTCTACTAAAACAGTTATTATTATGCCAGTGGCTTGTATCATCTTTACCAAATGAAAAAAAAAGTCAGCATACAGTTACACTTGTCTATGCTGATTACTTTACAGAAGTGTGGGGGTGTGGGTGTGGGAGGGGGGTCTCACTGGGCTTCAGCCCAACAGCCACTCACACTGTGAGAAGCCGGATTATTTGATAGAAGACAAATGAGATGGCAGACAATTCAATAAGGATTTTAGAAGCTTAAGGTGATGACAATATCAGAACTGGCAGGGAAGGAACAGAATTTCATTTTACACAACAGAGGATTATACAATCTTCTATCTTCCAGAAAATGCATGGCGTTGCAAATTTTACAAGTTTCTTTTTATAAAATCCAAGTTTTTTAAAAGGCTGTTCTTAAACCATTTTGTATAATCTTGTTACATGAAGACAAGCCAGAGGGTAGAGTTCTAAAGCTATCAAATACTTTGACATTTAGCTGTCAGCTGAGACTAAGGCTGAAGTATTCATTAACAAGCACTCAAGGTATGAATGAATATGTGGACAAACAGCAGTTAGCCAGTGGTAAATATTGTGGGAGATTTACATGCAGCAAAAGAAGTGGAACATTGCCTTAGTCTGACTGAAATCTGACTTTTGAAATGCATGTTTACAACTTTGTCCGACTTAAGTCGAACTGAACTGGAGCAGGAGAGATCGGACAAGGTACTCAGATAATGCGATTGGAAAAACTGAATTTCTCTGCATGTATATGGCAGTCGGGAGAAACCAAGCTATTGGGAGCCTTTCCACTCCCCCTTCCGGAACTGATGAGACCATGGAAGTGGGCATAACAATAACAGAACAAGCAAAATGAGTGTAACACAAACAGTGCAGTACTTAAAAAAATGTTCTATGCTGCAGCATTTCTGTTGTCCATTTATTTGCTCATTGTGCATGATCTGCTTTTAATCCATCTGCTTTACTAACTTAACTTAAACTGTGTTTACTATCTGTTTGACCCTAGTCCAATGGAAAAAGCTGCGCGGAAAGGGGCATGTTGCCACCTACCATTGCTGAGTCGAACACAATTCAATAATTTGATTTTCTGGGTGACATGTAAACTGGGAAATTACTCTTAACTCTGCGTAAGCCATTGGTCCGATTACTGCCAAAAGCTTGTTTTAGATTTGCATGTAAACATACTGGTGATTGTGTGGGCTGGTTCCTTTTCCAAAAAGTCCTGAGAATGTTGTTTGAATGTTACTCAAAATATATTGAATCTAACAGAAAACAGGTAATCTCTGGACCTTTCAGCAAGGTAATGATCCAAAACAGGCCAAATCCACACAGAAATGAGCCACCTTACTTAACATCAAACCTCTTTGTCTATATATTCCTTGTAGTTAAAGGAGAGACTAAGGGCTATCCTATTAAAAAAACAGGGTTAAGCAAAGTAATACTGGCAGACGTAACAGTGACTGACAAATGTATCCCCTCTCGTTTTAATTTATCTAATAAGCTGACAACATATATCAATTCTTGCAGAAAAGTGGAATACTTGTTTAGGCAAAGAAATCTCCAAAATATTTTTATAGAAAAGTGAAGAGGTTAATACACATGGGCACCTCTGTGAGAGGTAACGAGCACAATTTTGACTTAGCCAAACAAGGAAACGCAGTGTGTGTAATAACTTCCCAAGAAGATTGGAACAGAGTGAGTTTAACTGCCTTTTGACTAGGCTGTGAGGCCAGTTGAGGAGCAAATACCTTTAATGAAGTAAACAGATGTGGGGATTAAGTGAATTGGTGGCACCACCCAGGGAATTGGCAACTTTGCCATCTGCTCTGCATGACTTGTAGCAACTGCTAAAAGAATTCCACAAAGACTTAATGTATCATTAACCAACATACATGTGCCATAGTGATCACTACATTAGCTGTAACAGCTCCTTCTTTTCTGGGAGGAACACGGTAGAAACTGTCCAGTATGGCATGTATTGTAAAATCAATTTTCTTTGGACTGTGTTCAAATTATGTATTTTTTTCAGACAGCAGCACGCCACTTACAGAAGGCTGCCAAACACAAGCTGGCTGACAGTTGTCACAAAACAATTCTTCAGGCACTATTGTTTGGGATCCCAGTAGGGTGTTAGGGCGCTAATTGTCAGAGGTTCAGCCCAGAGACACATAGCTAAATGGTAAGGCACAGCTCAGCCTCTAGTGGGTGACTCATGATGCCTTTATCCTTCTTTTGTCTTAGATGGTGATTCAGTGCTCCTCCGCTGTGAGCAAGTGGCTCTGCCTCCTACCATTTTGCACCAGAGTAAGGTAGAAAAACATCAGATGGATGTTTTCAACGCATTTGATGGAGACTATTTCAAAAAATGTTTACTACTGTGTTAGAGAGGGTAGCTTGTACGCATTACATATAGAGATAAGCTCTAGGCATAGTCCAAACATCCGCAAGATGAAAACTGATTTTTCTCCCTTCATCTTTGCACAGTAGCTCAGTTTAGTGGATGGAGAACATATACTATATGAAGAGAAATTTTCAGGTTTTCATACAGATTTTTAATAGACTTCAGATCTGAACTCGTCATTGTAATCTCTGCAGTGTTCAGTGGTAAGTTTCCCACCATAAAAAGCATTTTGCATGTAGACCAAAACATTATATTTTGGTCTGGAGCAGCTTCTTCCACATATTTGTTGTGAACATCTTTTTATGGCTTCTTTCTTACCACTTTTCCATAAAGGACACATGTATGGATTTGTGGATATCTGATGCTCCATTGGGGTTACCACATGGCAGTTGGCTGCATTATTCATCAATTATTTATAATTAATTATTGGTCTGCCTGTTGAACCTGTTAGTTAGGATGGCAAGCTGTTGGTTCAGTAAGTCTGAAGATGTGTCAAACACTTTTTATATTTGGAAGCTAGATTGGACGGCTTTGTGAGACGTTCAAAGCTCGGTAAATTGTTTTGTAATCTAAAACTGCTTTATTGTTTTATACAACTTTATCTTGACATTGGTTGGAATGTTTTTTAGGCTTTTTTCACAGATTTTGACTAGCCACCTCCCAAAGCGCCCTAACAGAACAGTTGTACACTCAACAAAAATATAAACGCAACACCTTTGTTTCTGCTCCCATTTTTCATGAGATGGACTTAAAGATCTAAAATTCATTCCAGTAAGTAAGTAAGTAAGTAAGTAAGTAAGTAAGTAAGTAAGTAAGTAAAATGTATTTATATAGCGCCTTTCACAGACCAGAGTCACAAAGCGCTTTACAATTAAAAGCAAAGACAGAAAAACAGTACATCTACACGTCAGTTCTAAAAACAAGTACAGAAGAAAACAACAGTAATATAAAACACAAAGGCTATGTGGGGTGGGGCGAGAACGCCTGCCTAAAGAAGTGTGACTTCAGTTGAGCCTTGAAACTATCCACTGACTCTAACATGTGCAGAGACTGGGGAAGATCATTCCAAAGGCGAAGGCCAACAGCTGATTGCAAGCCAACATGGTGTTATTGTCCTTAACTCCAAAATATCATGTGATAGTCCTAACTTTAAAAAACACCAATATGATGCTGCTTTGTCTAATAAAAATTGTGGAACCTAGTGAAGTTAATTTTGAGAAAATATCTTATTATTAGCAGTCCCAACTCTAACTCTAGGAACAACAGATAGTTGTATAGAGGAGGGTCCTTGATGAGAACTGGCAAGAAATTTAAAAAATTTGTATTTTACAACAGTTACAATTTTTTTCTTACTAATCCTAATTATTTGTACATGATAGTCGCATCAACAAACCACACTAATGTTGAACTATTTGTGAAGAGTAGCATTGCCTACATGGAAGTCTCTGGGCTCACATACAGTAATTATCCCTCCCCTGGTTGCTCTTCAGGTAGAGGTCTAATGTTATGCACAACAACAACAATAAAAATAATGTACAATTCTCATAATAAAAAAAATCATTACTCTATTTATTTAGCTTTGAAAATAGCAAGAATGTATTATGCAATGACTTTCCTTATTCCAATGTTTTCTACTGGAACACCGTAGGTCTGAAAAGTTGGAACACTGTTAATTGTTGCAGTTGGTATTCTGTCTTCTGCATGCTATTATTATAAGCCATTTTTGCATTGCTGTTACAGTTGAGAGCCCTAGAAATTGTGTTTCTCTACCTGTATGATATAGGTTAACCCTTGTGGGTTTTGTGTTATTTGTCTAAATACAGGTACACGAGTGATTTCCGATTAAGTATGAAGGGGTGTAGTGTTGCACTCCTACTTTTGAGCACTAATAGCAAAATGCGTAATGTACAGTAATTTTACTACACAGTCACATTCTTTAACAACACTATTAATGTGGAATTATTAAGAAAGAAAGGATGTGTCTATCCATCAGTATATGAATCAATGCAGAAGTTGGTTTGCTTTAGGAATGTTGAGTTTCAATTAAAAAAAAAAGGTTTTGTGTTTCATCTCTGTTGACCTGCAATGCCAACACATGTTTTGTTGCAATGTCAGGTTAGGAATTTGGTAAATTTGTTTGCGAGCAAGAAATACTGTTAACATTAAAAACAAAAAATGTTTTTGGCATTCATCTTGTTTGCTTAAAGCTAAAGTTTTTTTTTTTTTCCAGTGCATCTTTCTTAAGGTCACCCATTTTAAAATCAATTCAATCAGCCAAAGGTTATTAAATTTTGGGAAATAACTTCTGTACTGAAAGAAATTTAGCAATTACACCAACACTTTGACCCTACATACTGTTTAAATGGAATGAATTCACTGTTAAAGTGAATTCAGCACTTTTTTTCCATCAAAATGTCCTTGCCTATATGAATCAAGGACAGATAGCAGCATTTCTGAGACATCTAAAGATTTTTGATGAAGAAAGTCAGAAATGTTTAAAAGAAGCTAACAAAAAATAATGCTTAAGTACTGTGCTGTACTGGTTGTTATTATCATGTTATTACCAATAGTTCTGCATATATATTGACTTGCCTTTTTAAGTTAGGTTTAGAAAACATGTTTCATAATTATATTAAACCAGATCAAAAATTCCCTACCTTCTTTTTGCTATTTGAATGGTCATTCTATTCTAACCATGGTATCTTGTCTACATGTGTTTCATCACAAGCTACAGATGTTCTTCCCCTTTCTTCTTATTCCTTGTACTGACAGGCATGACGGTATGACTTTCTATTTGAACTGAAGCTACCTTTAACCAGCCAATGTGTGATTTGGAGGTGTGCACACTTTTCTCCTACTAGGAATGCCATTCTATGGTAAGTGTAATAAACCTTGATCATCATGTCATTGTATTTAATGGCCTGAGTACAAAAAGAAACTGCGATGCTAAGAGCATTCCAATTACTTCTCATTATGAGCATTATAAACAGAGCCCAAGAATTGGATTAAGAAAATGATGTGCTTCAAAAGACAATGGAGGTCTTGCGCTTCCAGATATAGGACTATACAAAATTATATTTGAAATGAGTTAGAAAACACCACATTCAGATCTAGGGTGGGTCAGGACTGAAAAGGCTCTGTCAGCACCTTTTAATGTCATTCAGCTCCTCTCACAGAAATGTACTGGTATTCTGCAGCAAGACCCAATCTTGCGACATTGAACGTGGTCCTGGACCAGAGCACATATAGGATAATAGGAAAATGCCCCTATAAACAAGATTATTCTTCGATTTGTAATAATCTGGTACTATGGATAGGAAAATCCCCCTTCTTGTGGCTTAAATGGCTTGAAATGGGGGTACAGAATATAGAGAATTTATACAAGGATGATTCAGAATTAGCTCAACTCATCTAGTTATATATATTCTGTATCAATATTTTATAAAATACTTATAATCAAACAAGAAGGTCTTTGTGAGAGTATAATATGAACATGGCAGAGGGATTTGAATGCTGTGCTTAGTGAATATATTTGGAGTAGGACCATATCAACATAGGATGGGCAACCAGAGATGCTAGAAGTAAATGTATTCACTATAAAACATTTGGTGGTCAAAAATGTTTAAAATAGGTTTGATGCAAAGTGATAACTACTGGAAATGTGAAAACATTGTTGGTATATATCTTCATGTCTTGGGAATGCCCTTTGGTGCTTACCTTTTGGACAGAAGTTAACACAAATCTGTAGAAGTGGACTGGACTATTTTTACCTTGGATCTACTAAATAAATGTCTGGACTTGTGGTGACTGGATGTGTTGTGGCTGTAAGGATTGTTCTGAGGAATTGGAAAAGCCTCTGATGATGGCTGATGATTGGATTAGATTTATGAGGGAGACTGCTTCATTTGAATCTCTAATTCCCAAGGTAAATAATGGCCAAGCTAAAACAAACCAAGTAAGTAGTTGCTTTCTGTCATTTATTAGCTCATAAGGCAGTGTTTCCACTGCCTTATGACTGCATACCAGTTACTATTATGGATGTGAATATGTACATATATATCTATGTATGTGTGTGTGTATGTGGGTGTGTGCGTGTGTGTGTGCGCATATGTATGGGTGTATTCGTATATGTATATGTACATGTAAGAACTGTGCTGTTGTTACCATGTAAGGGTTGTTTTCTTGATGATCATTCTACACCAAGGGGCTCAGGCCACTCATGGATAAGTTACAATGTTGCTACTGCATCTACATTGACAGTTAACCCCACCAGTCTCCCTATATACTGTGCTGTGAAAAAGTATTTACTCCTGACAGATTTCTTTTTTTTTCTTCTTATCCTTGAAGCTTTAGTTTAATATTCTCAGACCTGGTATCCTGTAAAAGCATATCAAATGTATTTATATAATGATCCAAGTTGCAGTCTTTGTTTCGGTTTTTCTCGAGGATCTTCCATTTTTCATTTGTAACCTGTCTTTCCTTAAGGTCTGTGCTCTCTTTACTGTTTTTTTTTCTGTTATTCTTGTCTTTGGGTGTTTTTTTTTTGTCACTGTATGGTAGAAATGTTGATCCATCCTTGTGTTGAGTTTTGAGATTTCTGTTTCTAGGTTGTAAACTGCTCTGGTTTCTGTGCCTTTGTTTCCCTGGTTCCCTCTGTATTCCGTTCATCACTTAGTTTCCCTACGCAGTTATATTTCTGCTTTTCACAGCTGTAGTACATCAGTTATTAAGATATTTGGGTTGTTGTTGTTGTTGTGTATCACAAAATATGCTACAACAATATTTTGTGGATAATAAGTATTGTGGAAAAGATTTCAACCGTTTTACTTTTCTCCATACAATGTTAATGTATTTGAAAAAGGGATATTCTTCATCAAAGGGTGCTAATCTGAATATGATTGGGATAGAAACTAGTTCGGTGGAACATTTTGTGTTGCACCAGGTCTCGTTGATGAAAAGCAGCTCTCCCTTTTCTTTGTGTTTCATATCACGTATTTCACTGTTATAATAGTCCCAGCCTTGGGCCTGTAACACTATGATGCTATTGCTTCTCCCCGTGTTTGTACAGTACTCCCTGGTCTCTTCAGCTCTTGGTCAGATAGTCAATCTATGTCAGTCAAGCTCCATTTTGATCCTGGTTTGCTCCTAAAATTTGCTGTAGTTTTCAATTTGTGATTTCTGTTTTTCACCCTGGTCCTCCAAAACACTTGTTTATGACAATTTTTGTTTGGATCAAACACATTTCAGTGTCGGACAAGGGCATGGGTAAAAATAAAATGCTGTTTTCAAGTCATTTAATTTATTAAGGAGAAAACTGTGGAAACCAACCAGACCCTATGTTAAAGAGTAACTCCCACCTAAAACAACAATCATGATGAATTTGAGAAAACTGGCAGAACTGTTTAAGATCAACAACAGTATGTTCTTGGGTTTAAGGTCACAGAATGATGGCTAGACATTCTCTTCATGGTTTTCTGGTAGAGAGCTTACTTCCAGCAAGTCATCCACGTCTTAAAGCAGTAAAGCAGCCCACAGATAATTCTTAATAAAGGAACTCTGTATTTTAACCTTAAAAACTAAGAAATTTAATAAATTTAATATTTTTTAATAGATTTAGACCAATGGATTCACAGTAGTTAATTCCAACCTTAGCATCCCAGTGTGGGCTAGATTAAGTCATATCTTAGAAACAGGCTTGTGTGGTCAGTCCTGAATCAAATTCACAAGATTTAACTGACCGTCTTGCAACTAGGCTCTTTCGTCCCACACCCATGCCCTGTAGTTTAAATGTTTTGTTATTTTTAAGTGGATTACTTTTCTTGCTTTGTAAACAAAAAGTTTATATGACAGTGGATATTTTAAAAACGCTTCAAGTTAAAGTTTAATCATGGGAACAGACACTGAGCTGTTCTGTAAGGATAAGGAGAAGTGGTTAGTGATTACATTAAACTGCTAAAAAATGACAGACTCATAAAAAGTCAGGGATCTAAATGTGGTTCATATTGACTTTCACATGAGGTGATACTTTGTTCTCAGTGGGTCAGAAGAGGTTTGACATTTAAATCTTGAAAAACATTATTTCTGCTTTAAATGCAAGCTAAGCTGCGTTAGCTAACTTAGAAAATCTTTATATCAGATAAAGAAAAGCTAGAATTCTGCAGTGGTCATGCATTCTGGCGTCATAAGTGCAGCCCACATCTTGGGTAAAAGTAACACAGAAGCAACTTCCTCTCTCGATTATCCTGATGACCCTGAAGAGACATCAGGCATAAAAACATCTGAAAAAAACCCTGCTACAGTAACTTTAGGGCAAAACTTTGATCCCCTGTAGGAGGAGAGAGTCACTCAGCTTTCTCTAGTGAGCAGCGAAAAAAATAACTGGCATTACATCCACCTTTACAAATGTGTACATTTGACCTATAATAACAAATCAAATGGAAGTCATGCACCACCATGCGCATAGTGACCAGGCCATCATAACCAACACGTTTATTTTTTTTTCGGTCTTTTTCTCTACAACCTGTCCTAGAAAAAGGCAGCCTGCAGCACTCAGATAAAAACAGGTTTTATGTTGTTCCAGGATTAAAATACAAAAACAATTCTCAGGTTTTGGCACTTACTACCACAGCAGCTTGTAGGGCCATGTCTCTTACAGCGTCACAGCTAAAATTGTTCATTTGAGCACAGCAGAAACAGTGGTAGAAAAATCTTCTAATGGGTAAGGACTGGTCAGTTGTGTTAAGGAAGTAAAAGATCAGCAGAGGTCTTTGTTCCCACAGCTGAATTGTCCAAACAAGGTGGTGGTTGTTATTGACTCAGTTTTAGTGGATATCTGTGTGCAGATCAGACTTGAATTTTTGCGTACCTCTCCCTGTTGAATTTGAGTGAATGCAAGACAGCTGGCCGACGCTGGCGTAGATTCCACAAGTGTAGCGTGTCATCTGCACAGGCGGTAACCAGCGCTCCCTGAGAGACAAGGAAAATAAATTATAGCATAGAATTTGTGCAAAAGCAAAGAAAGTCTCTAGACTTTAGGATGAAAGGGATAGTTTGATTCGCTTGAATTGGGGCTCTGTTAAGTCAGTGTGAGTAAAACATTCCTTATCTGTGATACATCATTGCACAACTGACCACCTGAAGTTTATGCCACTCTTGGGGGACTTGGAGGTCCCAGCTCATGAAGCAGATTGATAAAGCTGGCAAAATAAACCATTTAAGGTGTTGTTTAATTGGGAAAACAGAGACTAACTTTATTCATAAAAATGCAGGTGTGTTGTACTACAGAAATGCATCCCAAAGATATGAACATATTTGTTTGACCATTTTTTCTCTTTCATTTAAATAGCTGAATATTTATCCATCAGTCTTTGGACGTTTTTCATTATTTTTTACAGTCTAACTGTGACATTACATCTTTTTACTACATATAAGGAACTATATGTAAGGAATGGTACTGATAATAATTTGACAGAGCTAAACTTTAGGAAATCCAAGCAATCTTTAGAGGCTAAATATTAGGTGTGGTAGTTTGATTAAATCATTTGTCATTAGCTTTTTTATTCCTTTTAGGATTAAGAAAGCAAAACTGTTTGCAAAAGAGGTTGTTCTTATAAGCTGTACAAAACTTTCAGGAACTCTTTCTATTGGTCCCTTTAAAATTCAAGTTGTGAGCAGATTGTTTAATCTGTATTGGAAATACTAGCAACAAACAGTGTAAAATGTCAACTTAAAAGACCAATAAAGTGAGGTCATCACATGTTGTGTTCTGAATTGGGATTCGCTGAACCACATTTTCTTGAAACTGGAATTCAATTAAGCAAATAAACACAACTCTGATCTCACTATTTGATAAAGCTGTCAGAGGAATAAAAACTTGATTGCCTCAATAAAAAATGTATTTCCTTTATAATTTCACAACAAATATATCGTTTAGCACTGTGCTCAGGTACTGAACATCATATCAGTAGGAAAATCATATCTTTTATATCCTATCCTTTAAATTTGGAAGTGGAACAAAGTTTAAGGTTTAGGTTCCGACTTCATAGTTCAATGGAAAATGGTGTAAGTAGCCAAGAGTAGCTGTTAATGCTTCAGTGTTTTCCTTTTCAGTTTAAAAATTTGTTTACTGAATGTCTCTTTTGAAGAATTTCAGATCAAGCAAAGAAAAGTGCTTGAAGAGCCAATACTTATCATTCTTTACATCATAGTGAATGTATTGACCTACAAAAATATCCTTAAAGAATGACAAAAGGCTGTTAAAAGTACTACTAATTAAACTTTTAGCACAATTACAGACCTAAGGCTGTAGTGCTTTTAAGATCAACCTGCATTAAGATAAGCTCTAAATGATACATCTTAATTGTTGCTTTTATGACAGATTACAGTTTATGGTGTTGTGCGAGTTAGCAGGTAGTAGTAGCACATGCGCAATAGTTTCTCCTCACGCCACATAAATCAGACACCCAGTACAACTCTGTGTTCTTTCAGCTGCAGAGATGCTCAAATAACTTTTCAGTCAGTAAGTTTTTAGAATAAAAAACACTAAACAAATGTGGACTTAAAAGGAAAAGCTATTTCCAAGATAAGAAGCATGAATTCTTCTTCTGAATGAATCTGAAGAAAATTGCAATTACAGATTAATTCCCACTGAGACTGTGCTAGCAGAACATCGCTGTAGAGACTATAGAGCCCAGGGAGAATTAGCTGTAGATTACAAACCTAATCACAGGATTAAAACCTGTAATGTTGCAGGGATTGCTTCCAGCTGATTTCTGTATAGGTGACATATCCCACTGACTCTCTAAATCGATCAATTTATGACAAGCAGAAAAGAAGTTAAACAATGATTTGTTACAGTTGTTTTAAAGAAGGCTATCTACACCTCTCCTTAAACCATAACTGCATGCCCCAAAAGCAGTATACAAGTACTGCCCCCTCATACTGTTTACATCATTTTCCCTACTGTTCATAGTTCTCTGATTTATTTGATGTCTCTAAAATATTATTATGAAATAAACATGCTCTGTGCAAACCAAGTAAAAGAAAAAGAAAAAGGGAAGAATAGATTTTGACCAGCTCTTTACATACACAGAATGTTTGGTTGCTAAACATCCATATTAAATCAAGGCTGGCTGAGTCTCAGGACTTTTTAGCTAGTTCAGAAAATTAATTTGTTTGTATAATTTTACCTTAACGACAGTGTGACTGTTGTTGTTCTTTCTGCATCCCATGTAATTGCATCCCTGGGGGTGGATTAAAGCTTTTATGCAATGACGGAATTAGTAATTTACAGTTATGCTGAAATGAATTTTCCAAATGGATGCGAAAACCTTCAGAGAGAAAATGTCTTTCATGAGGGGTTACCCATATAGTTGATGACTTCCAGAAGTCTATTTTCCATTGCTTAGTGTCATAGCTATTCTTAAAATGAAATCAAATTCATATCAAATTTGGGACATTTTTGCTTGTACACATACATTATATAGTCAAACCATCATACTGAAATGTGTTTTCAGATTAAAAACGATTAAACTACTTTTGGAAAAGATTTGTATGAGTTTAAATATACAATGATTTTAGATGTTTATCCAACATGTTGAGTCCCAATGATTCTTTTTGTTGCTAATTTTAATCTGCATAATCAAACAAAATCTCTAAACCCATCAGCCATAAACACAGTATGCAAAGTAGACAAGAGTAACATGGATTCAAAGAAGGTGTAACGCCATATTAAAAAATATGTCAGACAGGAGAAAAGAAGAACATGAGCATCTGACAGGGTACAATCTACCTGGATGCCAGTGTATAATTATTGTGACAGCAACATACAGAAAGTTGAGCAAGTATATGGAAACCACGATAGATGGCTAAATAGATAGATAGATAGATAGATAGATAGATAGATAGATAGATAGATAGATAGACTTTTCAACAAACTTAGTAAATAGTACATGCTTAGACATGCTAGACACGTGGGTGTAACCTTCCACGTTACACCCACATTGCAAAGTCGGTACCTGTCAAAAAACCCACAAACCACTTTCTCTTTATGCCCATCTCATCAAGAAAACAGCAAAAGTAGGCCAGTGATTGATGAAAAAGTGGTTAAATGAGGGATTGGGCTTAGAAAAAAAAGAATATATAATGGATATAAAAGCAAAAGAATGTTATTAATGGCACGATGCAAAAACGGTTCAGGAGTACAAGTTTTACGCCTGATTCACACTGAGTGCGTAGCAGATACGGTCCAGACTTTGTACAGGTTCTGCAAAGATGAAAAAACATTGACTCCATTCTCACTGGTGCAGATCTGATACGGAGCTCTGGAAAGAAAGAAATCCTTTCTCCCCATGGCCATCATTATCTAGATAGAACAACTCCTTGAAGAATGAATTAGTTATGAGCTACAACAGGAGTTAATTTCCCGCTGGGATCTGTAAAGTAGTTTTGAATTTGAATAGAAATGGATGGATGGATGGATGGACGGACACTATATTTAATAGAAGTCATGCAATGCTTTGCAAAATATCCATCCTTTGTTTATATAAAACCCACCTGGGGTATTTCCTGTCAAAGAACTAAAAAAAAATACTCTCATTTAATCAAAGCACACAATTCCAATTAACGTTCCAGTAGAGTTTGGCAAACTCCATGTGTGATACCATGCCACAAAATGGTTATTTCTGAAATATTTCCCAAACAACTGCTTGGCATATAGATACTGATTGATTAGTTATTTTTTAACTCCTGTTACCAGCTGATCTCTGTGTTACTGAAAAAAAATAATACAGTCCACACCCAGCCTAGTGATCAGCAGATAAGACGAACAGGACTCTCACTTACATTGTATTTATGTAAGAACCTTTTTAGAAAATATAATTATTACATAATCTAAAAATAACAGATCTTTGAATATGATCACATAGATTTTGCCTTACCTCATTGATGAGAAACTGAAGTTGAAGAACAGCTGCTCCGCTCTCGTGCTGGCAGTAGCAGTCTACCCCTGGTCGGCCCAGTCTGATGGCATCAGTGAGTCAAGGAAAACTATATGTTTGAACATAAGTTTAATACATTTGACTCCAGAATAGAACCCTGTTTCAGCACTTCTTCAAAAGAAAGGACAAAAGTAGCTTTACTGATTAAAGCACAACAATATATTAGTCCATGATTGTGGATTGTGACACACTACTTTCCTATAGGGGACAACTGACACACAGTTTTCCAGTATTGCGCAGACTCCTTAAATGTAAAAAAAAAAGTCTGTCCTTTATTTCTTATTGGAGATGTTCTTTAGACTGTATTGTCCAGTGAG
The DNA here is from genome assembly GCA_028564705.1 of Apricaphanius iberus. Lineage (NCBI taxonomy): Eukaryota > Metazoa > Chordata > Actinopteri > Cyprinodontiformes > Aphaniidae > Apricaphanius > Apricaphanius iberus. Next base: position 672,556 of record JAPXFQ010001282.1, read on the forward strand.
GATGCAAAAGTCCATGGAAACCAATAGTCTTGTAAAAAGAAAAAGAATATAATATTTCTTCAGAAGAAGATAATCTAGGCCAGATAGAAACCAGAGCCTCATCTATTAGCTCAGGGGGCTGGGGATGTCTCAGAAACCTTAATTCAGAAAGGAAAATACATCAAACTGTGATGCATGTTAGGAGGAAAACATCATAGTATGATGTATGGTAACTTTTAACCTGCACCTGCTCTCTCTGTGCTCCTGCTGTCTATCTGATGCACTGAGAACAAAGGATTTGGATTGGATTTCTTCCTTTATAATACAAGTACTTTGTATCTGCACACTCTTGTTTTATATAGAGTTTTTGTTTTAGGTCTGTATTGTAAAATTATTGGCCTTTCAGTATTATTAGTTAATTTACTAATAATTTAATTTAAAGTAAAAGGATCAAAAATGTAGTTGTAATCTTTTCAATGCCAGTAAAAGCTCTATAGTATTTTCCATTATTAGTGAGCAAGGCTTTAACTTCTGTTTTATTTTTATTTTTCAGCCCCAAGAAACTACTCTTTCAAAGAAGCTAAAAAATGACGAAACAACAAGCACAGTCCCGTTCTATAATGGTGATATTCTTAAATCTTACAGGAAAACCTGATTTGAAATATCAAATTTTATGTGATACATATCTATATATATTATCGCATCTTGCTGATTTCCGCTTTGTTCCAGTAATCCACTTTGCATCCCCAGCACCTGATGCAGACCTTGCTTGTCCGGGCGAAGTCTGAGCCAGCATCTCATGTGAGCACCGTATTTAGCAACTGAGCTATCCAGCAGCTCCATGCTAGGTATTGCAACATCCACCACATTGGCTTTCTTGGTTATACTGGTCCATGTATGCTTTCTCTGCCAACATCTTACACCTTGCTGTTATGTACTGGATTGTCTCAGATGCCTCTTTGCACAGCCTACACCTTGCATCTTCCTAGTCTTTTATTCTTTATTATTTGACTTCATTTCAACTCTCCAGAATTTCCTGGTGTGTCAAGTCACACCCTAATGGGCTCGACACACGGGGAGCGACAAACGACAGCGACAGGCGAAACTCGTCACCACCCAGGTGAAAATGAACACACGGGATGCGATAAACAGCAGCGATTGCGGCATCGGGCTCTCGGATCGCGCTCTCGGATCGCGCTCTCGGATCGCGCTCTCGGATCGCGCTCTCGGATCGCGCTCTCGGATCACGCTCTTGGATGGCTTGTCTCCAAGAAATCCTATTGGTTATTAAATTTGCAGCAATTCTGACATTTTTAAAAGCGATCCGTGACAGACAAAGCATAAAGGATGAAAATTAAGAATATTCTTCTGGAATTGACAGAAATTTTGCTGTTCACGTTACTTAAGAAAAGAAAAAGGCAACTCTGGGTTCATCCAATTTTAGAAACAAGGAAACATCATGGAGAATATCATCATTTGATGATGGACCTCAAGAATGATAATCATAAAATGTAGGAACATTGGACGCAGCTAAAATGATCTGTTCTTCCATGACGAAGTGGCTGCAATTTACAGTAACATGCTCTCAGCTTATTGGTCAGCGAATGAAACACTCGCTGATTGGTTGTAGCGCCATGCGACAGCAACAAAAGTTGAAAATTTTTCTACTTTCTTGTGTCACGTCGCAAACCCGCGTGTGCACGTCCACGAGAACAAGCTCGGAATCTCACGGGCACGAATATCACCTGTCGCTTGGCTGGAGGAGGGCAGGCGATTTTCGCCTCATCGCGCAAGCTCCATAGAAAATGAATGGAGAAGGAGCGACGTCGCTCCCCGTGTGTCGAGCCCATAATATTGTAAATAAGGTATCATACGTTCATTAAATGTGTATAAAAATGGCTTTAGAGGGCCAAACAAATGTTCAATAAGTTTATCCTGGAAACAGCAGTGGATACTAGAGGACGTTCTCAATGTCTCATCAAAAATATTTCAAAACAGTTGGAATTCAGTAGGAGTAGGAAATGACATAACATGAAAAAAGGGCCTATTGGATTTCACTCAAGAGCAGCTAAACAGAAACTACTTATTTTTGAGAGTTTTCCTTGCAACCAAAATTGTGTCTATGGTATATGTTGAAGAATAACATAAACCACTTAAAATACTTCTGGTTTACTGTGCTAGATTCTTGTTTTATTTAACCACTGGAACAAAATAATTTGAATATATGAATAAACTTTTTATTTTTATTTTTGCTGATTAAAAGCTTTGCTTGACTTTTTAAAAATCTGTTTGTTATCTCCACCAAGGAGGTTATGTTTTCTCCAGGGTTTGTCTGTAAGCAACTTAACTCAAAACTTTATACACATATTTTGAGGAAGTTTTTAGGAAATGTCCGCAGTGGGACCAGGAACAAGTGATTAGATTTGGGAGTAACACAGATCAATCGATGGGAGGAGGGCTGAGCTGCGTAGCAACTGTGCTCCTTTTATCTTTTGCTTTCAAATGTGACACCATTTAAAGGAAAATAATACGGCTTTCCAAAGATACCATTTGATGCCTTTATTGTTACAACATATTAACTAAATAATTGAGCAAACTCAAATTTACTTACTTTTTATTGTTAGCATAGATGGCTTCACTTTGATGAGAAATACGGTGGCTCAAAATAGTATGCTCGCAATTACCCAGCTTTTTCTGTTTATATATAAATCCAAATTGTTTTCTCCTTTTATGAAAGGAACAGAATATTAGTTTGTGTCCTGTTATTTCATGAGCACATGAACTGTAGTGTCCTATTACAAGACACGGCAAATGATGTGACTGGTCGACTCACCCTCCCATTTTCCCCAGAGGTTTCTGTCACCCTTGTTTAACATCAATGGATGCCTATTACACCTTTCAAACAGCTCAAGGCAAGGTGATTTTCTGAGCTGTAATCAAATACATGCTCACTTGACTGACAGGGTAAAAAATATATTAAGTATTAAAATAAAATTTGCATAAACAGAATGTTTACTGTTAAAAGAAAGTTGAGATAAAGGGAAAAAAAGACTTATTCAGCACCAGAAGAAAATGTAACTACTATGCTCTTTTGTAAATTATTTTCAAATGCTAATGCAATTGTTCATGCATCATAAATATTTCAGTATACTGTATCAAGTGATACAACTATGTACATTTTGTCAAGTTAAACATCTCAAGCTATTTTGTAATGCTTTATAAGTGTACAACCATATAAAAGGGTTGATGTAGTGGAATATGCCTCTTACTACACTTTTACAATGTGTTGCATCTTTGGCAGCAGCACCCATGGCCTCAGATACGGTGAACTGTTGAACCAGACAGCAGACTGCAAGCGCACTGGGGAGGATGTTCTCCAACCATCCAAGGTTCAAATACAGCCTTCACTTTTAGGTTATAGTCAAGATTCATGCCTTTGGTGGGTGTGTCACAGGAGACAGAGCGATGATCCACTGATTAAAAGGTCAGTGGTTTGATCTCTGACTTCTCGGTGTGCATGAGGATGTGTCCTTGGGTAAGATACTGATGTGCTCAACATAGAGCGAGGGAGGAAGAGAAAAAGATGGAGGAAAAATGCATGTGTGTGTGTCAGAGAAAATAGGTGCTTGTGTTAAAGCTTCATTTAAATACAGACTCCTCATGTCTTAAAGTAAGAAATCAGTGATACTATATCTGATAGCTACCTTCGTCCATGAACGTAAAATTTACCTCGCATCCATCAATATTAGTGGCCTTGTTTTGCTTTAAAACCAGGTTCATTGCACATTATTATTATTTATATATTTATATGTTTATTTATATTATGTGGTATTTGATATCTGTTGAATATTTCGTTGCCACAACTCAAGTATTACATTTTTTTGTATTTTATAGTAGGTGTGGCAAGCTGCAGATGACATTGTCTAAAAACTGTGCCCTTGAAAACTTAATATTGCTATCACACATTACAGCTGACAGCTAAGGTCTCGGTATGGCTCTCTTTGCATCAAATATCTGTGAGTCATCGATTGAGAGTGCTGCACAGCTGCTACTCAGGCAAGGAAAACTGAAATTATGGTCAAAGGTGTTAGAGGCAGACATACGCACATATTTTGCACATCTCTATTTCCTCTATTCCCATCAAAAGATAGTGCCATATTCATACTTCTGTTAAAAGGGTGATTCATCATACCAAGCAAACATGAGGACTTTTTTTTTTTTAAACAGAATTCTGTTATAAGTTTTGGCACTGACAAATTGGTTTGATTTGAAATTTTAATGTCCGGATTAAAAAAAAAAGTCCAGTATTTATACCTAGTGAACTTTTACACATTTCTTCAAATATCCACAAATATGAAAGTATTTTACTGGGATATATTACTGGAATATGAATACAGTAGTGTACAGTAGTGTAAAGTGGAAGTAAAGTTGTTAATGGTTACTTAAGGTTTTTTTTTAGACATAAAAAACTGAAACAAATATTTACAGTAAAGCATTTTAGGTAGAATGGCCCAGTCAAAGTCTAAATCTAAATGAGAATCTGTGTTCAAACTTGTAAATTGATGCTCAGATGCACTTTTAATCCAGTATTGTTAAGCTTGTGAAAGATCGTTCACTAAAGTATTGAATCAGAAGGTCTGAATCTGAGTACACCATACATTTTGATTTACATATATCTGTGAAAATCATATATTAATTCCATTCCTCTTTTCAGTTAACTATGTCGCTATTGGTCTATAGGATAAAAAGAGTTTGAAGATGGTGGTTTTATGAGACAAAATGGGAAAAAGATAAATGGTTATGAAAACTTTGAGAGGCATGTTTTAAAGCTTGTTCACCTTCACATCTTCCTTGACTTTACTACACACTCCTATTGACTGTACTAAACAAGCAAAGGGACAAAAAGATATACCAACAATTCAAGCTTACGAAGAGAACAGAGGTCTTTTTGTGGCCATGAAACAACAGCAAAACAAAAATCCATCAGAGAAATATCTGCGATTCGACATACGGTGACGCACACGGTGAACAAAAAGAAAAGACCTGTCCACATAAAGCAGTCAATAAGTGTTTCTGTTTTGAAAGCCTGTGCTGCAGGTGGCTTTCAAGCATTCAAAAGCTCAACAGGAAACAACTCTGAAGTGAGCACTGTACAAAACAGCATAAAATGTCTGGGTGGGGTTTGTTGAAATGAGTTCTGTCATAACCAGAAAAAGGCATCTATTGACATCTTGAGCGCATAATGGGCCTGATTTTTCAAGATTCCTAATAATGACCGCAAAATTGCATACAGTGCTAAGCATTTGCACCAGTGTGTTTGTGGGTGATCTACTAAGATTGTGTGAGCAATTCATAACAAGCGTAAGCAGAAGTTTTCAAATGAGAAGTTTGCGCCGCTTCTGTGAGCTGTGCCATAGCTAGAGAGAGAACGAATATCCACATGGTTTAACGATGCAACTTTGGCAAAATAAGGGGGCAAAACAACATACATATCAAGTCTATTGCCGTTACAGTGTTATTTACTGTTAGGCTAGAATGTTGTAAATGATTTCTCCTTTGTCAGTAATAAACTTAAAGCTGCATTCCGGAGAATTTATTTATGTATTAAAGTTTTATATATCTTTAAATTTTTGTGGGGTTCAGTACTATGATAAAGGCTAGTGCTCCACAACATTTGTTATTTTTCTTAAGTCCCTCCTTCCATCCATAGACCCCTATGCAATTCAGACTGAACACCGAATTTTTTTATCCAATAGAATTCAAGTTTCTACTGTGTAGCCTGTCAATCAATTTGTATGCGCATCGCACAAACCTGTGGAAAAGAGGCCACGCAGACAGGGCGCTCAGTGTCTTCCTGTTTACAGCCACCATAATGGTAGAGATCAGTCATGGAGAAGTCACAGCAAACTTCTGCTAAATAGTGAGCCAATCCAGGGCTACATCAGCTTCAGAGAAAAAACTATTGGAAATACAGTGACAAACTCGAAAAATGCCTTAGAGACCTGAGTAGGGTGTTACGTCGATATGTGTTCCCCCTCGATTTACATCAGAGATGCAATTCAACATGCAGATAGGCTACCATTGAATCTTAAAAGGCTTCAAACTGATGCAGCTTTGGACACATTTCTGCTGAACAGGTAATATTTTATTGATAAAGTACTCTCTGCTCCACACAGCGTATTTCAAAAACAGATTGATTAAAACTGCAGCATATCTAGAATAAAGTCAATAAGATGTCCATATTCTACTTACATTGTTGAAATGTACCATACTCGAGCATGGCCTCTATTAAATGTCAAGTTGCAGTAGAAAAACTGTTATCTTTTGTTTAATACATTTTAGTATTTGGAACCGCGGAAAATATTATAACCCCTCCGGTGTAAACTAACGAGGATCTCAATTCACTCTACACTCAGCACGTCTTCAGCAGGTGCAGACGCGCTGAGAGCGCAGTGAGTTATAATTCGTCTTAAGGGAAAAACAGGTAAATATTTAGACAACTGTCAGGTTTATGGCCATTAGAATGTTAATTACTATTAGGTTATTATTGTATGTGCATTACATTATTTGTTGTCAATAATAAACATATGTTGAATGTGGTGGCACAAGTTAAGACATGCCTCTCAGACATGCTAAAAATAGGTGCTAAAATAGCTGGCGCTAACATTTTGATGTTTAGTAAGTTACACTGCGCCTAGGAAGCCTACTTATTTGCTTATTCTCCTCCCAGTATTTTGTGTCTTCAGTCAAAAACGCCCATATTGCATATTCAGATTAGGGAAAAGTGGATTGCGTGCATCTTGCTCTGGGTTAACAGGTGCAATGCTCTCTACGTCATGTAAGTAAATCAGATACAGCCTGTTTTAGCGACGCTGTGCGGTTAGCGCAGGTTGTAACAAGTGCAAACTGTTGATAAATCCGTCCCAAAGTGTAAAATAGATTAAAATGCACAACCGTTAGGTTGATTTTAAAGTAGTGAATGTTCAAATCTTTGCATAGTTTTTATCAGTTTCTCACATTATAAATTAATAAGTACAGTTGTCAAGTTGATTAGTTAAGGGGTTATGCAAGCGAGTTAAGGGGTAATGCAAGGGTTACTTGCCTCCTCACTTCCGTTTTTGTCTTGTAATGGATTAACAGTCAACCCATAAAGTATCATGAACAATTATTTATACCTCTTACATTTTTTCCTATTTTGGTAAATCACATTTAAAGGTGTCAGTGTATTGGGATTCAATGAGACAGACATGGAAGGAAAGATATGATTTTAAAATAAATATTCAACATTTTATTATTTTGAGCGCCCTACAGAAGTCTCCTATTGAGTAAATAGGAACAAACCAGTTTCATGCACATTTAAAACAGGGTAAGATAATAAATCCTTATCCCAAAAATCACACTGTCCTCTTTAATCTAATATCCAAAAACATAAAAAAAAGAGTGTACAACTGCAAATTAAGCACAACATGGACTTTCAACTAAATTTACAGAGAGAAAAAGTGGAGCAGTAGAAGCAGCCAAGAGGCCCATGAAAGCTCTAGTGGGAGCACCAGAGTGCCAATGCTCAGGAGGGGGAAACTGTTGACACAACAACTATTAGTTGCATTACAAAAATCTGGCCCTTGTGGATGAGCAGCAAGAAGAAGGCCATTTGTGAAAAAACAAGTACCTTTCGAAGGTTGCCACAAGTCAGAAATTACGTAGGGAACTCATCAAAAAAGTCGGAAAAGCTGTTGTGGTGAGATGAGAATATAACTAATCTTCACAATTTAAAAATTGGTCAGACCTACTCCTTTACATAGGATGACAAACTTTAAGTACAGAAAGAGCTGATATATCAGCACATATTCATATTAGAATGCAAAGTCAACATCTTGTCACCTAAATCTGTTGTATAAATTACAGTATTGTCAGACTTAAAAATTACAGTTTTAAGATCAATTTTGTATCCATGGCAGTATCAAAAGGTGTGTCCGCAAGTATTGATTCAGGAAGGTGAAAGCAAATGTATGACACACCTTTTTAGATGTATTATTGCTGTAAAACAAAAAGCAAAACTATATATTATTACTCTTACATTTCTTAATAATGTCAAATTTTGTGTTGATTTTACATATAAAATGTAAATAAAACACATTAAAAGTTTTTGGCTGTGATGTGACAAAATGTGGAAAAGGCACAAGAAGTAGGTAGATTTCACAAGATTCTGTAAATAGCTTTAAAACATTATTAACTTGCCATATTTGATTCTTATACATTAAAACGTTTCATTTGTGGTACATTTATAAGGTGTTCCAAGCATTAAAGCACATAGAAAATTTAGCGTTTGCAGCTGTGCATGTTAAACATGCTCATCTCTTTCACTATAAAGCTTAAAAGCTAACCTTGACTACCTTTAAGTCATACCACCTTTCATCATTTTCAGTAATCTTCTCTTTAGATATATTTTTCAGACTAATTCATTAATTAATGCAGTATTTTTCACATTTACACCACTTCAATACAATGTAATTCATTTTGTTTTATGTCTTTTTACATATGAGAAGTTGTAATTCCTTAAAACTTGCAAAGAACTGTTAAAATTCCCAAACCATTGTAAATAAGTGTGATGAGCGGTTGTATATGTGCTCACTAAAGGGGTGTGAAGGTGTGTGTCTCTCTTTGTGTGATTCAAGAACCAACTTCAAAGGGAATGTCAGACGAAAACCATCTCTCTGTAAGTCTCCATCATCCTCTACCCGACGGATGAGTCTTTATGCACGCCACATTCAAATTCTCATCACGCTAGAGATTGCATCGAAACACACAAGCCACTGTCAAAACATGAGCTGATGTGAAGGTGTTTATATCTATATCCAGTCTGGAGCGAGACGCCATTGCTATAAGCTAAGAGAATGATGTAGATGAATTACTCCATGTAGAAATCAACAACACGTAGATTTTAATCTATGAAGGTTTTATAAAATTTACTCTATCAAGCATTAGACAGTTGCCACTGGCTTAAAGATTTGATGAGCTTTGCCAAATGCCACCCATCAAATGATACAAACTTAGACACCTACTCAGAAAGGGCTGGAGTACTGGAGTAGAATGTTTTAATGATAGAGGATTTTTTTTCAAATTAAGTTTGTTGAGGTCAAGAATTTTCTTAGTTAAGAAAGATCAGCTCTTTTTAAACCTTTTTTCTTGTGTTTAACTTCTGCTATAGAGACAGGTAGCAGGGAATATGTCTCATAAAGATGCTGGCAGGCAAAAAAAAATAAATCCAAATAACTAAAACTAGGATATACCTTAAAGTTTATGTACCAAAAGCATTTTTCCCCTCAGTGTTTGAAATTAAATCATCCTAAACTTCCTATGTCCTCAGGGTGACAAAATAATCATTTTTATTTATTAATAATTAAACCAATTAGCAATATTTTAGAACTGAGACAATTTGAGAAACAGCTATGTATATGTATTTTAAGGCAACACCCCAAACAGCCTGCTTCTTGTTGGAAAAAAAATCTGAAGAAATCAAGCAAATATCAGGAAGATAATGTTTTACCTCAAGTTGGGTTCATCCTAGGGTAGAATTTTGAAAGCTAAATGTTAATTTATTCAATTATAACATGAAATACAGCATAAGAATGTTAAGCTATGTAATGTTTGAGTAGATGAAACATATTTCCCCAAGATAACAGAATGACTGACTAAATTTAGAGAAAGTCATGATCAGCAAACAGTGAAGCAAATGTTCAATATGGGCTAAAAGGCCATGCTGAAATTAACACACCAGATATACTCTATCTTGGACTGTGGTTGCCGCTAAATATCCTGTATCATGTATTAATTAGCACAGTGTGTATTCAGGGATATTGTTGTTTTAGATGTATATATTGATTGTCGCTCTGCTTTCTCAATTCTCTGTTTTATTCTCTCTTGGAGTACACACCGGACAGGTCACCAATCCACTGCAGGGGATGGATACCTTTTATTATATTTCACATAAAGAGATTAAAAAAGTTGCTTTGTCATGCACAAACAAAAAAAGGTTACTTAGTACTGTAATAATAATGCTTAAAAAAGACATTATATATATATATAGTAAATCATTACTTGTAGCTGCTTTGAATTATCATTTAAATGGTGAAGAAAGTCCTTCGTGCAACAGACAAAAACAAATGTGTTAATTGAAATGTATTTGATCACGAATAAAATATAAAATATGTTACATTCAAAGGAAACTGATGTCCTGATGTCCCTGATGACCCTCTAACCAAAAGCCAATCAGCAAGCACAGTCAGTGTTCATGCCCCTGTTTTTAGAAGTTAATTCTTAAAACTATCAATACTGATGAAAGATGTATACACTCCACAAAGAATATTATTTTTACTTATTTTGCAAATGGAAAAAAAAAAGTGAAATTTTTTTTTTTGCAAAATTGCAACCGCGATAAAGTAGGCTTATGTATATACTGTAAGAGAAGCTTGGTAAAGAAGTTATTTTGAAAATAATTTTTGTACAAGCTTTCAAATTATTTAGGTTTCCTATAATTTACAAATTAAGTATTTAACCCTTCTCTGATTTTATGAAGCGGTTTATTTATTTATTTGGTATTTCCATTGACAGTAGCTATTAGTAAGGTTCTAAGCTCACCAAAGTATACACCTTCAGGGAAATTACATGATTTCATGCTTTTCTCTGTGTTAGTGCAGCTTCACATGAAGCCCCAGGATAAACTGCTGATGCCACCTGTGTTCAGATGAAACTGTTTGCAGCAGAACACATAATGATGGATACTCAAGTCAGACCATGCAGTGTGAAACTGGCTTAACAATCCAACATCCAGTCTGTGTATACCACACCAAACTTTAAAAAAATCCAAACCAGAGATGAATTCGGTTCTAACTTATAAAAAATACAGGTTTTATCTGCATTTTTTTTCCCCCGGAGTCTGCTTTATTACCTTTGAAACATGTGACACATAAGTAAAATTCTCCTGGATTCATTTTAGGTTGTCTCCCGTTGTTGCAGGTTGTAATTTAGAGCCTATTTATTCACAACTTATTCATCCTGTGCTCTTTTTGTTAAGTTTGTTTACATTTACACAGCAAAATATGTCTTTATTGGCAACAAGGAAATGATCTCTTCATTTACTGCTTCCCCGGTCTACCTCAATCTGTGACCACAGAGCAGACTGAGACACAGTTTGTAGCAGATTAATAGAGCTCTGCCTGAGTGATTAAACTTATATCACCACTCACAGGTTACCTGCTGTGCCTAGCTTCCTGTCATTCCTGTAAGTTGACTCACATACTGTGATAGATGCTATTGCAGTCTCCTGGTGCTGTCACTCAGCTGCCAGCTCCAAACCATTTCTTTGTTTTCTTCAAAATACATATCACAGGGTACTTGGAAAAATCAAGGATGAATGTTCTGATATTTCCAATACAAATCAGTTCTGTAAGAACATATGTTAGAAAGAAATAATAAAAAAATTTAATATGGCTTGAATATGTATGTCTAAACACCTATAGATGTGGTGTCTGACAGAAAATCAACCACTTGCATTCAGCATCAGTTAACATCTCGATTAGAGTGTTAAAGTGAGTAGAAACATCTGCATGCAGCATGGGTCTGTTTCAATCCTAATCGGAAAGCTGTGACTCAGTGGGGGAGTACAGTCATCTGACTTCCCCCAAGTCGGAAGTATCCTTGGGCAACACACCGAACCTCACATTCCCTGTATTTTGCCTGGACGTGCATAATGAGGTCTTAATTTGAGTGCAGTAGGGTGAATTTGACTGTGAGTGCTCAGTAATCCTAGAAAACATGAGTGCAAGCTATTTGGAGAATTAGTTTTCTTATTTAGACTGCATATTATTATACACAACTATTCATTTAACATTTGGAACCTGTCCCATGTTTAAAGTGTCTTGAAGCCAAATTCAGACAAGTTTTTGATGAGGATATGTTACTAAACTGGAGCTTTTCCACATTTGTGTACTTCATTTAGAATTTATTTCTAAATCTAAGAAATGTGATATACTTTTTTATTCTAGACTAGTCTCTGTACTCCTCGCTTGTGGTCCGAGAGGTCCTGGGTTAAAATCCTGTTTGAGCCCCCACTATGTTACGACCCTATAAATGTAAAGCGATTAAGTTGGGTTTAACATATTTGTCGTGAGGAGACGTAATAAAGTCAAGGGCTTTATTTAGCTTTTAATGATAACTCCACAGATGGTAAAAGTTTGAAAGGGGTAAATGTACAACTGATTAAATCGTGAAAATTAGCTAGACTAAACAATCAGAAGCAGCAAAAGTAATATACAAAAGCAAATAAAAAACCCAAGCTTTCAGCGATGTTGTAAGCAATCCTATGAACTTGCTCTAAACATGAACAACAAGACTAAACCAGAGGTAACCAAACGTTTGGACATCCTATAGTTTGTTTGGAAAAAATCCAGGGCACCACACAGGAGATCTATCTAATCCAAAACCCTAAAGATCTCCTCTCTAAGACAGATAGGCAGTGGGGACAGCAGCACAGATCCATGCCCTTGGGCATCTGACTACTAGAGGCTCATATAGTCGAGCCAGATCAGTGTTGTCATCAATGCAATCTGGAACACCTATGTAAAACACACACAGAGAGGAAGACAGGGCAGCTCAGCCTGCAGGGTGCTGTCCCCTGTAGTAACCTGGATGGAAGGAACGGAGACCAGCGTGGAAACAGGAACTGTCGGCGACTGTAACAACCTCCCTGAGTCAATACTTTGTAATTCTATTTTTAGCTATTTTACTATATTTAGCAATACCTCTATGCAAAGCTTACTTGCTTTGTGTTAAGTGTTTCATGAAAGTGGCACTCCTCTCCAAACTCAAGCTTTAAGCGTCTAAAAAGGTTTCATCCAGGTCTGCAATGTATTTAGCTTAGGGCTGCCAAAAGTAATTATTTTTGATAATTGACTAATCACTGATTGTTTTGCTGATTGATTATTAGTTGACTAATCGGATCAAGTGCAAAATGTATCTTAACAAAGCAGCATAGACCTGCTCTAAAATAACCATTCTTAGCTTCTAGCCTCATGTGTTAGCTCTAAGTATCATCTGCTTATCTAAAACACTGACAATAGATATGATAGCTCATTCAACATTTATGAAGTAATTATAAATCAAAACATAAGCATTGCAACAGGGACACATGGTGTGTGCTAAGGGTGATGAAATTGCCATCACTTGCCATCACAGGTATCAATACAAGTAATACAACAGCATCTTCAGTCAGATGTTCATCAAAACCATTGTAATACAGAATGCTACAGAAGGTCCTTTTTGCCCACAGCTTTCTCAAATCTAAAAAGTAAATCTTAAAATTACATCTTAAGAAAGTACTTTATTTTTAACAATAACATTGGTAACAATATTTGCAACAATAAAAATATTAAGCAGTATTCTTAAAAAAAAGGGCAATTCCAGTCTTTAGTTTTTCATTTAGCAGGCTTTGCTCAGCCTGTTTACAGTTTTTACGTCCATGTGAACAATGGGATCTTGGACATCTCCCATACACAGAAACAAATAAGCTAGCCATGTGCACTTTGTTGTCTTGTAAACAACAGCAGCAGCGTCTATGAACCGATTAGATCCAGCCTCTAGGCAACTTTTCCGCCCGCAGAAGATGCCACATGAGCAAACCCAGACCTGTTCATCAACCTATGAATGCACTGGACAGAACAAAAAAAGCCTACATGTCCGGGGAAAAGAGAACACCGACCTACTGTTGAAGGTAATGTTAGCAGCTAACGAGCTTACAGAAGGAACAGGTCCTCTTCGTCGTCAACCAGCATCCTTTTAAAATACTTGAGCATCATCATTGAAAGCCGTGGAAAGCAGCTTTTTGAATTTTGCATTACACTTGCTTCTCCTTATTTTTTTTAAATAAAATGCTCCAGAACGTTGTTGCTCCAAGATCAGCTCGCCATGATATTGCAATTCTGGCTTTTCTTGTGATGCCATGGTTGACCACCATCGCCACTGTCAGGGAGCGAAAGGCAGACAAAGGAACAGCAACTGTTGTAGGGGAAAAAAAGCAATAACCACAATGACTATATTTCGTCATATGACAAAATCTGTAAATATATATTATTCTCAAATATATTGTTTCAAAAAAGATTCAAAACATTTTGTAAAAATCTAAAAAGCAGTTATCACTACATACTTCATGCATATTTACTTTAAAAAGTCCTTATTGTAAATCTTAGAAGCTCTGGGAAAGTTACAGCAGATGGAAACTGCTGTTTAGCTTCTTGTAAAGTCTACTTGATGACTGCAGATGCTTAACAACCCCCCAGTCTCTCTTGAATAGTAACTTCAGTTAAGGGAAAGAGTCTAAGAAATTCCATTTACAGAGCCACCATAAGATGAAAAGAACAAGGACCTTTAAAAATGGTAAATGGTCTGTACTTGTATAGCGCTATATCAAGTCTAGAGAATCCCAAATCCCTTCACACTGCATTCAGTCATTCACCCATGCAAGCACACATGGTGATGGCAAGCTACACTGTAGTAACAGCTGCCCTTGGGCAGCCTGACAGAAGCGAGGCTGCCGGACACTAATGCCACTGGGCCCTCTGACCACCACCAGTATAGGCAAGGTACGTGAACTGTCTTTTTCAAGGATACAACATCAAAACAAAACATCCAAAACCTCTTTTTATTCTGTCACTTATTTACCAAAATTTCAGACTGGTCCTCTGTAAAAGAACTGAAGTCAAATATTTCTCTCCCATCTGCATCCAATTTCTTCCTGTATTTGTTTCCCTACTTGTTAATATTTATGTACTGTATTTATTATTATTATTGTATTTATTATTATTTATGTATTTATTATTATTATTTGTTATATAAATGTGTGTGAGAAAGAGGTTCATAATAAGTGTTTTGTGTGAATGTATTCATGTATGTACAGCTGACTGACTGCCTGGTAAACTTGTAAATTAACCCGATCTCTAATCAAATTAGAACAAATCTTATAAATGCAATTTAACAAGTAAGTCTAATGTATTTAATGAATTTTTTGGTAAACTCTTAAAGGACATCCAAGTAAAATAACAAACGTAAACTTGTGAATGTGGTTTATTGCATTAATTTCAAGAAAGAAAAAATGAGGAGGCTCGGTTGCAGCGCCACCGATTTACAAACATTTGCATTTTTATTTAAGCATATGGAATTATAAACAGAAAATAAATGTCTGGTCATGTTGTTCTTTTACAAATTGCAAAAGGTATATCTGTTGGACAGCCTTAAAACTTTACTTGTCATTCATGTTTTTTGTGTAAATTTTATACAAATATAATTATTTAGAAAATGCATATTTATAACGCAACATTTCCTTCTCCTTTAGCCATTAATAGTGTTGCCTGCAGCAAGTTCTTTTGCCTTCCTGTTTGGAGTTTGCATATTTTCCCCTTGCATGACAAGAGTTCACTCTGGGAACTCCGGTTTCCTTGCCCTTTTGACAACTTGTATTATAGGTTAAGTGGAGATTTTAAATTTGCTAATACCTGTGACGGTTTGCCTGCATGGTTGACCATCTAGTAAACCTTTGTTAACATGTGATAGACTGGAAGCTTGTGTAAGATACTGCATCACTAGAGATATTCATTCATTGATTGCTGTTGGCCTCTGGTGGGAGTTTACATTTTTTATTTACATTTTAAGTAATTTAATGTTCAATTTAATTGTATTGTTCTCCTTTCGAATAATTACCCCTTCTCTAAGGATGGTATGGAAGGACTGCTGCAGATGTTTCCAATACTGACTTTCGCTGAATTAATCTAAAAAGCTATTATCACTACATACTTCATTCATATTTAAAAGCTCTTATTGTGAATCTTAGAAGCTCTGGGCAAGTTACAGCAGACGGAAACTGCTGTTTAGCTTCTTGTAAAGTCTCCTTGATGACTGCAGATGCTTAACTACCCCCCAGTCTCTCTTGAATAGTGACTTCAGGTAAGGGAAAGAGTCTAAGAGGAAATAAGAAATTCCATCTACAGAGCCACAATAAGATGAAAAGAACAAGGACCTTTAAAAATGGTAAATGGCCTGTACTTGTATAGCGATATATCAAGTCTAGAGAATCCCAAAGCCCTTCACACTACATTCAGTCATTCACCCATGCAAGCACACATGGTGATGGCAAGCTACATTGTAGTAACAGCAACTTTAGGTCTGGTGCTCTCTAAAACTTCAAGTATTGCTTAGTTCCGTTATAGGGTAAACTCCATTAATGGCCATTAAAATAACTTATTGTTAATTTTTTATTCTTCCCCCAATAAAGTATTGAACATTGGTCTCTTTACCTTCAAGTTATCGAGGTAGTGGTTTCAGAACAAAAGTAAATAACCCTCTCCTGATGCAGCAGCACAGTCTGAGTTTTACACCTTACATCCCAATACACACACTATGTCCAATGACAAGATCCTGATTGTGAGACTGCGTCAAAAGTGACACACAAACCTCATTAATGTGATGGGACTTGATCTTCCCCACAGTTTATCAATTTGATTACAAGTGCAGCAAGATAAACATTAAAATATAGTAACACACATAAGGGTACAAAAAAAAAGAGTGAAAGCAGTTTAAAAATAATTATACAAAAAAAATAAATGTCTGATTTTCAGCACCTGGAAGTAAAACGTTGGCAACAAAATTTGTTTCATTTGCTGATACAGCTTTTTACCTATAGCTAACCAGCCTAATTTTACAATTTATAGTGTAATAATGATTTTTATTTTGGATTTTCTTTTTTTACAATAACATTTCAATATTATGAAAATCGTTTCTCAGTGAATGTAACTTACTTTTACACTGCCATGCCCTAATGTCATAAAATAAGTCAAAGAAAGGCATCTGTCAGGCTCCATAATTCCTTGTTTGACTTTATACAACAGTGATTAAAAGAGTAAAGAACATCTGGTCTCAGACTAATTTTCTTTATTCAATGAATGGCAACAATCTCTGCTAAACAAAGGTTCAGGTGATCATGCCTGACAAACACCTGTTTGTTTTTTAGTGACTACTTGGTACAGTTGAATCTTATCATTGGGATTTCTTATATATTTCACTTTAACATAATCATATAATTTCAATTTACTATATGTGCAGCTGCATTTTTTTTGTCTCAGAACCAGATAAGCATTGAGGGCAATTGCCTTCTTTTTAATTCACAACAAATACCTTGTTATGTTCTCTGTGAAACATTATAATTGCTGTAATTAACAATATTTTGGTTTTATTCCTTTAGTCACATTGAACTGTTTTTTCTGCTACTTACTCTATTTCTGACTCTTAGCATCAAAGCTTATTCATCTCTTAAATAGCAATTTTTTGCATTTTGTAATGCACAAATTCCAGATTTCCTCATTTGCTAAGTCATTGCACAAATGCTTGCCAAAGGCCTTTTTGTTTCAGCTCAGATGAAGATGTTAAATCAAAGACCACAATCAATTTGATTAACTTAATCACAACCTAATCAGTTCTTTAAGACTACAGGTGCAGCAACAAATCTATACTGTATGTCCCTACAGCTTCGTATGATTTACAAATATATTTTTAATGAAATAATTTTCTTAAAACCGTTCTCTGTTTTTTAAAAATTAATTATATCCAATTCCCTCCATTTAGTGCTGTTTCACAACAGATGTTATTTCAATAAAATCTTGCAACGATTACAATCGAATTAGAAGTTTTTTTTATTTTGAGAAATCGCAGCAGATTGCATTGAGTCATTGCCTTGAGTTTGTGCCCCATTCATGCAGTCTCCAACCACAGAAATACCACAGTAATCCCTGACAAAGAGCAAGCATGTAGTGACAGTGGAGAGGAACAATCCCCCTTTAACCTCCAGCAGAACAAGGCTCAGTATGAGTGGCAATCTGCCATGAAAATCTGGGAGTTCAGTTTCCCAAAGCTATAAGAAAAAATCTTCCAACAAAATCATCCACTGAATCAAACCAGCAATTACTGTTTTCACGTATTTAACCCAAAGACTTATCAAGAAGCAACCTCTGAACTCATTAAGGGTAAATAAATATTAGATAACCAAAACCAGGTAACAACCAGCCAGGAGGCATGAAACAAACATCCAACAGCAGATGTAGCTTTATCATGACCCTTAATCACAGTAACTGTAGAGACACCCACTACTACCCTTTGGAAAATAGCATTACAGCTCTAACTTAATCTTTAAAATGTATACTATGGGGCTCATGATATAAAAAAAAAAGTTGCAGTATGACAAATGTAAATTCCCATTCAATGGAAATAATTTACTTTTTACGTAAGAGTGTAACCTCTGATTAAGTCTTCTCTAAAACATTTTCTTTGAACTGTCATGTGCAGCAGTAAATCTACTATTAGTCAAAGTTAACTTTGTATCACAGTAGGTGTGCTCTGTTTTTTAATAACTCCTTCCTAATTTCCTCATTGCAGATGCCAACGTGTAACAAACGTCCATAAAAACGAGCACAGTTTGTTGAGACTCAAATTGTAAAGGAAACAAACAGACAACCAAAGTGAAGACAAAAAAGGAATAGGACAGTTTGCATTTCAACCTATGAGTATGCAGTCGGATTGACACCAATCCTCACAGACTGGGGCGTAAAAAAATGGGACAGAAATGTTGTTTTTGACTATGTTGATACACTTTTCGTATACATAAAGTATTTAACTTTCATTCCCAAATGGACAGAAAACAATCAAGCAAGGAAAAGGGTAGGGCAAAAAACTGAGTCTGCTTTACTGGGTAAGAGTGTATAAATAGCTGCACCAGTGCTCCTTGAGCATTAACTGACTTTATATTTTTGTAACCTGTGAACAGATATGGCATTATAGGAAACAGTGTGACAGCGGCCTTATAGCCTTTGGAGCTACACAAACACAGAAATGACATTTCCTACAGGCTGTGTGAATCACACTTCCTGATTAGCACAATATTCCTACACGCATGGACAGAGAATGTCAGCTGACCTAAAAAAAAACTGAGTGAACCATTTCAACATTGTCATTCTCCCTTTAAAATATTGCCTCCAACTTAAGAGTCTCCATGAATGACAAAATCTGTACAACTAAAAATTCATTTGGAATTGGATTCTGTGCAGCTCAAGGTGTTGCAATAGGTAGTTTTTTTGTTTACGACTGGGAGCTGCTAATTAACATCTCAAAAGCTCAGATAATACCTCAACTGTTATTTTCTGCCATCATCTGTTGGGGTAGATTTTACAGAGTAAAGGACTTAAAAAAGCTCAATAAGCTAATGAAGAAGGCTGGCTTTGTTCTGGGGAAGGATTCCTCTGGAAATAGGGATTACTCATAAAATAAAGAACATTACAGACAACCAAGAGCATCTTTTTGTGAGAATGCCATACATCAACAGAGTTTCTTCTTTCAAAGGCATCGACAAACTTGTTGTTATACAGACTGCAAAAAGAGATCGTTCTAGCCCACACCTATCAACATCTAAAACCGCTCTTTAAAAAACCTGCATAATATTAGTTACACAACATCTAATTTCCCCTTTGGATTAATTAAGTACTTTTTAAACTGAACTGAATTAAGTGAAAACAACCATTGCCTCTCAGATCAGAGTATAAACAAAAAAAAACCAGATCATCTGTGTCATGGCAGAATAAATATCTAAAATATGCTAATGCTAATTAGCTACACTAAAAATGTTTCATTACACAGGCATGATTTAGAAAAGACAGTGGGACAAAACAGTATTTGGCAGCCACCAATTATGCAAGGTGTCCTTAAAAAGATGATAGAGGGCTGTAATTTTTTTATTATCATATATTAATTTCAACCTAGAGAGGTGGAATTTGAATTTTAAAAATCCAGTAAACCACATGCCATTAATACAGGAAATGGGTAAAGGTTCAAATATCTTCTTAAACAAGAATTAACACGTCTGAGACAGACATTTTGCGTGTTTGTAAGTACTAAATACATATTTTATTCACCATTATGTAATAATAAATTATTTTAAAATAATACAATTTGATTTTCTGGATTTTATTTTACATTCTGTCTCTCACAGTTGAAGTGTACCTATGATAGAAATTAAAGACCTCTCTCATCTTTTTAAGTGGGAAAACTTACATAATCAGTGGCTGACAGATACTTTTTTGCCCCACAGTATGTATTCAATTGATCTGGTAATAACTTTTTACAATAACATTATGTGTGTTTCTAAAGTATAAAAATCAGCTCTAAGCTGATTGTCAAGTACCAAAACAGGCAAGCTTAGAGAAATGTTCTGCTCTGTACAACTAAGTGCAGCTAATACAGGATCCTGCTGTGTACAATCCTTTCTGGGTACATGCACTTCTAATCAAGAATAGCTACTACATCCCAACCAAGTAAAAAAAAAACACACAGACTCAAGATCCTCTTTCCCTCTTTGCTGGTAAGGTACCGCTTGACAACTGCAGCTATCGCTTCAGCTGCCTGCAGGCTTTTTATAGAAACCATCACCATCATTATGACCTGCAGCCTGGTCCAGCCTGCCTCTTTTCTTGCCTCAATGTATCAAGTCTAAGACATTTGGTGGAGAAAGGAGAAAGTTAGGGAGCAGCTGAAACAAGGCAAGTGAAGATAATGATAGCTATTGTGAAGTTGAATAAATGAAGGGGAATTGGGAGATAGATGGACAGTTGTTTTTGTTTTTTGTTTTTTGGGGGGGGGGACAAAAGGAGAACAATAAAGAGAAAAAAGTAATTCTGAAATTCCATTCAAGAAAACTGGGAAAGAGAAAATGAGGCCTGAT
This sequence comes from Apricaphanius iberus, assembly GCA_028564705.1. NCBI lineage: Eukaryota > Metazoa > Chordata > Actinopteri > Cyprinodontiformes > Aphaniidae > Apricaphanius > Apricaphanius iberus. Next base: position 693,344 of record JAPXFQ010001282.1, read on the forward strand.
TCTACAACTTTTTTCCCATTTATATGTCTGGATAGAAAATAAAAATGTATGTACCATACATGATCCCTTTCATGTTTAAGTGACAGGGAAGGGAGAAATGAAAAAATACCTTCAATATCGTCTAATACATTTTAAGGGTTAGATGCTCGACAAGCCTGACATGGAGCTGGGCACCAAGTGATCTATTCATACGTATGCCTATCTGCATCTCTCTCTCTCTCTCTCTGTTTTTTTCTCTCTCGATTCAGTTTCACAATTCACATTCATTGCTGCCGTATAAAACATAATTTGAATGTAACCTGTCTGATTAAAGATTCACATTAAACAAATTCATTAACATCCATCGGTGTGGAAAAGGACTCCAGCAAACTAAATTGAGAGCTGATATCCACAAATGCCAAAAAACTAAAAAAACTAAAAAAGGATTAAGGACTAATTCATTTTTCACATACATCCATGTTAGTTTGGATAACATTTTTTCCTAAAGAACGTCAGCTTTTGAAAACTAATTAAAATGTATTTGGTGATCTGAAACAATGTAACAAAAAAGTAAGAACAAAGCAATCTTTAATGGGGTACATACTCTTTCAAAGTAGGGAAAGTGACTGTTTCTTTAAAACAAAAGACTTGCAGCTGTTTTGCTCACATTGAAAAAATGTACTATTGTAAATTAAATACCAGTTTTATTTCACTTTCAAAAAAAGAAGATATAAACAAGTTCCAATGATATTCGGCTTCCGATGTCTTGTGGTGTCGCCTCTGACTAACAAGCTGTCTGGGAATAAACACTGAAGATGGTGTGCATACACTTGCTAACAGTAACACTTTCTCTGTGTTGACAGAAAATAACATGCATTAATCAGAGGCTGGCTCAAAAAAGAGTCCTCTCCTATGCAGTGAATGGTTGACAAAATGAATTCTGACTGAAAAGAATGTCTCTCAAAATATGTCTGCTTGATGCAACGGCTTAATCTTTAAAGAGTTTGCGTTTTTCATTTGCAGTTTTCATCATTTTTTCCCCCCTCTTTTTACCAGTCAGTAGAAGCTCAGCCAGGTGTTCAAAAACATCTGTCAACTAAGGTATAAACAACTTGCGCTCATAAATCTTGCATAATCAAAGTGCAGGACAAATACAACTAATAGGTAGGCCTACTTCCATATAAAATAAGTATGAAAAAAATCTGATTTATATTTTTTACTGAACAAATATGTATTTTATATTCAAGATTTATATTCTTCTGGCTTTTACATTCTATGTATTAATATGTATGCAGCAACTCTCACCAAAAGGACCCGATAACCACATTTGGGGACATACGGTATCTTTAAATAACTTATGAAGATAATTAAAAGGCAACATATGAGTTTTTATTGTGTGTTGGTGAAACAAACAAAATAAGAGATTCTATGTGAGTGGCTCTGTTCTGCTACATTGAGTGCAGCAGTATTTATGGCTTTTGGCAGATCCATGTTTCTGACAGGAACATTTTGCTTCCAATAATCACATGATTTTCCTGTCATTTGATGCAAACTGGCTGTTACTTCAGACATCCCATCCTCCCATGGTTAAATGGAGAAGAAAGTATATGTCAGGGCCTATTACGAATCACTTTAGGTGTCTAAGGATATTATTTCGTCAAAAATTGAGAATTGGAAAGAATCTACAAATTATTTGCACTTGTCAGAGCTGCTAACTTTTTAGTTGCTCTGAGTGCAAACGTCATTTTAAAAAGCACTCACTGCAGCTTTTGGCTTTGGTCATACTGGTCAGCTGACTTGAAGCAAATTAATTACCTAGGTTTGTCTTGGTACCTTCAGAACTACTTGAGTTTTCAATAGCATAAAGAGATAGACATGGTCCACAGTGATACTTAGGAAGAATGTGACATTTAAACAATTGCCATTTAACAGTAAGGGGGTCCCAAAACATATATCCCTCAAACATTACACCATGAGCAGCAGTCTAACTCTCAATGCAAGGCAGGATAGATCCATGTTTTTATGTTTTTTTATTCTAACCCTACCATTTGAATGTTGCGGCTGAAATGGAGATTTGTTGGACCTGACAACTTTTTAAAGGTTCGGTGAGCCTGGTCAGACTGTATTAACTGTAGCCTTAATTTCCTTTCCTTAGTGTTAATTGAAATTCTTGATTGTTCCTCTTTAGGTCCAAAAATAACTACTTCCGTTTTGTTTCTTTTCATCTGGAGAAAGTTATGGCACATCCATCCACAGATGGTTTGGATGGGTTAAAAGTTACTTGGTACACTGTAATGTAAAGCTGAGTGTCATCTGCCATTTTTATGGTAACCAATGTTATTGGTTGTTTGTGATCTTAGCTAGCAGTAACATGTAGATGTTAAATAAAACGGACACACAAATAAATGCATAAGTCCATGTAATTGGGTGACTATCAGCTTTACATGCATCCCTAGAAAAGTTGGTTTTAATGAGTAATGATAATAACAATAATGGGAGAATATTATGATGAATAATGAGTACAAAATTATTTTTGAATCTTTGAACATGCACTTCAGAGCCTCAGATAAGTTCTACTCTGCTTGTTCCTTCCAACTGATATGAGTTTCAATCAGGATTCATTTATCTTGCATCTGAAGCACTTTGAGTGTGAGAAACAGAAACATGGAATCACATTTCTTTTCACGCCTATACTTTCATTAGATAATAATAAAACAAAACAAGCAATAACATAATCTTTGCTGATTTGTTATTTGATAAAACTATTTAAATTGGTTGTTAATCACTTGATTAAATAGATTAGATAAGGTGGTACAATACTGTGTGCTGTTTTTTAATTTAAAAATATTTCAATAAACCAATGAGTATTTCAAAAGGTTTTCAGAAAAATCAATTGTATTGAAAACTAGAAGTCACATAGTGTGTACACGGATCCACAGTTACATAATTTAGTAAGAGGAGATTTAAATCGAACAGCGTACCAGTCATTGCAGAAATGCTCCATAATGTATTTCTGTTTTGTGTATTTAAGTGTTCCACATTCCTTATCAAATGCATTTAAGACTTAGACGTGGGAAGAAATGGAAATGTCATCAGGTAGCTAAGAGAGCACGGCTGTGTTAATGTTTCTGGCAGTGAATTATACATGACTACAGTATACAGCAGCTCCTCATAGAAAAAAATGACTTAACTATTCAGATCATGGCTTCTGAGGCCAACTGTATTTGCAGCATGTCAAATTTAAATACAAACACCGAGGTAATGATTGACATAACTGATGTATGTTTTGCTGTGCTGCTCTTACGTACTAGACCCTATCCAGGTGCTAACTTTGCACATGTTCAGGAGTGACACAGCTTTACTTGGCTTACATGGTGGTGATTGCTTAAGGCAGTCACCCAAACACTGGAGCCCTCCCACTCGCACATGTTGTAAAACAACTGTGTGTAACCGGTGTGTACAATGCTATCTAAGCAGTCAACAAACTCAGCTTTTGAATTTTCAAAACTGCCCTGTTGTGAGAATTCTTTACCCACTTATTCTTAAATTGCAACGACCATACAGGCTTTATTGCAGTATATAATATGATTTATTTGTAATGTATTTATTTTATTTTATTAAATAGATAAATGTAATACAGCATATTTTATTAACTTATTTAAGGATACAAGCCCATATTTTTATTCAGCATCTTTTTGTGATTTGAAGCTGGGTTTCAGAGGTAACTTTTCCAGGGGGAAAACCCAGGCATCCCTTTCTTGCCTGCATTCTCAGGCTCTCTCTGGGTTACACTATGGTTTTTCAAAGCTACATCAGAAATATATATACCCCCCAGTGAGATCTGTGTGTGTCCTGAGCTGTCCTACTAGTAGAAAGAGCCCAGAAAACATCCAAAAGGAGATGCCCAGGCTACATCCTAATCATATGCTTGCACCTCCTCAGCTTATTACTTATCTTACACAAGAGAAAAGGATCAACTCATAAGCTTCCTAAAGTAGTAGGGAGCCTCTCTACCTAAATCTGCACTGGACCTGGGATAATCAGGATGTCCTTTTCAACTAATCTGGAAGTAGCAGAAAACAATGCAGCCATTAAACTGAAAAAAATGTTTTTAGAGCTGCTGAAGAGTCCTTAGGAAGCAAGCAGGTGTTAAGTGTACAAAAGGGTGGCATTTATTTTGGCTACAGAGGCAAAACTTTGTAGTTTGTGGAAGGCTTTGAAGAAGGCTTTCAACTGACCACACATAATCTCTGGGAACACTGGTAAAAAGATAGCAGTGACCAGTCAAGCTTGTGTTTCATGTAAAAAATATGGAAGATATTGTGGTGAAAGGGTGCTTTGAAGATTACCTCACCCCAGCCAATGTTATCTGTACACTGTTGAACAATTCTTTGCTCTTCATCCTATTATACATTCACAGATACAAATAAGTCCTTTATAAATATGACAAGAATTACTGTTCCACAAACTATTTCCTGTTTTTATCAACCAAGTAAAACATGTTCTCAGATAGACTAACACACGGCAACATAGGCAACAATGTGACAGAAGTTTAAAAAGCTCTTGAGCACCAGATTACTAGTAGGGCTTGGGTTTGACCTACAGTACATTGTTAGGCTGTCATGAATAAGACGCCTCCAAAATCTCGAGTGGAGAAGCAAGACTGAACCTGTCAATTTCCAGAAGACAGTGGTAGACCTAGTTTTTAAACAGGCTCGTTGAGGATTGATTGCATCTCCCAAAAGGCAAAAGTCTCCCCTTACTGGTCGTTCTACAATGTACTGTATATTTTAAGAGGCATTCGGGAGGATTTATTTATTTATTACAGTTTTATATATCCTTAAAATTATGTGGGGTTCAGTACTATGATAAAAGGCTAGTTCTCCACAACATTTATTATTTTTCCGAAGTCCCTCCTTCCTCCTATAGACCCCTATGCAAGTCACACTGACCAGCAAATGTTTTTATCCAATAGAATTAGAGTTTTTGCCATGTGGCCTATCAATAAATGTGCATGCGCATTGCACAAACCTGTGGAGATGAGGTTGCACAGACAGGCCGCTCTGTGGCTTCCTGTTTACAGTCAGCATAATGGCAGAGAGCAGTCATGGAGAAGTCACAGCAAACTTCTGTTAAATAGTTAGCCATTCCCTGGCTACCCAGGTAAAAACAATGGGAAGTATGACGACCAACTCGAAAAATGCCATAGAGATCAGAGTAGGGTGTTACATCGATATATGTCCCCCCTCAATTTACATCAGAAATGCTTTTTAACATGGAGATAGGCTGCTATCGAATCTTAAAAGGCTTCAAACCGACACGACTTTGGACACATTTCTGCTGATCAGACAGTCATACATTCAGTAAAGCAAATAAATATAACATTTCATTGATAAAGTACACAATAACATGCTGAAAAGTCACAGGTGATGCGCGGGTCCAATTGCATAGGGGGGTCGTGGTAACCGAAAGCTCGCAGGCGGGGTGGAGAAGGGATGTGTTGGTAGGGGACTTCATACATTGGGTTAAAAATAAACTCTCTCCCCCCGAACTAATCTGGACTGCGGCTTTAAGTCATCTGTATCTTTTTAAGTATAAAAACCTGGTTGTGGTCAAAAACAACTGTGCAAAAGAAGAAACTTGCTTAAGTGAGCGCATTCTAACAGCCAAGATACGCATCAAATCGCTAACCTCACTTTTTCTGCATTCTATAGTAAGATTTTACAGTATCTACTTTTAATTGCAATAGCTAATGGTTTTTTCTTTGCTTGCTTTTTTTTTTTACATAATATTTTCTTAAAGGAATATTCTACCCCTTAGTGAAAATTAGGCTGTTGCCATCTTCCTTAGGTTTAGATAAGTGAGAAAAAGAAAACTATTCACTAATAATCCAAAGATATTTCTGGTGACCTCAATAATTATATTGATTTGTAATTGACAATAATAGCATGTTATGGTTATAACACATCTCAGTTCTCTCCAAGTTGTATATTCTTGTAATTTTGGTGTTAGATTATAGAGTTTACCCTAATCTATTTTTATTATATTTATTGCATGCTTAGAAGTGTTTGTTTATGTTTGCACCAAGTACCTCAGCAATTTACTAATGTTGTGAACTTTTTTACTCATATGGCCACCAAATATTTCTGATACTGATTTTATGTAAAATGAAAAAATTGCAGGGGTCAGTTTAGATTTGGTAGTACGTTACAACAAATCACAGCAAGGCAAGTAATATGCATCATAACGCACAAGGACATGATGTAGTGCCTGCAAAAGCCATCTACTTCCGTAAACACAAATGTGTGGCTACTAGGATTATACCCAGGAGAGTTTTCTCCAAAGAAATATTATAGCAAATTCCAATAAAAATGGCAGAGTACATGACAGAGGAAGAGGATGACTTCTTATTCCCACATTCATTTACCAAAGTAGGTGGCTTTTGCAAGTGCTTGGGGGAAGATGCCAACAGACAAAATTTCACTAAGGGGTGGAGTATCCCTTTAAAATTCAGCTGTATGCTTTTTCTAATTTTCATTTTGACCCTTTTCCTTCTTTTCTATTTTTCTAACAAATTCTCTCTTCTGCTTTCTCTGTTCTTTTTAGTGACGACTTTAGGATGTATACTGTGTGGTTTGCAAATGGTGAGTCACAATGTGGGAAGATAAATCAGCCCGACTCTGCAATGTTGCCAAAAACCTATCTGTCTATGCAACCTTTTTCTCTCCTCTACAACATGCAGGCGTTTTTGTGTTCGCCCTTGTGTTCACACATCTACACCTACACCAATCGTCAGCTTACAATCACAGGCAAGCATCCTTTTATTAAAAGCCCACAACCTTTCTTTTGCTTTGTTCCCTCTCACTTTCAGACACACGAGTCAAGGAATGTATCCGGAGAATGCATGCAGTGTTACACATAAACATGCAGATTCAACACTCAGCTTGAAATACTGTTTGCATGTTACAGTCTCAGTAAAGCTGCAGGCGGTATTAAAGAAGAGATTAGAGTGCTGTTTTACCGAGGCATGACTCATTTACCCCCACAACTACAAATGTTTAGAACAACTAGCAGTTGCATATTCTCTTAAATGGAGGGAAGCGGAGCAAAGTAAGAAACATAAAGATTTATTACTAAAACAGGGAGAACATCCTGATGTTGGTAATAGAAGACAACATATTTGTTGATTATTATGAAGTATATGTATATATCTTCATATAAAGTTACAGCAGTGAACACAGAAGCACAAATTGCTCATTATAATCCAGATGGCCTTCCAGGTAGATCATGGGAGTATTTATGACATCTTATTGTCAGGAAAAATCTAAAATTTGTCTTGCAACACAGCACTGTTTCAAACACGCATACACATACAATGTCAAAAGGTAAACAATGCAGGAAAGACTTATGTGTAAAGGCCTTTTTCGGATTAGCCTTTTTAAACTATGGAACCCAGCAAATTTGACCTGATGTTAGCAATCTGTGTTTTTTTTACTATTATTCAGAGTATGGTAAGGGTAGGAGGAGATGTAAAATGAATACCTAATGTCACCATATTATTATGACGGGTACAGTCAACAAGTCCTCAACTGTGTGGCCTATTATTCTTTAATGAAGCAATTTGAATTTTTTAAGCAGTCGGGAAAACTTTTTTTTTCTGTGTGGTAGTGCAGTACCGCAAAGCACTCACTGTCACTATAGTTATAATATAAAACAAAAGAACCTCTTTACTTTATCTGAAGGACATTAAGTTTAGCAGAAAATATATTGTTTGAAGAGTTCTATTTCAAAATGCTATAAATCCACGTCATCCAATGAATGCACGAATCATGTAGTTAACCTATTTTGGATTCAAAACGGTGAATTCCACCAACAGGTGAAAGATATCCATGACTGGAATGAGGAAACTGTACCTCATAGCACCTTCCTTGGCAAAATAAAAATGTAACAATTTTATTCTCCATCCCTCTCATATAAGAAACGGGGAATGTACATTATATGTGATGCTTTCAGATATCATGAGAAATTCGGGAGAATGTTGGCTCTGGGAGATTTTAGGGAGGGGCACTGAAATTCGAGACTCTCCTGAGAAAATTGGGAGGGTTGGCAGGTATGATTGTCAGTCACCTGTTACAATGCATCATCATAAAAAGCCCTCACAGCATCAGACACACCTGTTGCTCCTAGCAGTGCAAGCACATATTTCTTATTTGCAGCCTTAATAGAGGTCTGCTTCGGAAGTACCTCAAGTTTCACGTCAGACCTCCGCTTGCCCACTTTAACACACCATGGACACAAAGCGTAGAACGTTCAGTGAATTCTGATTAGTTGAGAGGATATATCGCATTTAGGCTAAAAATATGTTCAGCGCTTATGGCGGTTTGGAAAAGAACAGCATCTTGTATCTACATTTTAACAAGGAAATATAGCGATTTGGCAAGAAATGTTGATGGAGCAGTGAATAGGTTCAGTTCACAGCAAAATGACATGACAAACTCTTTTAATGGCATTTATCACACTTTGGAAAAGAGTTGAAGGAAGGCATTTGATACAGTCAATCACAGTGTTCTTCTCTCAAAACGTTCCAAATTTGATTTGGCACCAAAAGCACTAAAATTGATGTTTTTATATGTTTCATGTACTGTAGGTTGCAGTGTGTCAAGATTAATAGTGTATTATCTGACAGTGCCAGGTGCACCATGTGTGTTCCATAGGGCACAGTGTTAGGTCCACTTTTATTCTGTCTATATATCAATGACCTTCCACAGGTGTGTCCTGATATGGATCTGCAAATGTATGCTGATGACACTGTCATATACACAGGCAAAAACTGCTGAGATTGTGGCAAAAAAACAAACTCTTACAATGGAAATAATCACAGTGGCTTGAACAGTAATGTCTTAGCCTAAATATGAATAAAACTAAAGGTATGTTCTTTTTGAAAGGTAATACATTTGTCAGTTCTGACATTTTTATCAAGTCCAAAAAGATTTAATCTGTTTCAGACTTTAAATATATTGGCGGGGTGCTTGACTCAAATCTCAACTTGAATTCACATGTCAAAGCCTTAATGAAAACTTTTAGATTAAAATTGGCAAATTTAAAATATATTAGTGATTGTCAATCAACAGATGCTGCAAAAATCTACTTGCATTCAATGATTCTTTCCCGTCTTTTTTTTTACTGTGTCACATGCTGGGGTCAAGCTGACCAAACAGTCACAAGCCCCTTAGAATCACTTTATAAAAAAGCTCTTTGTAATGTTTTTTTTTTACGATGTGATGTGTCTTGCTAAGGGGCTGTAGATGTGAATTAGCTAACAGCTAAATCTAGTACAATGCATCAACTGGCAACATTTATGTATAATATTGTACATAGTACCTTCTCAAATAAACTTGTGGGGAACTTGCTCCTCATTGAACCTGAGGAGCAACACTATAACATTCTCACAGAGCAACAACTAAATGTGAACAACTTTATCATTTGTCTCCAAAGACATATCTGACTTGACATTCACAGCAGAGCCTTTAACACACTCACTTATTGCCGAACCAGTTAATTTTAACAGAACAGAATGGTCCTGTCTCATAAACTTGACTTTGAGCACATTAGAATTAAATGACAACTGTTTCTGCTCCGTTCTGCTCTACAGCTGGTGGGGTAATTTAAACACATTTCAGAGCAGGTCAGATTACACTGACTGACCAGGAGCTGCAGCAGCCATTATAAATAGTTTTTCATTCTGAATTTCATCATTAAGGGTTAAAAAACTTAGATTTTAAAAGAAAACACAGATTTGATGAATTGAGAACAGATTGTGCATGGTCTATAATGTAAGTAATGTAACTTTGTAAGTGATGCATACACCTCAATTGAAACTGACAAATTGCTGCCACATAGCAGATCACGTCAAGTACACAAAAACAGCTATTTGGAGTTGAGCCTTTGTGAGGGCCTAAGGCCACGTCCACACTAAGCCGGGTAATGCCTTAAACATATAATTATTTAGTCTACACCCCACTATCGTCCACACTAACCCGGCGTCGTTTAAGGTCTGTGGCCTGATAACTATTAGCCGGGTAAGAGAGCCGTGTAAATCTTAATTCAACGGCTAAACGAGCTAGTGTGGACAGCTTCCCCGGATAATGAAAGGAAGTGGCGTCAATGAATGCTGCGTCAATAACAATACGACACTACAGACAAAGACAACAGCGAAGAATAATAAATCGATCGCATTGTCTGTCCACACCAAAAACTCTCTCTTCTTCTGAGCAGCTATTGTTCTCTTCGGTTAACGGGACAAGCAGATATGTATTGTGCTGTAGAGCTTCTTGTATATATTATGTAGGCGCTGGCGTCACGTAGATTATACGCATTTTTCGTGCATCTTTTTGCGCATGCCAAGTATTTGCACAGGTCGGTATGGGATTGCGCAATCACGGGACCTTAAACGGACATTAAACGGGGCGTAAATGCTCGTGTTGAGTGAATAACATTAGGCGTCTAACTCCCTGTATAACCTTATCGGCTTAGTGTAAACGTACCCTAAGATTCTAATAAATTAAAAAAGCCTTTATCAAAAACATGATCCTACATTTGGGATAGAAACAACATATCCATATTACAAATCTGAAAACAAGACCTACTCTGAGAATGAAGAAAAAAAGCATATCAGAAAAAATTACATCTAGTAGTTTTTTTGAAATTGTTGACAATGATTTAAAAGTAATTAGGTATATTAAACATTACCTGATAGAACATACACAAACTTGGAAATGCAACCTAAATTAAAGAAAACAAGGTCAGTTGTTTCCATGAGTGGAGTAGTATTTCACTAGGATATATTTGTATTTGTGGGGCAGACGAGGGGGTATAAAAAATTGATGGATCTATGGAAATGTATTTTTTCCCTTATGTTGCAATATGATGTCTGCCAAAGCACTAAAAAATTAATTTGTTGAAAGTAAACATGAATGTAGGTATTACCTATGTATTTCATGCTTTTTTTCTCCTCACTCTCTTTCTCCTATTTACATTATCCTAAAATTTTTTGCTTTCCCACAGCTCTCCATTTTAAATGCTGGCCCTGCAGAATCTTCTTATCGGTCTAAGGGCAGTTGTTTCTCTGTGATCTTCATTTTTGTATCATACCTCATAATCATTGAGGCGAGAAGGATTAATAGAAGAACCGCCTATTGGCTGTGGTGTGAGAATCACCAATCTACACTGGGGATCTTGTAAAATTTACCCTTTTGTTTGTGAAAAAAAATCTTGTTTTCATATAACTCACAACAGTATATATTTAATCTACTATATATATATATATATATATATATATATATATATATATATATATATATATATACATTCTGCTTTTACAACATGTGGCAGCAAGAGTTCTGATTAAAAATTAAAAAGACCATATTTAGACTTATATTTTAGCTCTGCAGCTTCTGCACTGTTAACCACTGATTACCCTGTTGAGTGTCTTGCCCACGGCCAAAGTCAAATGGATTATAAGTGGACCTAACAAGAATTATTAAATGAATATCTCATAAAGATAAATATTAATTTGACTAAACAGAAAAGTAAAACCATTAAATGTGGTTTATTGAACTTAAGATCTCTATTCTCAAAAAATGACACTGGGTACAATGTCAATCATCAAGGCTTGGCTTTTTTTTTGCAGTTTTGCCAGTCAGTGTTTTTTTTTTTTGGGCCAGTTTTTGTATGGAAGTGTTACAAAAAAGGGGCATGAATACTTGTGTGACCTACTGTACAAGGTCATAAGGATTATTACAGTTTCCATCTACTTCTACGATGTCTAATTTTCCTTTTCATTTGTCAGCTTTTTCAGATGTAACTTTTCAGCATGATGCCCAAATCTGATCCATAGTTTCTCTAACAAAGACTATACTGTCACAAAGCCACACAGGTGATTAAGAGAAAATGTTCTTTCCTAAAACACCTGTGGTCAACATGTACATCTTCCCTTTAACAAGCACATGCTTGTGTTGGAGTGGGGAAGATGCACAAAAAAAGTCCTTTTGTTTCCAAAAGCAGATGTCTAGACAAAACGGTTGGACAGCTCAGGGGCTGACAGCTTCAGGCCCGGACAATGGGTAGAAGTAGAGGTGAGGAATCAAATTAACAAGGGAAACAGCTGGCATTGGTAAAGCCCTTTGGCAAGGGTCTGTTGTTTGCTGATAGAGAGAATAAATTAATGGGATTTAATGTGCGGCACTCCGCTATTTCACCTTATGACACTAATGACAGTCACCACACAGATTTTGGATGTATAGACCAACGACACAGCTCTTGTTTATTCCCTATTTGAAAAAACAGTTTAAAAAAATGATTTTTTTTCTGTTTTCCGTTCTGATTTTCTTTTCATTTCTTCTCATGGTTAGAACCAAAAATTATTTTACTGCTTGTTATGCAGACCACACCGTGGTGCGCTTCGTGGTACTGTTACTCTGCAGCAGATCCTGGGTTTGAATCTCAGCTTGGGATCTTTCTGCATGAAATTTGCACTTTCTTTGTGGGTATACGTGGGTTCTCCCTGGTTACTCTGGTCAAAAACATAACTGTCAGGTTAATTTGTCTTCCTAAATTGTCCTAATATATAGGGGACAATTTGGACATAATGCCAGTCCGTGACATTGAGTTTAATAAAAAATTTACATTTAATCTCTAAAAAAAGGTAATGAAATATGCACTCTTTATATTTAAAAATATGATTGGAAAGTTTAGGTGAAAGGAAAAAAAATTTACAAAGGGTGATTTAGTTTTCATTAGCTGTATCATATTAAATCAATAAAAACACTAAAGCACTTGAAATATATAAATCTGTGCAATCAGTCTATAAATGTGTATCATTGCTAAATGGAATTATTGAAATATTAACGTCTCATTGAAGTTTTACTTTACTGAGACGTAACTTTAACTAGTACATTTTTGCTATACTCCCATGGGTTTGGAAGTAGCTTTCACCTGACAGACTGACAAGACCTCTGTTTTCATTTGTGAGGTCATTACTTGTACGTCTGTGCCAGACTGGCCCAGTTAATGCCTCCTTCAAATAAGGCAGAGGAATACAGATTTTACAGACTGAATTTTTCTTTGATGGAGCAACTAACTGTTATTAAAAAAAATGGCCCTCAACAATGTGTTTAGAAAATTGGCAGTAACGATCTTTAAACACAGTATAAATCAGAAATAAAAAAACTGACAAAATAAATCAAATCTATGTGACTTTTGTCACTCATAAGCCATCAAGAGTCAAAAATAAATTAAATATTAATTATCAGAATCACTATTATCTTCAGGTTGATCATCAACTGTCAAAACTGATCAACCATCACAGTTTGGAATGATAAAATCACTTATTTAATCAAGTAGGGCAGCTGAACGAAATCTTGGTTAGACAAAAAAAAAAGATAATTGATTCAACAGTAGCTTTACTGTCTTAGCACTCTCCCATGTATAATTTTTGTAACAGCTAAAGACAATATCACAGAAAGGCAAAGGTCAACTACAAGCTTAAATCTTCCCTTAGGACATAATTGTATATTTTTATAGATCAACAATTTCATGCCTGCTTTATTGTACTAATTTCTAAAGTTTTTAATAGATTTTGTGATCATGAACATTTCAAACTGTGGATTCTAAATTCTTAGATCTTTTAGAAGTTCATATAACTGATTGGGGTATCATCCCTACAGAGCTGAGACAAAAAATAAAAATGAGATTGAGATCGGTAACAGCACACAAGTTAAAGGGAAACACTTCAACGTGCTTTAATCAGTGTAACAGCATGTACCTTAAAAAGATTTCAAAAAAGGCTTTTATATTTTTGACTATAATTATATAGTCAAAGCATTTCTATAATGCTTTGACCATTTTCTAATATGGTTATACAATCACTACCTGTTTGAAAAACTCCAGTTGTATATTTTTAAAGGATCGAATTTAGAAAAGTAACTTCATAACTATTTAACCTTTCGATCTGTAATCAGTGCTATTAGTGCTTTTCAGAAGTTCACTAAGACACGCTATTGATAGGTATCTGACCTTTTATCCACTGACTTATCACCCCTTCAAGAATGAAAGAAAAGTGGAAGTAAATGGCAGTGAGAAAAGAAAAGAAAATTCAGAAGGAACATAATGGAAAGAGGTATATTTTAAAACATCTTGATTGCAATCAGACAACGAAAAATGGTCTAGTGGCAAAGCCCCCCCCATGCAGATTGAAAATGATTGTATTTATTTAAACAGTGTACACCAAGTAATATCAGCAATAACATTTCAGTTAACTGTGATTTGTTTCTTCATCTTATTTGTGACTATCTTGTGGATTTTCAACCAATTCTGAAATTAGTATTAATTTCATACTATATATTATATTTTATAAGTTGTTGAGTAAATCTGACAAACTGAAAGCTCCCAAACCTAATACAATATACAGTACATTTTAAAACTAATAAAACCAGCCCACATTAGTAATGTACATTGAAAATATTCAGTGTAGATTTTTGGTTGGGCCCACTCATTGACAGAAAAAAAAATAGAACTGTGTTCTCTACCTGTACACATGAAGTATGTTAAATGGACTGATCTTATATAGCGCTTTTCTAATCTTACTGACCACTCAAAGCGCTTTACATTGAAGCTGCATTCACCCATTCACACTCTCATTCATACACCGACACCCAACATGGCTCGGAGAATGTAGAATTTGGGGGTTAAGTGCCTTGCCCAGGGGCACATCGACATGTGACTGGAGGAAGCTGGAATCGAACCTACGACCCTCCGATTGCAAGCCAACTACTCTACCACTGAGCCACAGTCGCCCACACCATGTTTCCCAACTGCACTTTTCAAAAGCAATTTTTGAAAAGTTGGATATGAATTGACATTAAAAACAGCATGTAGAACAACACAGAAAATCCAGAATCCAAATATTCTCCATTAAAGTCTGCTGTTTGAGAACATTTTCATTTCTCAGTGGCAAATAGTCTGTACACGTACAACAATTGGTCTACTCCAGGGGGGCTTTATTTAGTCCAGAAGACACCAAAGGGTTACATGCAGTCATTCTTGCATGCACTAATGATGTAAGCTAGATTGTAACCACTATTGCCCTGGGGAAAACTAACAGAAGCGAGGCTGCCTCGTAATCGCCCGGGTAGTGAAACCACCCAAGAGGACATAACGACTGAGACAGACAAAACAGGGTTTCGAACTAGCAACCCCTGGTTACACGGGTTTAGAACTCCTACCTCCACTACCACTTCCACACATTTTATTAGCATAAACAACTGCATGCATTCAAGAAAACTGCCTCTGTATAGTTTTCCGATATAGTGACCATTATGAATGTTTCAAAAAGTTAGATTTCCCTTTTACCTTTGGTTAACAGTAACAATAATAATTTGTATTATGCTTTTTGGCTTCCAAAGAATATAGCATGTTGAAGACCATGTAGAAATGAGACAAAGAAAAGTTAAGACTATCTCATAGCATAACCACTCTGCTAATTATCACATTAGAGCCAAGATTTGATACCAAAGGTACTTTACATCTTATCTGTGAGTTATATGCATAATGTTAACATCAGCACAATTTAAACTGAATGTTTTACACCAACAATTGAACAAGATATTCATGATGTCATATTGCTATAGTTAGATACAGTCATGAAACTATGCTGTTGTTTGTAACTTCATATAAGTAGTTTAATCATAATCGTCTTAGACATCAACATTTTTTCTTCATGCAGTGAACAAGGACACTTCTATTAATTTTTAAGTTATTTTCAGCTGCAGCCCAAATAACCATTTATTTTGCATGGTATATTCACTATTATTTTATATTCCCCACTCCTTTGCTTGGTTAACAGTATCATATTAGTCTCAGTGTTGACTAATTAAACTACTAGTGAATACTACAAAAGAACATAAAAAAAAAACTATATTTTTTTTAGCTTTGGAAAATATTTCTTAGTCCACAAAGTAAAATATCAGGTCTGTCTGTATATGGTAGCAGCTCATATTCTTAAATAAGTGTGAAAAACTCTGCTCTGTGAAAGTCTAAAATTAGTGAAGATTAATAAACAAAATGTTTTGTGCTAAGAAATACAGCAAAGACCTGTTTAGAACCTGACAGCTGTATTTTAAGATATTAAAATTGTTATTATTAATGAGTATTATCATTATTCTTCTCTATGTTTTTTTTTCAACTTATAGACGTTTATTATTTAATGTAGTGTAATACTACCCTTTTCAGCATGTTATCTTTCTTTCCATTTATCACTTTAACTAAAGGACTGGAATAATAGGAGCTAATAAAAAGGACCTAAAAAGTATATTAAAGTTAATTCTTTGCCAAAATTGATGTTGTGTGCAGAAACAACACTGGTTTATTCCATGGATTTGAGTTTTTGGGTCCTTAAAGGTCATATATGAAACATTTTTATAAAAATCTATGTTGAAAAACAAGTAAATTTATGGGGCTTTTAGAGGGGTGCAGAATTAAAGAACATTTCCGTAGAAAATTATATTTGGATTAAAATATAATAAAATGTACATTTAAATCGGGCACAACAATTACTTAATGTTTACATCTACCAGCCAATAGTTGTTTGTGGGTTGACAGATACAGTCTCTTTGATCCAACTATATGGTCAGCTCAGCTAATCTGGTACTAGAAAGAATGGTGGAGTCAGTCAAGCAGCTGCTTCAGAAATTCTGAGATATTGTTAGCCGGCTCAGGAGGGACCACAGAAGAACCGTAACTAGAGTAGTTTGAGGTGAAGCCTACACTAGATGGACCCACATAAAACATTTCCACGGCATCAAACACACAGAATCGGGCGACTTTCCTCCTGGATCGGTAACCTAGCTCATTTGCTAACTTTATGCTGACATTAACTGTTAGTTAAACTCTTCTGAAATACAATACTTTACTGGACACTGTTTGGGTTGGTCACTGCGTGTATTGGCAGCAAAACAGGCAACCCAACTGACTATCTGTTAACCTTCCTTCCCTTTGAGGAAGTCTTTACCTTTGTTGAAAATCATAGTGACGTAACATGATTCTATGGGAGGTGAGGGACCTGTTATAAGTTGTCCCTTTAACATTAAGAAGTCAGCAAGAGGCCTAGAATGTCCATCAAGCTTTTTAATCCAGCCATAACCATTTCAGTTCATCCTAGTTCCATATTGTACTAGTAAATGAACCATTTCAAATTAAAGCTGCACAATATCAGGAAAACATGATATGGCAATACTATTTTTCAACCATGTCCTGTCCGGCTGTCTATCAATTAGAATTTTTGGTTGAGGGCCAAAAAGAAACATAATAGTTTTACTTTCACAAATGGAGCATTCTGGCTTTCCCTGATATATTGCACTTGATGTGTATTTAAATTATAATTTGCTTTGGGTTTATTTCAGTCGCAGTGGAAGGATAGCAAAACTACAAGAAAACAAAAGATGTCTGCTTCTACACCTGTAGAAAGAGAGAAATAGAGCACACAACAGTGAGACTATTGTTGAATATTCCAAAGATGATATTGATAAAAAAAAGAAACATGTCACATTTCTCTTTTTTTTTCTTCATCGCAATGACCTACCATTTTGCTTGAGCTTTCAAATTTTGGACAGTAACAATTATGACGTATAGACACAAAACCCAGTCAAGTTCATCAAACTAGCCAAAATATTACTGGGAGACAAAGTTTGATTGTATGTTATGATAAATTTTATGGCCTGTATTATATTCTATCCAAGCTGCCTTTCTAATTTTGATATTGTAGAGATGACACTGATTACATAGATTGTAGCTCACTTCACACAGCTCACTTCTAAATATATGTACAACTAAAAATGGCAATAATCATAAAAATCTCAACTCTGTAATTACATATTAGGGATATATAATATATTCAAATACGCTATGGTTCTCATCCCGGTTTGAGATTTGAGAAACAAGGAATTTTAGTCTATGACAAAACCAGAAAAATATGTAAATCATTTTTTATTTAATGTAGTTATAAAATGCTGTGATGGACTGGCGACCTGTCCAGGGTGTTCCCTGCCTCTCGCCCCTTGACAGCTGGAGATAGGCACCAGCCCCCCCGCGACCCATTAAGGATTAAGTGGTTAAGAAAATGGATGGGATAGTTATAAAGTGTTTGCATGGCAGGGTTCCTTTTAACATGGTTGGTATGAAAAATCCTATGCTAGATGCCTTTCTTTTAAAACTAAACACTACAAAACTACAAAAGTGTGAAAAGGCAAAGAATTGAAATGACCAACACTTTGTGTCTTAAAAAAGTGAAAATCAAAAAAGCCAATCCTCTAAAAAAGTGATAATGTCCTCGACTGAATGGAACATTACAAAATATATAACAGAATATATAACAGTTTGTGTTTCAAATAGTACTTTATTATAGGTCTAAAACAACTGATACCCATTTTTCATCTCATTTTCCATCCAACCAAATGCATTTGCCATGTAATCTGTTTTATGCACCCCTTAACTGTTTGATACGAAATACAAATAACAGAAAAATTACCTGAGCAGTATTTCTGCTAAGTCACATTTAGTGAGTAAAAACTAATCCTGTCTTAGTTTACAAGTAGAAGAGTGGAAATCCTATCAAGAGAAAATAAATTTAGCCAAAGCAAGACACTTAGCAGCAGCAGTAAACAAATCATGTTGTCATAATTTCCACTTGTGCATGGCCATGGCGATAGTTGTGTTGATAATTAGCTGAAGTTGGGACACACACTTTGTGTTCAGAAACAAAACAGAAAATAGAATACTGTGTAAGTAAAATGTAACCAACAACCTTTGGTCTGTATCTGATCATGGAATAGTCCACCATGTACCTTTAAGAGTCACGGCTGCACAACCCACAAAATATTCATTATGCGGTGCATAAAAATATAGCCACCAGCATAGGGACAATGATGAATACATAATAGCTGACTATCTGATTCCTATCTTTCTCCTTCCTTCTCTCTCACACACACACTGTATAGACTGTTTGATTAATAATAAACTATAACAGATGCTGTGCGTTTACACAGAGCACACCTCGTCCCATTCCCAGCCCACGCTCCACTGGCCAAATTAAGTTTTGTCCTCAAAGCCAGAGCTCAACTCTCTTTCCTAGCAGTGGTCATGGCTGCTTAACTTATCTTGATTACTTAGCACTGTCAACAAATATTCCACAAAGTCTCCATAGAACCTGAGATTCAAAGAAGGGCATATGATAGGAGCTTCAGTCAAAATTGCTCACAGTTATCTACTCAAAAATACATAAATATCAATTTACAGTAACATGTGTATTTTCGTAATGCAGACATTACCACAGTATATGCTAAGTTTTACTCAAATAAATAACTAATCCCTGCAATAAATTCACAAATTATAGATGTTTACATTGTTTATATAACCATTTCAATGAATATAGAGCTGGGTGAGTGTACATCCAGACATGTGAAGATGTCACCCCTTTACATCTGACTAGGACTATAATATACTTTAAATCATAAATGAGACAGAATATCAATGTCTCTTGTGTTCTTAAAGAGTTCTTCTTGGGATCAGCCAGAAAGCAATGTGCTATTCATTATGCATCGTAGAACTCTTTGACTGTTTAAACCATGTACCATTCTGCCTTTCCTCTAGTAACAATCATAAGGATCCCACCAAGCAGCTTTAAGTAATAATCCAAAATCTCCACACAAAGAGATTAAATGATCAGGGGCTACACCAATAAAGATCAATATGTGCCATTTTTAATGTAGTATTGTTACTAGCTGGTGAGAGGTGAACATACCTTCAAATTCTATATCAGCTGGTTGCTGATAATCCAAGTTAAGTTGTGATTTTTTTAGGCTACATTTAAAATGTATTTAACATGTAAATATATTTAACAACAAAAATAAGAAGCCTTTGCATCAAATTGGCAACCAGAGATAAGGAGGAGTAAAGATGCAACAAGCACGGGTTTATAATATGTATATACAATAATCATAAATAATAAAATAAAATATTGCAAGCATCAGAATATCATTATCGTAATCTTTTTGAGACACACAGATTTTAGATTCGGTCCCTATGAACGCCTCTGACTTTTACACAGAACCTCACCAACATAGCATGGTACATTGTACAGAAAACCCCTGACCTTATCTTCTTATGCTTATAATAATATGATGACAATACTGGTTGTGTTTTCAACTATGCAGCACTGCTGAAAGTAATGGAGGGGGTGCAGCAACATTTCCTATACACAGGGGAAATACTGTCTTCACGGAGGTAAGTGGGTTTTAACAATTCCAGGAAGATTTTAATGGTCTTGGTGGCCGTGATGTTAAAACTGCAGTCTGGATGATTTATTTATGTATCAACATTTTATATATCCTTAAAATGATGGGGTTCAGTACAATAATAAAAGGCTAGTGGTCTACGACATTTGTTATTCTTCGTAAGTCCTGCCTCCTTCCCATGGACCGCTATGCAATTCACACTGACTGGCAAAATTTTTTAGCCAATAGAATTAAAGTTTCTGCATTGCTGGTTTACAGTCAACATGCATGTGAATCGCATAAACCTGTAATGGTGAAGCCAAGCACAGAGGCTGCTTTGAGTCTTCCTGTTTACAGTTGCAATGATGGCAGATATCGGTCATGGAAAAGTCAGAGCAAAAGTTAGCCATTCTACGGCTAGAGAGGGCTACATCAAGAAAAACAAAGAAAATTTTGAACATTAACTTGCTTAAAAAACGCCTTAGAGACTGGAGTAGGGTTTATATCAGAGATGCATTTTAACAATGGAGATGCCTCAGAATCTTAAAAAGGTTTCATACCAATGCGGCTTTGGCAACATTTCTGTTGAACGGTAAGACAGTTATATATTCAGTAAAACAAATCAATACAGTATTTTATTAATAGAGTACACAATAGAATGCTGTGTGAGCTGCATGCCCAACTCTAGAGGTGGGGCTAGATGGAGAGGGAAGTTCGTGGGGCGGGGGTGGGGGGTACATGCTGTTAATATGTAGAAGAAAATGTATGCAGCCCAAAAAAGACATAATTTCTTAACGCTGAATAAATCTTTAGCAGTAACATCTGCTAAAGATCTCAAATCTCACTGACAGTTGATCCACAAAAAAACAGTTTCCATCCAACACATTTGGGACCTCAAATTGAAGCTGGCTTAGAGGGATGATCCTGGAGTATCACACTGATCAATGTCATTTGACTCCTATGATATAATTTGTTTTTCTCTTTTTAGGTAGTACTGTCTTTTTCCTCCCACCATTTTTCCCAATCTGTGTATCAAACTTACCCCAGCATCTGATTTTTTTGTTTTCTCCTTCTCTGATTTTTTTGATAGTTATGAGAACTGACGGCCTATCATGCTCTGGAAATTCTATTACCAGAAACCTTTTGGAAGTGCATTTACTTTCACAGCCTTGAAACACAAAGCATTTACAGGCAGGAGACAAATACATGTGCTCTCAGACATATTGTATATTTCTGTGAAAAGAGATATAGAGATATTGACTCACATGGACAGCAAAAGATTGCACACTCAGCAAGCCAGTTTCCAATGAGAAGTGCAGAAGGAAACATGCAATTGCACACTCCTGCCAAGCTCATTTTGTATTCTGTTTGTACTCAATAAACTATACCTCAGCATATGTTGGTAGTCGCGCCCCAGGCAGAAGGAGGAGTATCTGAGGGGACGCCACTGCAGAGAGCCTAGTTGCCAACACACTGCGCCAACCCTGATGACATTGTTGCTATGCACTATTCACAAGAGCAAGGCTAGTCCTACTGTCAGTGACTCAGCGATTTATGTTAAAAATGTGGTAAGCATGGGTTATACAGTCTTAAGTTTTTTCAACAGAATTTAGCAAATGGTTGGTTATGGAAGGCAGTTTGTTCTTGAGAGAATGTAAGTAGAGAATATAGAGAAGGGACATCATCTTTTTCACAATTTTCTTACTTTTGAATTTTTCTTACTTTTTCCTTGAGTGATGGTGCTTTTTCGTTTTAAAGCTGACTGTTATGACACTGTGAGTGAGCAAAGATTATGTGGCTACAAAGCACATTCTTTATATAATGTTTGCATAATGACTCTGCAGGTAGAACCTCTAAACCTTCAGTGAGGAGGTTTTCCTTTCTAGTGGTGTTGAATTAAAACTGGATTAAACAGTTACAGTAAATAAATATAGGTTTTAATTGGCCTTAGTTTGAAGATTAGGTTTTTTGTAGACGCTAACTTGTTGAGCTGAGTGACTCTAATTTATGTTGTAGAGGTGAGAGCTTTGCATATTATTTTTAATTTATTTTTTTAAGGTTACTAGACTGTGTAAACTAAAGGCTGATCTATATTTAATCTTTCTGGCAGCACCTTATTTAACTGTAGGATTATATTTCAACCCCTTTTCTCCACTGGACATTGTTTCCAAATAAATCAATCTTTCTTTCATCTGATCAGAGGGTTTCCCCTTTGGGTACCATGAGTCATTCCATTCCCCTTAAAGCAATGCCTCAGCAGGCTATCATCTGGCTTTTATTGAGATATAGCTTCAGTCTAGCCACTCTCCTACAAAAGCCTGATTGGTGCCTACAGGCACTTAAGTCTATGGTTGAAAAAGTTACCCCTAAAGAAATCATTAAACACAGTCCTTAACAGTCAATAAAAATTGGCATCTCTGTTCTTTACATTTGAGCTTTGAGATCAAAAGATTTAAATGAAAGTAAAACAGAGCTCAGGGAGAAATTTACAGAAGATAAAAAAAAGAAGAGAGGGACATCGCAGAGGATGACACAGACTGTAAAAGGCCTTTAAGCAGAAATACACTAAGAAATACTGTGAAGGACAGATGAAGGGGGAACTTGATAAACACTGAAAGAAATAAGGAAGAATAAAAGGTCCTCTAGACAGGCAGCATTACTGGGTGAGGCTGAGGAAAAATTAGAAAAAGGAAGAAATGTGAGTGTGTGTGTTGGGGGGGTAGAGGAGCTAAGCTAGAGAGAGAGAGAGAGAGAGAGAGAGAGAGAGAGAGAGAGAGAGAGAGTCAGTGACAACCACATGGGAGTAAGGGAGGGTGTGCGCAGCATGTCAATACAAATGCTAAATCACTCAAAGGCTTTCATCCAGCTGAAATTTCAGCCTTGCTTCAAAGTCAGGTGTAGTGCAGAGAAAATTGATTGGTTAAGAGAAAGCAAACTTTAACAAATGTTTGCTTTTAATTCCACTATGTTGAATACATCATGTTTAATTGACCAAATCACCGTAGCATTTATCTCTCGCTTTCTCTCTTTTTTTTCAAAACTACATAGTAACATCTCCACCCTCTCTCTGCTTTTATTCTGTTTCCATCTGCACAGAGAGATCTGCACTCAATCTGCCCATGTATAACCACACGCCGAAGCCTCGACTATTGCTTGCCGCCTTCAGGCCAGGCTCCCTGAAGGGATACTTGGAAGCCTCGTTTTTTATGAGGGTGTAATATCCTACCTGGGCTGCACTCGCAAATCCTCTCCCATCCCTGTAACAGGGTTGCCCAAGGGATTGATGGGATGTTGGATGGACGGTTCTGAGACTGCAACGTGACAACTGAGCAACATGATATGACAGGACAAAGAAAGGGGAAAGGAGGAAAATAAGTCTAAAGAGACCCTTGCTTTGAAACACAATGCCAGTGAGGATATGAGCTGAGAGGATTTAAATGAATTTCTATTTGGACATATTGTATAAATAGATATAGTATGTTTGACATTAATTAACAGCAAATACTTGCAGATTTGTTCCCGTTCGCAGGAGAAGATATATCTTCCCTGTGATTGATGATGTTTCATTATAAAGATGCAATAATGTACAGGATCAAAGGTCACACCTTCAAATTAAAGAATTATGTAGTTTCATAATTCAGCAGTTTCCACAATAAGCACATAAGCTGAAGACAACATAAATTCAAGGATACATTCGTACACCACCTGATCTCGAACCAATGGCCAGGATCTTCTGTACAGGGTCGAAGGCCAAAGCTGTGGGCTGGTAGGGAAATCCATGCCGAACAGTCTGCAAGAAAAACAGTTATGTAATATCTTGATCAAATTCACACATTTACAAAATCACTCTGTATAGTAGAGCAGTTGGCAGCACTGTTGCCTTATCTGTTTGAATCATGGACTGGGATTTTTCTGCGTGGAGTTGACATGTTTTCTCTGTACATGTCTGGGTTCTCTCTGGGTATTTTGGCTTCCTCCCATAGTCCAAAAAAAAGACTGTTAGGTTAACTAGTTGCTCTTAAATTGTCCATCGGTTAGTGTTCATGCATGGTTGTTTGTCCTAGTATGTATTTCTGTTTTGCCCTTCTCTGGACTGCTGAACTGGCATTTGAACAGAGATAGGCACCAGCCTCTCCGCAACCATTTAAACATAAACAGGTATAGACAATAGATAGATTAACAAAAGTAAAAAGGAAAGTTTTCAAAAACTTGTCTTTCCATTATAGTTTTTTTTTTTTTTTTGCGAAACTCGCCTTAACGCTTGAGCTAAAAAACTGTGGCAAAACACTACAGTTTAAGGTAGGGATGTTCGATATTGGCTTTTCTACCGATATCCGATATACCGATATAGCCTAACTCATAATTTCCGATACCGATATAAACCGGTACCGATATGTGGGGACCCTCCCTCATAAAAAACAAAAACTACTAAACCCTTTTAGGTAACTACATTGAAATATCTTGCATCGTGCATACTTGTGTTTTAAAAATGTATAAAATGTAATAACTACTACAATTTTAGTTTTTGTTTGAAAAAGGTGCCATTTTTATTTTGTCTTCAAAAGTAGCTGGAACATTTTCTCATACAGAGAATACTGACAAAGGCTCACCACTCAGGACAAATTTCTACTTTTAGAAAATGTAAACAACATTATACCTTTATAGCATTGAGGTAAAGTGGAAACAACTGAAACAAGAAAAAATATAAAAAAAAAGCAAACATTTAAGCAGGGCCAATAATTAACCTACTTTGGTTATTACAATCTTAAAAATAAAGTGGGCTTAAACACTGCATTAATTTAGCTCTAAATGTAACTGGCCAGTGGCCATAATTTAATACAATCAAACAACAACATTGACTTAATTAGCAATCTTTCAAGTAACCAAATGTGCAAATTAAAACAGAGTCACAAAGAGGAAACAGTGACAGATTAGAGCCCAGTAAACAAAATTCAGTCCTTTGTTATCCTTTGTTAAGTTATCTTAAATTGAAAGTTGTCTCTAACAAATAATATCTCAAAAACTAAACCTCAAATCTGTCATATTTTACATTATGAGAGAGAAAGGAAGTAGCTGAAGAGTTTGATATATAAGATGTGTATGGTGTGAAAAACTCATCTTACTGAAAAAATAAAAACGGATACCGATGATTTCCGATATTACATTTTAATGCCAATATCGGCCGATAATGACTTTAGGCTGATAATATCGGACATCCCTAGTTTAAGGTTTTGTTATGTTTCTTTGATCCTTCTGAAGTTTTGCATGTGCGATTCACATGCATGTTGATTTTGCAAGATGTGTAAAATCCCTCAAGAAATATCACATAATTGTAACTTCAGAATGGCAGACAATAATTAGAGTAACAGATAGGTTAAAAAAAATACTTGTGATTATTACGTGGGACATTCCTGTATAAGCATAGGCTTCACCCCTTTTCTTTCTCATACCCATAATTCAAAGACAGGCGGATATCAGGAGAGATCTGTACTTTGAACTTCCCTCAATGACGACGGGGGAGCAAGTTTCTTGAAGAAACTCAGTGGATCCAAAAGACTTTTACACAGTCTGCTGATCACTGATCAAGTAATTGTTATCCAGCCAATGGAATAAGTCCTGAATCTGACTGGTTCAAAACCTTGCAGAAGGAATCTTTGAATTACAGATTTAAGAGAGAGAGAGAGAGAGAGAGAGAGAGAGAGAGAGAGAGAGAGAAGGTTTCGCAGACCATCAATGTTCAAAACCATTTCGTTATTATTTACTTACCTCAGCCTTATCAGACAAGTAGTGATCAAAATTAACTAGGACTGAACTATTTCGCTATTATTTTTTTTCCTGGATCCTAGGATGGTGCCTCACACTTGGTCATTTTCACATAAAATTATTAATCTGATTAATAATTGCCCTAACCAGTTATTAATTACTCATTGTTCATAGCCAAAACATACCTATTTTGTCACAACACCACCAACACTCTCCAGCTCATTTAGGGCAAATACAAGGCATTGCCACAATACATATAGTTCCTGAAGCTAGTTTTTGGTCTAAGCAGGGTGTTCATCCAGTGGGATGAGAAGAGGGATCCTTACCATATGCCTGAAAAACTTCTATTATGGGCTCAATATAAGGTCATACATATTTTGCACCTGACTATAGGCTTCGGAGGAGCAGCAGCTCTATTTTGTGCAAAGCTGGTTCTCCACCACAATGGCCCAATGCAACATTTGCATCACTGTTAACAGTACCAAAATGAATCTGTCCTTGACAGGCTTGATCCTACTATCATTCATGAACAACACACTAAGACAAAGGGACAACAGCATAGCACCAGACATTAACAGAGTAGCCCCCACTTTTACAGTCAAGAACCATGACCTTCTGGTTTAGAGATTATAATCCTAGCTGCTTCATATTTAGCCAGAAAGCACTCTAGTGCACACTAAAACCATGCATTGAAATTGTTAACAGAACTACATCAGCCACAAAAAGATGCAATCTTAATGTTCACAGATACCTTACTAAAGATAATATAGACACAAAAACAGAATTGATAACAATGTGCAGTCCTAAAAGTGTCCAACCTCATCTAGAAACGAGGGTAATTTTATTCAGAATGCAGAAAGTAAAATGAGGAAAAGTCATATTCTCTGTTGACCTTTTATTGTTACCATACCAAGGTTATTATCGTTAAAGAAAAACAAACAAAATAACAAAGACTAGGAGTAAAAATACATGTTCGTTCACTGAAATAAAAATAAAGACTACAATTTGCAACAAAACAAAACCGAACTACCACTGTAATGAATGTTCACAAAACTAACTAAAACAAACTAAATTTATATTTAAAAAAATTGCTTAGTTGTTGTTCCATAAAGAAACTAATTAAGTCTATAAGAATTATTTCTACGTCTCTCCCTGCCTACTGTACGTTGTCCCCATAAACATATGATCATATGTGATGCTGCTGGATGTACAAATTGCTTTGATAAAAACAAGAGAATGGGAATGATTTATAAAATCCCATCGACTTGCCCCCCGTTCAAGTTAGATAAAAGACGTTGTGGATTGCAAGCTAACAGAAGAAGCAATTGGAATGATGATTAAGCATGCAACAGTCTGGAGAAAGAACTTCAAAACAGGTGATCTACGGCTAAAAAAAACAAGCTAACATTGCTAACAAACACTGCAACGCAACTGCAAACAATAGCAATGGGAACTGGAGCTGGGTACGTTAGTATAGGTTGTGTGTGTATCCTGTGTCAATGAAAAAATAGTCCCTCTTAAGGTGTATTCAGAGCAAAAAAGTCCTTTGGTTTGGTAGTTTGGACCGGACCAAAGGCAAAATATATATGTTTTTCTTTGGTGCGGCTGGTATTCAGACTGTTCATTTCTACAAGTGGATTATGTTTTGTAAACACATCCACATGTGTGACGATCGGTGCTGCTATTGGACAGCGATGAGGTAGGCGGAACTAGCAAAGACCCGGAAAAGGAGGTAAACAGCTTTGAAATCATATGGATATCAGCAGGCGGACTTGATTGGAGTTGTCAAGATGTGTAGTGACGCAGTTTGTTGAACTGATGTGTGGTTACAATAAGCGGCAAGGTTGGGACGATGACTGAGCGATGAGAGGTAAGTGCAGGAGTTTTCAGACTGAAGCTAATGCCGTGCGCTGTTTATCTACTGCTCAGCTCTTTATTCTGACAAAACTCTCCTGTCGGTGTCATGATCTCCTGTCAATTGCGTGTCAGAGCAACTCATGCAATGCAATTTTTGCAATGCTCTGTTGGGAAATTGAGAACGAATGAGAGCGAATGTGTGCAGTAAACGGAAGGAAACAATGTGTTCTGCAGGCTCTGATCCCCGGTATGTTGTCAGCAGCATGATTAAACAGAAGACGGAAGATCAGGAATTAACAACATCCACTACAGCATATTGGATATTGATTTGTGGCGCTGCATTCAAATGCGTGGGTTAAAAAATATGAATATTTTGACAAAAAGGCGCATGTATTGTGGAGTTTGTTCGGATCGAGTTTGTATGCAGACCTAAAGCGAAACGAACCTCTGTACGTTTGGAACCTTCCGGTTCTCTGATCTGCAGCAGAATTTGTTTGTGTGTATTCACACCTGCATAAAAGGTCTGTTTAAAGTGGACTAAACAGTGCAGGTCTGAATACACCCTTAGTTTCTGGTTGTTGGTTGTTTTTACCCACTGTACTGCATTATTCAAACATGGCAGATGCTTCAGCCAAGTCGTCTGTGTAGCCGTGGTCCGTTTAGTGTCATGTCAGCAAAGGTTGAGAGAAGGAGCCAGAGTCCAATTTGGGATTACTTACTACTAAGAAAGTGTGCAAAATAATCAAAAGCATCAGTGTACACCTGTTAGCTTGACTTTTGTTTTGTTGTGTTGCCAGTCAGTGTTTTTATAGAACTATACTACCTGCATTAAATATTGGGCATTTTAATGCACAGGTGCTGTTATTGTGTTTAAAGAACTTTGAACGTTACTCTGCCATATACCTTTTATACTTCCCTCATTTGTATGGTTGTTAATCTGGCCATTGTCAATACAGTTTTAAAAAAGCATAATCATTTTCTGAGATTGTGTTATACATTTCTTCTTTTTTTTGACTTGCCCATGTACACCAATTGTTTAACCAAAAGACTAAAACTAAATCTGAAACTTTTAAAAACTTAACTGAAACTAAGCTTTTTCAAAAAACTAAGAATAAACTAAAATACCTAACAAATGGTAAAAACTAAATAAAACTAAAAAAGTATAGAACATCTTAAGTCAAAACTAAATAAAAACTAACACTAAAACTATCAAAATCCTGTACAATACTCTTTTTGCCAAAAAAAAGTAACATACTGTGTCTTTGAAGAAAATAATAGACTAACTAAAGCAGAAATAAAATGGCTTATGTTTTGAAATCGAAATTTCATTGACCTAAGAAATATAGAAGATAATTTCTAGATAAACTTTACCCTCTGTTCATAATGCAGCTGGATTCTGATATGACATTAATTGAATTAGCTTCAGCTGTCTCATTCCGGAGGCTGACAAGGCAAAACAAGGCTGTCTCTCAAAGGCCCTTTTCGAGAGTTCCTGCATGTTCTGCAGCTGTCTGCCATTAGTCATGTTAAATATCCCAGCGGACTGTCACTTGCAATACACCTGCTCTGAGGGGATGTACATTGGAAACATGGACATGATGGCTGCTGAATAAAACCCTGCAGTATGAGGGAAAGTTCTAATAAGATACAATGGATAAAATAAATCAACAAACAAAAACACATAAAAAGCTGCTAAATCATTGGTGTGATACAAATAAACAACAGGAGGAGTGGGTAATCCTCTGTCTGCAACTAAAAAAAGTACATTAGACAGGGTTGTTCAAATACACAGGTGCTCACAGATGCCAACGTCACATTTAAGTTGACAGACGTTTCCCTTTTTACCCTTTCAACATTCTTTTTATGAAAAAAATACATTTTCTTGGACTGCTATTCCTTACTCCAGTGCAAAGAATTCAAATATCCTAATTAGACATTGTGGTAAAAACCACAGTACAAGCACACATATTGTATTACCAAGTGAATATGGCAGGGTCAATTGGCTGTAGTCTTCTTAATTAATAGTAGCCAGTACAACATGCTGCTACCAAGGTCCCCTTCAGAAAAGACTGAGAACGTTTCATGGGCTCAAAAGACCTCAATGTAGATCCCTGCATGGGGATCTTTTACATTTTTAAAATCACACTGAATTTATGGCCATTACCGCCTGCTCCCGCTGTCCCTCTTTTTCAATCCTGTATTTTCCCTTAACATCTACATCCAACCCTGCATGCTTCCGCTGCCTCATAGGTTTATAGGCCAAGTAAAAGAAATTAAATACTTAATTTTATTAGAAAAGACGAATAAATCAATAAAACTTGATCTAAATATATGCTTTGAATTACAGTGTTCATGAAAACTATGACTGAAGCTATAAGAATATGAAAACTATTAAACATACCAGTGGTACATTCAATTTGAAAAAATAGTTTATAAATAACTGATAACCCTGAGACAAATTAAAAACACATTTGAACTTACTGTTGCCTACCTATCAATACAATGGCTTAGAAACAGTGTTTGACCGATTTTTTTTAACACTGACTTTAGAGAGAAATCTGAAAACCTCATTTTGACAGATTTATGCAACTTACACCCCTGACCACTTGGTCCAGCTACACATACATGTTCATGTAAATGCATGAAGTTCAGGTAACTAAATCAATCCAAAAGAGATTCCCTTGAGAACATCCGGGCATCATTTCAGACCTGGATACCGTACTCAATGTATCTCACTATCAGAGAGCTGACAGCACGAAGAAGAGTTATGAAAGCGTGGAGTTAATCTTTGACTGCACTAAACACAGACTTAAAGGCGGGGTATACGATTTCATTTTAAAACACTTTTTTTAAAACTGCAAAAAATGCTCATCATTTACCAGTGGCAACATACAAGTTAAGAGTTCTTGAACTTGACCGAATATTTTTTTTTCTTTCTACAGCTAGAAACCCTGGGAAAACCTCATCCAATCAACTTTCACGGTCCATCCATGATAAGTGGCTTGTAAGCAAAGCTTCCGTGTTCCAGCAAATCTCCTTCTGCGTGTCCCCTTCGTGTGCACACACCACTCATTCTAGCCTGTAAACAGGAAGTGAGCACGCGCTACCTTGTCGTGCCAACAGATAAATTGATTGAGCCAGCTGCAGTAGCCGACGTGTTTGTTAATTTTTTTTAACCTGTGCATGTGCCATGCTACCCAATGGAAGCTGGAGAACGCGACTGTGGCGAAGACCCAACAACACCATGCCTGTGTTATTGAGGCGTGGCTTAGGGGGCAAGCAGGAAGCAAGGGGTGGGACTTTTTATTTTGCAATAACGCCTTCTTGAGGAGCACTCCCATAATTGTATACCCTGCCTTTAACCACTGATTCAGAAGGATCACAGGATGGGATCACCTCAATTGGAGAAATGATTCTTGATTTAAAAACTTAAAAACAACTGGATGATAACAGTACAAATTCAGCCTCTATTACGCACAGGCAGAGTGCAGTTCAGCTCCATGCAGCGTGTTCAGGCCACGGTGGGTGAAATGTTAATAACTAATATATGTAGCTTATTCTTAATCTGCTCAATGTGTGATGACACAATGTGTATTATCTGTTAGTTTTATTTTGATTGAACAATGATTAAAAGGAATTAAAATGTAATATTACTGATTATATCATTAATGTCATTTTCAAAATTGATGGGTAAAAATACAATATGACCAGATTTTATTTTTTACCATGTCAGTCAAAATGATTGACACCAAAAAATCGCAGCACAACTTCTGTTCAGTCCCTTTCCTCAGTACTACATCCTCTAAGGGAGGTAGATGTGTGTGATTCATCTTTGTTATATATCGGTTTCTCTTTGCCAGCTACCATTTATTCACCTATTCACCACCTCAGCCCTTCTATTTCTGGTGTGTCCTCACTCTGAATCCCACTCCATCTTCAGGAGTCATGAGAGGGAGGCTCTCACTCCCTTGGCACTCAGTGATGCTCTCAGTCACTTCTTGCACTCTTGTGAGTCTCATTAAGCTTTACTTGTGTAGGCGTGTGCATGCAGTACCAGTATCCTGACATGGGCACATAAAGCATGCCCTTACATGCCTCACTGCTTCCCACTGGCCAGTGTTAATGATGGAAGCAGTTCCCATTATAAGTTACACATTCCATGAGTAGAATATCACATTTTTCTATAAATGATAATTAATGAAAATGTGCAGAGCTCCTGTAATAGATAATTGTTA
Source organism: Apricaphanius iberus (assembly GCA_028564705.1). NCBI lineage: Eukaryota > Metazoa > Chordata > Actinopteri > Cyprinodontiformes > Aphaniidae > Apricaphanius > Apricaphanius iberus. The sequence continues at coordinate 725,502 of JAPXFQ010001282.1, forward strand.
TGCCATAAAATATTTTTAGCATTTACAAATACTCTTTTCCCTAAGTTACTTTTGTAAGGCTTGTCTTTTTGAGGCCATTTCTGTTGCAAAAAAAATTACAAAAATAGATTTAAAATACAAACAAAAAAATGCTGTATGAATGGAGCACGCCAGAAAAGAAAAGCATTTACAATAAAAGAAAGATAGAAGAATACGTAGTACTTATGGATAGATGTGATATTTCAGTTCAAATTCAGCAAGATAAGAAACTCTCCTGCTGTGTTAGTCTCTTGTACAGATGTATATTCACTGGGAACAAAATGTTCCCTAATACCTCTTATAATCTTTGGTCTATGATAGGCAGAGGGTTCATGAATCAAACTGCCTATCTCTTGAGGAGCTCGCTCCGCTGCAATATTTGACTTTACACTTGTCTCAACATCCAAAATACCAGCAATCAATCAAAAATGTTGCAATAAAGACCTAGAACAAATTATGAAAAGAAAACCAGAGAGGGTGAAAAAAGTATCCTTTTTATCCTCTCAAAAACACAGTGGAAGACTGAATATCAAAATATGTAAGCACTGAGAAGTTTTCTTTGTGAGTTACACTATTGCTAAAGCATTCTGGGGTTAAATCAAATAAAGACCAAACATGCAGAAAATAAGATTAAAAACCTTTTTCTCGCTAATTTACAATGGCCTTGAATTTGTATGTTTTGTAGCACTTCTTCCATTCAACAGTTTTGTCCAGAAGAATAGTAATATCTAAGGGACATTATGAAGACAGTGAGTCAAACACTTTTAGAACCTGAAAGGATCACGTTTATGCTAACATAATGTGCAATGTTACATAAATGAAATCCAAACACAGTGAAAAAGTCACGCTAAACCAGTGATCACATTTAACTGAGGTTTGGTTGGCAAAAGTACTTTAGGAAAAAACAAGAAAGAAAAAAACCTAAGAAAACTCCTGTATTTCTTCACAAAAAATGTTTATTATTAACAGTCCTGAAAACCTCTAAGCACATTCTAATAAAAACTACACATTGAAGCTTTGGATGGACAGTGAACTGTATTATGACTAGTCATCATCATTAAAATTCAAAGCAAGACTCACTCTGGAATAACCCCTTCCTTACTTTAACCACTGTACACACCCAGCCTTCCCAAGCACCCAATCACCAGCACAAAACATCTTCATTTGACAACCTTGATTCTAGCAGCTCTGATGTAGTTGCTCTCATTAATGCTGCAGAGGCATGCATTTGTAAAAAGTGGTCATTATCAACAAGGCATTATGAGAATCAGCATAGATGCATCCTCAGTTACATTGCAAAACACAACTGCTCTGAATCTGTTGTATATATACTGTTGTATTTATATATCTGTTGTACAGAGATGCAAAAAGGGCACAACACCTTAAAATTGCCATGGCTTTTCCCTAATGTGATGTCAGGCAGTGCTTGATGCATGTTTTTTTTTTTTTTTTTCGCTTGGACAGGCAGTGCTTCTCAAAGATAGAATATTGCTACACCTGATTATCACCCTTTATGTGGAGTCTATCTTTATTTATTTTTGTGTGCGATTAAAAATCACTGTTTTGTTCGCCTGAGATCAGTCTGTTTCCAAACTGTGATCTGATCTTTGTTATTTTAAAAGTGGAAATACATTTATTTTATCAGAATTGTGAATCTTTAAAGCTCTGTTCGAAGCCAAAATTAAGAGTAAAAAGGATTGCCCACACACTGACCAGAAGGTGTATGATGGTACATGTACTAAACTGTCAGACAAAGACAGTCACATGTTGAATGTGCCAGCCTCAGATGATTAGTGCTCTCACCAGAGGGCTACAACACATGTTTTTTTCTTATAACGACAGTTGAAAAAGAGACAAAGAAATCACATCAAAGCAGTAAAGGAACAGCTGGTAATGATTGCATCCCAAAATGTATCAATTCAGGTACTTGTCCTAAATCAGTGTTCTGAAAACGCTACAGGCTTTTAGGAATACAGTCATACGAATGTATGCTGCCGATTATTCTTTTAAACATATGACACTGAAAAACAGACATCATGTACTAAATAAACCAACACCTAGTGTTGTCACATCAGGTGAATGAAAGCTGAACACTTTATTTCTTTTGGGACACGTTATTCAGCTCTGTATTGCTTTTTACTGCCATAAAGTCAAGGCCAACTTATTAAAAACAAATAAAAAAGTGTCTCCCTTCTATTTGTGCAGCGTAACATTTGACTTAATAGACCAAGAGCCTAATCAGAAGTCTTTGCTTTTGCAATGAAGGAGCAACCTAAGTCGGGATCTGAAAATCAAGTCAATATAGGCGGGTTTCCACTATCAGATTGTCAGAGTAATTTTGAAAAATCTGTTGGCCTGCTCCACTCAGTCATTCCCTCTCCATACAAAATTTACCTTTTAGGAACTTAGCTAAAACATCCACACATCCCAACTATTTCAGCAGTAAATAGTGTCACTGAACATGGAAGAAGCACGAATGGTTGCTGCGATTCTGTTTGGTATGTTGTTACAAACTGCTTTGCAAGCAACTCTTCTTATTTTGCAAAGCCAAAGTTTGGTGAAATCTGCTAATTTCCCTCTGAGTTACAAGCAATCCGGATTAGTTATCATTTCCGAGTACATACCCCGCAACTGGTACTCCATTGGTTCCGGAAATGGCGCGCAAAAGGCCCTGCCGGGGCCATCAGGTGTAGTGCAGACGCGAACACCATGACCTTCTGGTAAGATTCAGTGACATCACAAGGGACAGTAGAAAATAATGCATAACATAAAAAGTCAGACTAGTATAAGTACTCTGTAAACATTTAGAATCTCCAGGTATAAAAAACTTCACTTCTAAATAAATTTAGGAAACCCAGTTTTAACTATTTTTTTTGCTCAGTAAATAAAAATAATCTTATTTCTCTGAGGTTCTTCAGTTATCTAAAAGGATCACATAATCTTAAAGGAGAAGTTCTTTTTTTTATACCTGGACATTATTCTTTTTAGCAAACATACATTCATTTACTCATCCAGACAAATTTTGAACCACTTAGAGGGCTTCAGGAGAAGTTTATATCCAGTTGTGATAAGCGTATATCTATGTTATAGGAGTCAATCAGGGCAGCAAGTTTACCACCTGTATTGAGGCATTATCTGCCACACAACTACATTTAACTATGTTTTGTTAGTAAACATTAAAACGACTCCGGTCGAAGATCAGAACATCTCGGAGGTGCTTATTTGTTTGGTTCTGGGGTGATTTAGAGGCAATAATAATCTGAGTAGGACTTTCACTCTGTGCTCTGCGGCGGTCAGTAGACAGAACTTGCAACTGCTGACATTAACACAGTTCACGTTTGCTTGTTTCCAAATTCTACTAGCTGAATTGCCAATTGGACTAACTTCAGGTTCCACAGGCTTCGTTTCCGCAATCTATGCAGACTACAGTTGCCACATCATTTAAATCCCAGGTTAGTGTAAGTTGGAATCAGTTGCATTAAAATCCTGTAAAACACTCAGAAGCTAATACCTTAGCAACTCAGAGACATTCCGAACTCACATGGGGAATATCACTAAAGTAATTATTCATAATAAAAAAATGGTTAAATGGAGTTTTGATGCAGATAATGCCTATAACAGGCAGCAACTCTCCTGCCCTGATTGACTTATAGGATATACTCTCATTGTGACTGGTTATAAACTTCTCCCGAAGCACTCCAAGTGACTCCAAACTTGTCTGGGTGAGTAACTGAACATAATATTTGATAAAAATAAGGTCCATGTTGAAAAAAAGAACTCCATTGGTTGTACTGCATGTGTCATGGTCACTCTGAATTTAAGGATTCACCAAAATATTGTGTTTTTAAACACCCATTCATATGTAGGTACTATATGCTTTGTCTCTCTGACTCTCTGCTTACATGTGTTGCATTTTAATTATGACTGAATAACTAGTTTTAGGTCTACCCGTTTGTATATTTTCTGCAATTTTTTTAAACAACATAAATCTGAAAATAGAAAACAGCATGGTACATGAGGGGGAAGTGAAAGTTTTAACACATAATAAATACATTTTATTAGAGATTTTTCTAAGGACTGCCAAAATGCAGTTTTTGAATTCTGCCTCCCAATATCCCTTTGCTTGTTTCAACAGAAGTTTAATTTAAATAAATGAATAAAAACATTCTTCCAAGTCAAATGTGATCAACTTCTAGTATCTGTGTCATTTAAACAAAAGAAATTAAAATGTTACCCCCGGACATTGCAGTCTAAAAGCTATGCTGGACACGAATATGTAACACTGAGAGGCTGAACCTTTTCACCATGGAACACTTTTTCTGAAATGTATATCTGTGGAGACCTGAGGCCTAAACTGCAAAGCTGGATCAGTGTCTGAGTGAGGTAATTTCTGGTTCCACTGCAGTTTTAAGACTCTCAAAGCTAGTTTAGAAACTAAAACTGACACAGAAAACTTTCTCCTCAAAGGTAGTTGTTATGAACCATGAAGTGAAGTCGACAATCTTCATTTAAAATCTATAAAATATACACAATTTCTTTTTTATATATACATTTCTACTTACATGTAAAATAAATTATCTTTGCATTCAATATTAACACACAAACGCATATCAGTGCTCAAAATAAAGTTGTACTGAATTCTGACAACCACCAGATATTGTAAATTTGCCAAATCTGAGTTGTGCCCAGCTGAACTCTATTATGTTTTAAAAATACACGTACCTGCATGTATGTTAAATCAGACCATAAATGGAAAATCGCTCAAGTGCGGCCAACATGTGTGCCATTTTTATCAAAATGACATATACATTCCAGTTATAAATTAGAATTTTATTAACTACCTTTTAGATAAATGAAATCTGCTTGGGAGGGTAAGCCTTAATGTGATAAGCCACTCTGAAAAAATGGGTAGAAATGTTACACTCCCTGAGGGTAAGGTTTACAAATGTGTTCCCCAATCAGAAAACAATATACATAAGCTTCACTGTAAATCCATATGCTTTGTGTCAGTTTGCGTTAGAGTAAACACTCCTGCAGCAGACCAATTAAGATGACCTGACCTTCAGACGGAACTATATCCGATGGTCAACAAATGCAAACACAGTAGGGTTCACGATAAGCAGACTTGGTCTGCTTATTTCATCAAACATTTATTTGAAAACACTAAATTACCTATATTCAATGCACAGAACACACATTTCAATATCTAATGACAAACCACAACTTATTTTTAGTGGTTAGATGTTCGAAACTATTAAACCTGTATGATCAATGTAAATAAATATACAGGTTTTCAAACACAGGTTTGTTTCTTAAAGAAAGATAACTACATACTCCTTTGTCAAAAAAACAGATCCCTATACTTAGACTAAATTGAAGAAAAGAATTATAAGCATTACGTGTTTATGTGATTAAAGGAGTATCGTGGCTCAGTTCAGTCCATTCAATGCTCATGGTAAAGAAACACAGATATCTCTGAAGATCAACCTGGTTAAACAAACATATTCACACCTTCCTCCAGGTGATTCCACTAGTCCCACCAGTTTTCTGTATTTGGACTTGCATGACTCCATTGTACAGTTGCTGGGATACAGGATTACCAGCCCCTTGCATATACACACACAAATGTGCCAGGTGCTTCAGAAAATCTATCTATCTATCTATCTATCTATCTATCTGTCTGTCTGTCTGTCTGTCTGTCTGTCTATCTAGCTATCTATCTTGCAATTTAGCTGTCGTTCTTTTTTTCATTTTCACACGGGTTTCCACACACAAATACATACTCTTGCACACACACTTTGTGTTCGGTCAGATAAAGTCCTCACAGATATCCCCACCCCTACAGAATGATACTACCACATGCCACCCACCAGCCTCTCTCCCTCTTTCTCTCTCTATGCTACGCTCAGCTGCAGAGCTGGTCTAGACCCCTGGTTCTATAAATAGCAATCGGCATCCATGTCTACCAGTGCCAGGCAGTTGTGCACTGAAGATCTGGTTCTTCAAACACGTATCAGCACATAAATATAAATGACATCAGATTTTCTTTTCTATATGACCCAAAAACAGCCGTTGTCTGCAGTGATTGCGCAACACACATACTTTAGAAATGTATATATTATCAGTAGGACCAAAGAAATGCTTTTAATTCTACCATTGTGTGTTTTTGTGTGTGTTTTTTTTCTTTTCCATTTGTATCCTGTAAGGAATACTATAAGAGTGTCCTTGTTTATGAATAATGCTTTATAAATAAACCTTCCTTTCTTGGTGATTATTACTTTTAAGAAGCCCACACAAATACATGGGCATTTGAAAGTGTCTCTTCCCCACTTTTTATTACAAATCACGGCAATACATCATACCAATGTATTAACCAAGAGATCCACTGTATAGTACAAGCAATTGCTGTGCAACAGAGAGGGTAAAACCGCTAACAGAATGCTAAAGCATTTATACCCCAGAACGTTTTTACATTATATGTAATGTTGCAAGCACAAACTTCAGAGTATTTTATTGATATTTTATGCGATAGCCATGTCATGTTTCACTGTAGGGATGGTGTGTTCTGGCTGAGTTTATTATTATAATTTGATCTCATCTGACCAGAGCATCATCTTCCCCATGCATGTTTTCATCATCCCCTTATTGGAAATTGCTAATTTCTTATGAAATGAATGAATCTTATGAATCTTATGAATGAATATCCCCATTTTTCTGTAAATAAAAGATTTATGGAGTGCATTACTAATAGTTGTCTTTCTTCCTTGAGTTGTGGATTTTTGCAGCCCTCTAAGAATTGCCATGGTCCTCTTGTTTAATTCTTCTTGTCCCATGTGTCAGTTTACTTGATAGCTTTGCAGTTGGCCCATATCCATCCATCCATCCATCTTCTTAACCGCTTATCCAATTCAGGGTCACGGGGCAGCTGGAGCCTATCCCAGCAATTATCAGGCGTTAGGCAGGGTACACCCTGAACAGGACGCCAGTCTGTTGCAGGGCCAACACAGAGAGACAGACAACCATTCACACTCACATTCATTCCTACGGACAATTTAGAATGATCAATTCACCTATCATGCATGTTTTTGGACTGTGGGAGGAAGCCGGAGTACCCGGAGAGAACCCACACATGCACGGGGAGAACATGCAAACTCCATGCAGAAAGACCCTGGACCGGGATACGAACCCACGACCTTCTTGCTGCAAGGCAACAGCGCTAACCGCTGCGCCACCGTGCAGCCCAGTTGGCCCATATACTTTCTTTTATTTGTGGCAGGTGTACAACGTGAGAGATATCATATTATAACTTAATCTTGCTTTATCCCAGACTTGCCAGGTGTGTTTTGGTCTTCATGATAGTGAGACTGTTTACTAACAAACCTCTGACACCTTTACAGAACACATATTTATACCAACAATAATTTACACACAAGAGGCCTTTTTACAAATAAGGTGGCTTCTGAAGACAATTGGTTCCAAAAAAATGTATTTGAAAAACAAATGCATGGAACTTTTTACAGAGATTTATAAAATATTGGAAAGCTCATTTTTATTTTTGTTATAATATGCAACTCTCTTTTGGTCTGTCATATGAAATTCCTATAAAACGCACATCAAATTTTCTTGTTTTAATGGTAAGGTGGGCAGTTTCAAGTCCTTAATGGAGCTTGCCCTATGCATTCACACCCGTAGACACATAATTCAAACGGACAAATTATCTTCTCAGCATTTCTCTTTCTCTTTTTGCAGAAGACTGGTAATGACTCATTCACCATAATAAGCTGGGTTCAAGAAAAGAAAGATCTAAAAAATGCTGGACCAAGAGGACCTGAACTATCTATCCTTTACCCCTGTTTTAATGCTAAAATGTGAGGAAATTTTTTAAGGGTACCTCACTATCAACAGTTTAGGCAGCAAAAACCATGCAGTCTTTGACAGGGTTTTTATTAGTCAGATCAATTCATAAATGATTAGTTGGATTGGTACTTGTTCACAATATGAGAGAAACCGAGGGGTATAAACAAATTTAATAGGTAATGTATCTACTGATTTAAATGTAAAAAATAGTTTGAAATACTATGAAAACAACTGTGGGAACTGCTTCTATCCTTGGAAAGCTGTTTGTTAGACCAACTAATGAACATAACTATCATGAGCAGGAAAGAGCATGCAGTCCTTGACAACAGGGTTAATAGTGAGAGGGATGCAGTAATGAGCCGCTGTGCATAGCATTGACCCTAATAATTTGGGATTACTTGCATTTACTCTGTACATGACATTCCATTGCGTCTTCAATGACAACGCTGCATAAAGGTAAACTAAAAATATTGCCAGTACACACCACATCCTACCTTTAGTGGTGTTACATTTATTTACACAACAACTAAATCACAGGGGAATCCTTGTTCACGGGCCAGGATACAATTGTAGAATATTTAAGAGGCCACTTGTGATTTGCAGTTTGGAGCGAGTGTACTGAGAAATTGAGAGTAACACTTCGTAAGACTTGTGTGTGCGTGCTGACAATGGGGGAATGTAAAAATTATAAAGTTGTAATGCAATAGAGTTCAAAGCAATTCCAGCACATCCTTACTTGTATTCTTGTTTAAGTATTGGCTCACGGTTTCGGTTAGCTTACCAATACAAATACATTAGAACAGTATTGGCCCTGATGCCCAATACCATTATCAGTATTTGTTGCATCCCTAATCAGCATAATCATTTAGGAAAATTCAGAATGCAGTTTTCAGAAAGCAGTTAATTAGTATATCAGGTAATTAGGATATCAGCTTATTAAAGAAAAATATGTTTTAAAAAAAGGAATTAAACATGAGAACTGTTTAAGATAGTTAGGGGTGAATTTGTTGGTCTACCTCGAATAATTATCCTGGTGCATATCCTGGCAAAACTAACTTTAATCGTTTCATCAATTTGACTGTTGGTATGGTGTTCCTTTTCTAAAATTTTTAGCTAGTTTAAAGCCTGATGTAATTTTCAACCTCTGAAATTTTCCCTTTTACTGTCTCAGTCCACATAATCTTTTTTCCTAAACATCTTGTTTTTTTGCAAGTGTTATAAGAGCCTTTGCCTTCCTTTTGGTCAGCACTGGTTTTCATCTTGAAACCTTCCAGTGGATACCATTTTTGTCTCTTATTTTTGATTCATGAACATTAACTTTAGGAATGTTCACTACTTTTCCATGTGTTCCTAATCTGTGGTTTGTGGTTCAATGAAATCTCAAAGCCTTAAACATTGCTTTTTTTTATCCCTACCAAACCATAAGCTATCAATTATTCAGTTTACTACAGTATCTTGTCTTAATTTTTTGTTAAATTTGGGGTTAATGTGTTGATTTTTTTAAAGAAATCTTTTTACATATTTCACATTATATATTATTGCCTAATAATAAAATTTGTTTCATGACCCAAAATATTTACAGTAAGTGTAACTTTGTTTGATCAAATCTTACAGCGTAGCTTGTTTAGCTTGTTTGGTTTTCTGTAATGGTTGCTAGCTAAAATTCACCTCACAGCTAAAAGCTAACCTTTATAAGGTTTATCTGTGATGCTAAAAAAGAAAGTTGGTTAGCCTCAAAGTAATAGCAGCCATAACTCCTAATTTTTAGCCTAACAGAGCAAGTGCTTTGGCCTTCACATATAAAGCTTTCCGGTGCATTCTTTACTAATAAAAAATTGAAAGACACTTATGTTTCAAAGCCAAAGGAGAGTTGCTCAGTTTTGTTTTGCTGGAACGGAAAAGTGGGCCAATAGATAATTTATGAATGATTTTCTAGGTTAAGGTTGTAATTGAAAGGCTGATGTTTGTATATGCCACATAGGATCTCCAGATGAGTTCATTAGGTTTACATGTGGAGGTGGGGCACAAGGTGTTTTGACTAGATGTTAGGCAGCCAATACACTTTGAGTGTCACTTTCAACTTTCACTTTGCTTATTCCACAAAAATAATTTATATTTGTGTACACATATCCTATATTGTGTTAGCTATGTAGCATGATTTGAAAGACAATGTTTTAAGGCAAGTTTGTGTTTTACTCTGCTTTTCTTAATGGAGATGCTACATTTTTTTTACTGTATCACTCAGGTAAACAAATAGGGCACAGGTGGCTTTCTTACAAAAGTGCCAAACTATTCTCCTAAGGCTTTGTAGAATAATATAGTTTTGTTTTTGGCCCATTTAGATTTATTTTCACAAAATAACTACATATTTGCACAGGTTTTAAATGCTTCATTATTCTTTTAATGAAATTATATGAGAGATTTAGCTTCAAATACCTATGAGTTTTTAAACTTTTCAGGTGATTATTAACCAAATTGTCTTTCACCAAATCCTTAGGTCATTTGTCTATTTTTTATATATTTTGAATATATGGTTCCTTTATATTGTTTGATGGTTAATGTTTATTTAAATATGATTACAGCTCAATCCAACGTATGTGACTTTCATTTTCAAATAAAATAAGAGCAATCCACTGCTATCATAAATACATGTAAAAAATTTTTAAACTCAACAGCTTCAAAAGAGCAAACAAAACAAGTATTACATACATAAAAAGAGCTTTTCAGAAAATGTTTAAATCCCTCTTTATTGTATGGATATGGTCTTTGGTTGACACCAATTACTTGTTAAGCCACTCAGGAAACAGATCAATAAATCAATCGGTCAATCAATCAATCAATCAATTAATTATTTTACTTATGAAGCGCTTTTCCAACTACAAAAGCTTCTCAAAGTGCTTTACAGGTTAAAATGCTTTAATGCTTTAAACCTTACACTTTAAATCTATATGTAAGGCTCTTATTTCAAGTTACACTATTTTTGCATGATTTTACGCTTGATTCCCAGTCGGGAAATGTCTGCATCACTCCCCAAGTAGTTGCAGTCAGTCAGAAGGGCAAGTCGGAACAAAAATCTATTAGTGTCGACATAGGATGAAGTCTGAAGTCTTCACAGACTAGGTATGACCTCACACAAACAAGTTTGATTTGATTTATGTGGATCTGGACACAGTCAAGTAGTATGAACTGATCAACAGTCCAGTTACAAATGACAGTTGCTGGTATCTAATTAAAAAGTGATGCTAGAATACGGAAACGGATGATAAGAGCCACCTTGTGTAAATACCTTTTGTAACTGTACATGTACAAGATAAGCACACAAAAGCATTGGACATAGAAAAAAATTTACCTAAGTAATTACAATCATATTGCAATAAACAAAAAACAGTGAGAGCCCTCTTTATATAATACTACCAAGTCACTATTGAAAGGTAATGTTACTTAATTTAACAAAATTGCATTTCTAATGTTAACACAGAGCCAAAACTAACATATATTCGAGGTAATCTCTTTTAGGGCTGAATCATTGATGTAATAGAAGCTAGCCATAAGCTCTCTGACAAACATTAGCATTTTTTTGGTGTCACATATTTAACCTAAATTTATAGAAATTCCAGTATTAATCAAAAGACATCTAATTTTCCAGATAAAAGTGACGAGGTAAACCAAGTATGTGAATTTTGGTAAAATCAGAAATAAGAGCTTTGAAAACAAACATTGGAGCAAATGTGGTTCCACACATGTCATCTCACATTACTATATGAGCTCCTTATGCACACAGCCTGTTTTAGTGTGTGCAATGTGTTGTTTTGTGTGTACAAACTGTTCATCTGCATCACCCAGGTGTTTTAGCACCTGTCCCCCCAGGCTACGTGTCAGGATGAGAGGCAGCATTGCAGAGAGAATCAGAATTGCCTATTCCTGTCACAACCAACCATTACAATCAACTTGACTTTACAGAGTCAGAAAGCCCATCAAACCAACACAGACACATGTGTCTTTCACCTCCCAGCGTTTGAAGAAGGGAGATATTTTGAGGTTGCTCTAAAATTCCTTTGATCTAGTCAGGAGCTGCCCAAAATAAAGAGGAGACATAACAGAATGTGGTTTGAAGAGGAAAACGTCTGAGAGGAGAAGTGGAAGAGAAGATTAGGGATGTCTGAGTGTGGGAACGAAAGTTGGAAAAAATAAATTGGTAAAAAAAACTTTATCAAAGATTAGCAACCTCTATGGATTACTTTTTCAACGGAAGGCTAATGTTTAATTATACTTTTTTTATGTGAAAAGCTTTCAGTTTAGTGGTTCTTGATGATGAACCCTTTTTTTTTCTATTTTTCGATAATAAAAATACTAGGGCTATTAAAACTAAGAGGGTTAATCCTACAAATTAATGCAAGTATTTTTTTTATGCAATTAATTCATGCACAGGACGACCTGCCCTTTTTATCCTACAATTCAGCCCATGCTGCCTTCACTGCTCCTCATTTAAAAGTATGGCAGATCCGAACCACAATTCCACGTGAATGTCTCTTCTCAGTCGCAAACCAGATCGAGGCATTATCAGTCTACGTCAATCCGTGGTCAATTTCACATTTAGTCTGCAGAAAGAGTTGCAACCAGGTGTTGTAAACGATTAGAAAAGGAATTAAAATGAGCAGATGATTAAAAATGCAACAATCTGCAGTAATAGCTCCGATCACTCAGACCTTTAAAATCATCAGGTAAGCCTTAGCTAACAAAAAGGCTAAAATAGCCCACCCACACTGCAGCTAAAACATAACCACAAATAATAGTGGGAACCTGGGAGCAATGTAAAGGTTCAGTTCAATGCCATTTTACTAATGTTCATAAATTATCAATCTATTGTTCAGAAAGCTCAATTAAATTCAAAAATTGACTGACACAAAATGTCTCACCAAAAATATGTTATACATTCACCAAATATGGAAAAAAATAATCTTGAAATCTAAATGCAACTTTTGAGTCATTTTAATTTCTGTCAATTCAAAAATTGCTGTCTTCTGGTTACAAATTCACAATTGAAACTCCAGCTATTCGCAGTATGCAGCATGCAGCACAGATAACCTTATTATACTGCTCATATCCGCTTTCCCCTCTCTTTCTCATGAATGAAGTAGTTCAGGGGTTTCACATTCTGATTTCTGATAATCTGTGAAAGTGAAGTGATGAAGGGGAATTCTTTCACTACCCAAAATAAACCTAATCTAATCAGCATCTCTACCATACTGTATGGCACATAAATACACGCACGCACAGACACACTCACACACGTATTCACAAATATGCACAGCAGCCAACAAATGTGCACAGGGTAAGAATCCAGTGTGAAAGGAGTCTGAAAATAAATGAATGAGTAAGAATCTTTCTCTGCAGACTGTAATGAGCTCACTTGTGGATGACATGTGTGGTGAGAATAAAGGTGGATTGGTTTTGAATCAGATGCATCTTTATTCTTCTATTCTTTACCTTTCCCTTGCTCAGGGTACAGTTGGGAGAACAAGTGTTTGATTCAATGCAGATTTTTGAAGTTTTCACACTTACAAAGCATGTAAATGTCTGTAATTTGTTTCAAAGGTACTCCTCAACTGTGAAGGACAGAATCTAAAACAAAAACTCAGAAAATCAAAGTGGATGATTTTTACCTAATTAATTTCCATTTTATTGCATAAGTATTTGATGCCACAGACAAACAGAACTTAATATTTGGTACAGAAATCTTTGTTTGCAATTAGAAAGATCAGACGTTTTCTGTTCTTCACCAGGTTTGCACACACTGCAGCAGGGATTTTGGCCCACTCCTCCATACAGATCTTCTCTAGAGCATTCAGGTTTTGGGGCTTACACTGGGCAACACAGATTTTCAACTCTCTCCAAAGATTTTCTATTGGGTTCAGGTCTGAAGACTGGCTAGGCCACTCCAGGACCTTGAGATGCTTCCTACCGAGCCACTCCTTAGTTACCCTGGCTGTGTGTTTTGGGTCGTTGTCATGCGGGAAGACCCAGCCATGACCCATCTTCAATGCTCTTATTGACGGAAGGAGATTGTTGGCCAAGATCTCACGATACATGGTCCCATCCATCCTCTCCTCAATAGGATGCGGTCATCGGGTTCCCTTTGCAGAAAAGCATCCCCAAAGGATGATGTTTCCACCTCCATGCTTTACAGTTGGGATGGTTTTCTTGGAGTTGTACTCATCCGTCTTCTTTCTCCAAACACGGCGAGTGGAGTTTAGACTAAAAAGCTCCACTTTTGTCTCATTAGACCACATGACCTTCTCCCATTCTTTGTGAATGGCAAACTTCAGACGGGCCTTGAAATGCGCTGCCCTGAGCGAGGGGACCTTGTGTGCACTGCAGGATATTAATCGATGACGTCAGAGTGTGTTACTGATGGTGTTCGCAGTGGTCCCAGCTCTTTTCATTGACCAGTTCCTGCCCTATAGTTCTGAGTTCATCCCTCACTGTCCTTATGATCATTGATAACCCACGAAGCATGCGATCTTTCATGGCGCTCCAAACCGAGGAAGATTGAACGTTGTTTCAACTTCCTCATTTTCTAATTATTGCAACAACAGTTCTTACCAAGCTGCTTGGCTATTGTCCTGTGGCCCATCCCAGCCTTGTGCAGGTCTACAATTTTATCCCTGATGTTCTTGCACAGCTCTCTGGTCTTGGCCATTGTGGAGAGGTTGGAATTTGTTTGAGCGTGTGGACAGGTGTCTTTTATACAGATAACGAGTTCAAACAGGTGCAGTTAATACAGGTAATGAGTGGAGAACAAGAGGGCTTCTTAAAGAAGAACTTACAGGTCTGTGGGAGCCTAAATTCTTACTGGTTGATAGGTGATCAAATACTTATGTCATGCAATAAAATGGAAATTTATTATTTAAGAGTCATCTACTGTTATTTTCTGTATTTTTGTCTTTGATTCTGTCCTTCACAGTTAAAGAGTACATACAAATTACAGCACACCACTGTAAGTAAGTTTATTTTTGTTACTATGAAGAACAATGAAAGGTTTTGTATATATATATTTTTTTGGTTTTCAATTAAGATAAGAATAACCTTCAATAATGTATAGAGGGTATTAGACAGCTTATCCTAGGGGGAGCTGCATGGAGAGCTGATGCGGAGGTAGTCTGCTGACCAAGCCTATAAAGTGATGATGCACAAAATGTGGGGTGCTTGGAAATGAAGCTTTGAGATCATGGATGTCCTTAGACATGACTAAAAGCTGTCCTGCTCGAAATAATTACTGTTTTTTTTTTTCCTACCAATCTTTCTCCAATGAAGACCAGAATGGATTATTTAAAGACATTGCTGTGTTTTTGGTTTTGACCAGCATCAGAGCAGATTATTTGAATAGACTGAAATGGTACAAAGTAGGGCTGAACGATATAGAAAAAGAGCATATCAATAAAGGAATAGTCATATTGATCAATATCGATAATTATCGATAAAGGTCACAAAATGTAAAAAATATATTTTAACTGCCTTCCTGGTAATTTTGTTATTCTTCAATGAGCTAATTTTAACTGAGAATGAAATTAATTCATTTTTCAGACAGTTATTTTAATCATAACTAGTAATTTACATGTCATTTAAATTAAAGGCTTATCTTGATGCTTTAATATCTTTTAAACATTTTATGAAACTTTATAATATTAATGACTGAAACCTTTGGTTTATTTTGTCAATAAAGTTTAATCTAATTCAGTTCAGCTCTGGTTTAGCTGTTGGCTAAAGCTAACCAGTTACTCACCAGAGTATAGACGGAGTCCAGAACACTGCAGCCCAGTCCAGTCTGAGTTGAAGCTGGCATGTCTATCCAACCCTGTTGTGTTTTTAAAGTGTCTTTTGCTTCCGAGGACCAGGAGAAGAACCGGGGGGATATTTTAAAAGCCTCAGCTGTTGTTAGCAGCGCGACCTGGGTACGTTTCCTGTGTCTCTCTGTAACGGATTTGCAGCCAGCTGGCAGAGGGGAGTCCGGTTTAAGACATCAGATCGTAGTATTATATTTCTTTTATTATCGCTATGTTTTGTGTTTTAGTGCGTTGAGGATCGGTTCAAAACGGGACTCAACCTTTACCTGGGCAACTGAAACATTTATCCGGAACTACTTCCCCTCCTTGGGCTGCCACCTTACCGCGATGGAGGGGTTTGAGTGTCCCAATGATCCTAGGAGCTATGTTGTGACTATTGTTTGTGCTTATGCACCGAACAGTATCTCAGATTACCCACCCTTCTTGGAGTCCTCGGAGGGGGTGCTGGAGAGTGCTCCTTCTGGGGACTCCCTCATTCTGCTGGGGGATTTCAACACTAACGTGGGCAGTGACAGTGAGACCTGGAGAGGTTGGGCGGTATGGCCCCCCCCGATCTGAACCCGAGCTGCGTTTTGTTGTTGGACTTCTGTGCTCGTCATGGATTGTCCCTAAAGAACACCATGTTCAAGCATAAGGGTGTTCCTGTGTGCACTTGGCACCAGGACACCCTTGGCCGCAGCTCGATGATCGACCTGATTTTCATTTCATCGGACCTGCGGCCGCATGTTTTAGACACTCGGGTGAAGAGAGAGGCGGAGCTATCCAACGACCACTACCTGGTGGTGAGTCGGCTCCGGTGGTGGGGGAGGACGCCGGACAGACCTGGCAGGCCCAAACGTGTTGTGAGGGTCTGATGGGAACGTCTGGCGGAGTCTCCTGTCAGAAGGGGTTTCAACTCTCACCTCCGGCAGAACTTCAAACAACTCCCGGGGGAGGCCGGGGACATTGAGTCTGAATGGGCCATGTTCTGTGCCTCCATTGTTGAAGCGGCTGACCGTAGTTGTGGCTGTAAGGTAGTCGGTGCCTGTCGCGGCGGCCACCCTTGAACCCGCTGGTGGACACCAGTGGTGAGGGATTGTGTCAAGCTGAAGAAGGAGTCCTCTCGGGCCTTTTTGGCCTGTGGGACTCCGGAAGCAGCTAAAAGGTACCGGCAGGCCAAGCGGAGTGCGGCTCGGATGGTCGCTGAGGCAAAAACTCGGCCGTGGGAGGAGTTTGGAGAGACCACGGAGAACGACTTCCGTATGGCTTTGAAGCGATTCTGGTCCACCATCCGGCGTCTCAGGGGGGGGGAAGCTGTTTGCCACCAACACTGTTTACAGTGGGGGCGGTGTGCTGCTGACCTCAACGTGGGACGTTTTGGGTCGGTGGATGGAATACTTCGAAGAACTCCTCAATCCCACCGACACGCCTTCCTGTTTGGAAGCAGAGTCTGAGGACTCTGGGACGGGCTCTCCAATCTCTGATGCTGAAGTCACCGAGGTTGTTTAAAAGCTCTTTGGTAGCAAGGCCCTGGGGATGGATGAGATTCGCTGGAGTTCCTCAAGGCTCTGGATGTTGCAGGGCTGTGTTGGTTGACGCGGCTCTGCAATATTGCGTGGACATCGGGGGCAGTTCCCTTGGATTGGCAGACCGGGGTGGTGGTCCCCCTCTTTAAAAAGGGGGACCACAGAGTGTGTTCCAAGTATAGGGGGATCACACTTCTGAGCCTCCCTGGTAAGGTCTATTCGGGGGTTCTGGAGAGTAGGGTCCGACGGATAGTCGAACCTCGGATTCAGAAGGAACAACGCAGTTTTCGTCCTGGCCGTGGAAAACTGGACCAGCTCTACACCCTCGGCAGGGTCCTGCAGGGTGCGTGGGAGTTTGCCGAAATGGTCTACATGTGCTTTGTGGACTTGGAGAAGGCGTTCGACCGTGTCCCTCGGGGTATCCTGTTGGGGGTACTCCGGGAGTATGGGGTACCAGGCCCTTTGATACGGGCTGTTAGGTCCCTGGTTTGCATTGTCGGCAGTAAGTCGGAATCATTTCCAGTGAGAGCTGGACTCCACCAAGGTTGCCCTTTGTCACCGGTCCTGTTCATAACGTTTATGGACAGGATTTCTAGGGTCAGCCAAGGTGTTGAGATCCGTTGGTGACCTCAGGATCGGGTCTCTGCTTTTCGCAGATGATGTGGTCTTGTTGGCTTCATCTGAATGTGATCTACAGCTCTTGTTGGAGCGGTTCGCAGCTGAGTGTGAAGCGGGTGGGATGAGGATCAGCACCTCTAAATCCGAGACCATGGTCTTGAGCCGGAAAAGGGTAGAGTGCCTTCTCCGGGTCGGGGATGAGGTCCTTCCTCAAGTGGGGGAGTTTAAGTATCTGGGGGTCTTGTTCACGAATGAGGGAAAAATGGAGCAGGAGATCAATGGACGTATTGTCTGCAGTTATGCGGGCGCTGTACTGGTCTGTCGTGGTGAAGAGAGAGCTGAGCCGAAAGGTAAAGCTCTCAATTTACCGGTTGATCTACGTTCCTACCCTCATCTATGGTCACGAACGTTGGGTGGTGACCGAAAGAACGAGATCGCGGAAACAGGTGGCTGAAATGAGTTTCCTCGGTAGGGTGGCTGGGCTCTCCCTTAGAGATAGGGTGAGAAGCTCGGTCATCCGGAGGGGGCTCAGAGTAGAGCCGCTGCTCCTCCACATCGAGAGGAGCCAGTTGAGGTGGCATCGAGTCCAGGGGAAGACCCAGGACTAGATGGAGGGATTATGTCTCCCAGCTGGCCTGGGAACGCCTCGGGACTCCTCCCGAGGAACTGGCCCAAGTAGCCGGGGAGAGGGAGTTCTGGGTCTCTTTGCTTAGGCTACTTCCCCCCGCGACCTGACCCTGGATAAGCGGAAGATGATCGATGGATGGATGGATGGATGGATGGATACTTCCTTCGCTTCTCCCTTGCTGTGACATCTGACCCCGGCCATGTTACGCCGATGGTTTGCTTAGGGACTATCAGAAAATTCTGTTTCAGCTCAAAACATTACCTCCTTTTTGTGGTTTGAAAGGAGAGAGGGGTGGCTGAAAGAGCTGTTTGGGGTCAGTGTTAATGATTCGAACGTTTTATCTACCCCTTTTTTTCTATTGTACCCCACGTCTTTCGATCGATATATATTGCTATCAAATTATTGTCCAGCCCTAGTACATAGCACTTTACTTTTCACAGGATCACATAAAGAAGTTTAACACTAAAGTCTCATTCACAAACTGATACACCCTGTGGCATTCCAACTTGTGGTAGGGAGGAAGCTAGGAAAAAAAACATGACTACTCTTTCCACTGTGTAACAGTGGTCTTGCTGTTCTGCATTTCTAAAATTACAAAATTAATTTTGTAGCAGTTGTTAAAATTTAGACTGAATGCAGGCTGTAGAAGAGACACTGCTAACCACATAGTTACTGCGATCCTGCTTATTGGGATTCCTCTGAAGGAAGACACTACTTCATCAAGGCCAGAGAAACACCATTTTGTTTAATTGTACCCATTTTATAGCTTTGAAAAAAACTATGAATTGCCTGTTACTTAAGTTAATAACAATAAAACTCTCTAGTGTCGTTCCTATTGACTTAACAGAGGGCACACAAATCAAAGTTATATTACCTTGTAATAATAAATTGAGGATATTTAACTGAAACAGATGATCAGAGGTTTGTAAGGATACTTACAGAATACACTGGAATACTACATATTATCAAACCTTATTATTTGACTCTAGAATTAAGAATGTATATTTTAAGATCCAGTATCAGACATACAGTTTAACATTAAAGATCAAAATCCAAATTATTCCCCTATTTTTATAATTTTATTCTGTTGAAGAACTAAAATGTTCAAAAAGCATACTCAGTTTTCAGGGTTTTTAGTTGATTATGAGGGTATGGCCTGCTGTGTAAGTAGTCCTTGTTTCTGGCTACAATCATGCAAGGCACTGAGATGCCATCTGTAACTTCACCAGGATTTTTCACAGCTTTGGCTTATATGCTCGATTTGTGACCTTACAGCAGATTATCAATTCAAGCAATCGAGGTATGTGACTATGAGCAATTGCACTGATAAGCACAACAATGATTAAAAATGTAAAGGGGAACAGTGCTGTAAAAACCTTTGATTATTTATATTCTGTATGTCCTTTCTAGTCACACCTGAACACAATTTACACAAGCTAAATATGACTTAAGGAAATAAGTTGTTTTATTCACTAAAGGAGAAGAACTACCCAGCACCACCTAGCTTTATATAACATAATTGGTTGTTCCACCCTTTGCAGCAACAACTGCCATTAAGAATGAATGAAAATACGTAGTGCTTCAGATGTGATTCTTGGTTATTTTGTGACTCCTAAATGAGCCTTATAGTATGTGTTCTTTTGATACATTTTTTGGTATGTTGGCTCCTCTTGTAAAGGTTTCCCTGTTACTTAATAATTACGATTGTGGATTATAACTCTTGGTGTGTTTCACTGGTGTTTCAAAGCCACGGAAATGGCTTTGTAATTAATAAATGTCAATTACCTTTTTTCTCTATTCTTAAACTTCTTTAAATCAACTCAAAGCATGTTGCTGAAACAAGTAAGGTGAGGAATATTGAACTTAAAATATTGGTCTGATGATCTGAAATATTTACATGTAAAAAAAAATCTAACAAGCAAAACTACCTTTTCACAGGACTCTATAAATAATGGAACAAGAGGAAAAAATACATGCCCATATTTCACTAAAGGGTAAGTAAGGTTAGTGTTTGGCTTCCCAACTTTCTGTCAATATTAAAAATGTAGGCTTTTAAAGAATAATTTATCTGGCCGGGCTGGTAATTATCTTCAGCTATCATCAGGCGAAAGGCGGCGCCGAGCCTGTATCGATCGCTAGTGAATCCTCATTTAGTAGAACATAACTTTTATTTAAGTAAGCTTTATCAGAAATAACTTCTTATTTTTTCGTCTTGAACCTTTACCACTTGCTATCCTGTTTCCCCTGTCTTCACATTACCATTGTTAATAGCTGACCTCATTCTGCAAAGTCAGTTATTTTTCACTTTACTGCTTGAAATAAAATGTTGCTGTGACACATGCATCAGTCTGCCTCTATTTATTTGGCAGCATTTAACATAATTCTTTTGCATTTGACCCTTTAATGTTAAGCACATATCACTTCAGATGAGAGCGTGGGCTTGACAGGCAAAAATGCATAATTCATTTTATGTAATTGCAGAGCAATGTGTGCATGTGTGTGCGTCGGTGGAAGGGCGATTGTTAAGATTGTAGACTAGAGCTTTGTGTTGTGTTTTCATGCACCCTTGAGGTCACAAAGCAGCCTTGTGGGAATGTACAATACATGTGGTTTAACCGTACAAACTAAAACAGTCGGGCTCTGAGTCTATCACATATACATTTAGCAACAGTGAAAAATACCAAGGAGACCAATAAGTCTTCTTACATGTCTTGTTTTAACTGAAAAAAGAAATATTTGAATATGGTAATAAAAAACGGATGCTTTAAAAGGGGTTTCCTGGCATTCTGCTCCATTTGATGGTCCTAAAGGCTGAGCTTCTTGCATGTATGAATTTCTTAAGACCGTGCGGTACATTCAAGCTAATATAATCAGTAATTTGCCTGAACAATCTCATGAATGATAGCGTCTTTTGACCACTCACTAAATCATACGCTGAAAATGCATTGTAACAGCAATAGGAGGTGTGATAAACTGGCTATAATTTCTTCCTATGAAACATCAAGTAAATCTTTGTAATATTTTTTACTTATTTATTAAAGAGAGAACCCTTACACATTAAAATATATCATGAATAAACTTTGACTTAAAAATTCACTGTAGTTTCATTTTTATTCTTAACTTATTTTACACCGAATATATAGTTTTTGGAGTTTCTTGGTCTTTGATTTAATAATGCACCAAATTGCATGGTGTGAATTATAGTTAAACTGAGCTGACCATCCCAGTTAAGGTTTGGACTAAAATAAAACAGGCAAAAATAACAAGTAGGATATTAAAGATTTATGAATTCATTTTATGTATAGTTGTGTTACTTGTGTTCATACATTTAAAATTAAGCTTATAAATACGGGAAGAAATGGCCTGTAAATGTAAAGCGTTTTATTTACAGTAGTCCTTGCGGGCCCCAAACCACTACATTCAGTCATTCACCCATTCACGCACACATTCACACACTGATGATAGCAAGCTATGTTGTAGCCATAGCTGCTCTGGGGCACACCGATAGTGTGAGTCTGCCGGACACTGGCGCCATCAGGCCCTCTGACCACCACCAGTAGGCAATGGGTGAAGTGTCTTGCACAAGAACAAAGTAACTGAGACAGCTGGAGTTGGGGTTCATACCAGCAACTGCCTGGTTAAATTCCATAAAATAAACCTTTCTACTAGTTTCATTGTTGAAACATCTGAATCCAGCATCCAGAACCAGAATGTATATAAATCAGGTAACTTTTATCCATTCATCTATCTGCTCTCTATAACGTGTCATCCTTGCCGGACTCTGAGGGAGCAGGTGCCTACCTAAAATTGTCACAAGGCAACAGGTGGGATACAGCCTAGTTAGCTTCCAGTCCTTTACAGTTCAGTTTAACTTCAGTTTATAAATAATCAAATGAAAAGGAAAGTAATCTCCAGGAATTGAGCAAGAAAGTATATATCGTATCAGAAAATATATAATTGAATACTAGGATCACTGACAAGTAGAGTAATATCGATCCTTTAGTTAATGCAGAGCGGTCAATTTCAGGTAATAACGGCACATGTTAAAAAAGGTAAATAGCGCCACCTGTGTCAAGTCAAAAAACGCATTTCCACAATCAAAACTTCATCTGATGGGTAAATCTCAGCCAATGTTTCTCAATACAAAATTGGCCCTTAAGGAATTTGTGAAGAAGTGTGCATATGTTGAAAGCTTTCTGCAGTGAGTGGCATCACTGATCTGCACCAAAAGGCACCAAGAGCAACAGAAATAACAGAGTGAAAATGGGAGAACCAGGGATGGTTGTGGCATTTGTGTTTGTTGTTATAAATTGCTTCACCAGCAACTCTTCCAACTTTACAAATGAAATTGTATGGTTCTAACTCAGAGGGAAATGAGCAGACGTAACCAAAGCAGTCATGACTTAACCTCAGCTCAAGCCCAGCAAATCTACCGGGTTGCTGAAATGGCCCCCAAAACAGCCCTGCTGGGCTGGGCTAGTGTAAGCTTGGGGCTATCTTGAAGGTTCAATAAAATTCCCCTTAAATTCCGATACACTTTGAGCAATCCCTCATCCTGAGCTAGGATGCAGTAATAGTGGAAACAAGTCACTTTTACGTTTCCTGTGTAATTTTGCAAGCATTTACTAGGTCAGTACACTACAGACATTATTTTTTGGCTTATTGTTGGGCATTATTTATTTTAATTACCTCCATTTACTGAGTAGTGATGTTGTCATAAAAATAAAAAAAAACATAAAAACTTTTAAAAAATGCATAAAGAAAGTATAGGTGTGGTACTGACTGTTGCCGCAAAAGCTTTAGTCACAAACTCATTAGTAGAATCCCATGCATGGGTAGTTTTGTGGTGTTATTTCTAAAAAATGAACACAACTTGAATGCATCTTTAAAATGAACCACATCGGAAAAAAAGCATTGCATGAGCTCATTCTATTTGAGAGTGCAAAGAGAAAACTAAGTGAAGCGGTGATGTTTTGAAAAGCTTACTTGATTATATTTGCACAGCGTGAGGTGAGGCAGGCAGTCTGCTGTCACTGAATGGACAAAGTGTTTGAGAGCCCACACAAAAATCAAGAGGCTTCTATTTCTCGTTCACTCGCCCAGACACATGCTGTCACAGACACAAACAAAATGCAGAGTATGACACAACAGCAAGTGTTTTTACAGAGATGCTACAAAAATGTGTCTATATTGTGTTTTAAAAGGTTCAGTGTTACCCAAAGATGCTGAGAAAACCAAAATCATATGCTCCACCTTTAAATGGATTACAGAACATTTATCCTATCCTATTTATGTTGTTTTATTCTCTATAATATTCTCATAGCTTGACATCAGCTACTCCTTAATTGATCCCACACTGTGGCTTCTGACAGGCAGCCGACACATGGTAATGTGAGAAGAGCTGGAAGTCAACCCACTGAGTCATCACACCCATGGAGAGCTTGTGGGGTCGTTGCTGATGGAGTGAGGGTGATGTCATCCTTACAAGCAAATCTATCAAGCTAACGGAAAAAGGAGATATAGAAAAATGCAGTGGTAAAAAAACTAGCCTACTAAGCTTAGAAGTGAGGTAAGCAAACATACACTGATCTCAGATACTGTCAGAGTAATAATATTGTTAGTTATTGCACTAGAATCATTTTCTGAAAGCTTTCTGCAAACTACATACAGATAACATGAAATATTTTATAACCCCCAAAATACTTAAGGTTAGACAGACAATCTGAATACTAGTGGAAACACAAAAAAGCTTGATCATGGATTGTTGAGATGGGTATTTAAAGAAAACAAAAATTAATTATGTGATGTCAAAGAAATTATTTTATTTGTTTTATTTTCAACCAAAAGCAATCTTCTTGTTTTAATGAAAAGCATTCTGAATCTATTACTCAATAGGGCAAATAGAAACGCTCTGTAATGTCTAATTTAATTTGTATATTATAACCATATAGAAAAATTTGCTTTAAGTATTCTTAATTTTGAGATTAATATAACTGAAGCCAAATTGATCATCACTACACTTTATGTTTGAAGATCAGTATAATTATGGCATGTTATAAAGCATTTTTAGATTCCAATTTCAGCAATGCATAATCAAAAATCTAAATTATATTTTTATTTGTAAGTATTTTTATTTTTCATCCTGCATTTAGTAATATATTCTAGACGAGAGTATAAAACAATCTCTGCTAACATTTGTGGATGGAATGACAACTGTTTATATGACACATGGATGTATAAGTCATGAATGTGTACATGTTAGGAATCAGCAGGTATCGATGCTTCAAGCTCTTGGAGTATTCCATTTCTATGGGAGAACTTTGAGAGTGGCCAGCTTGACATTTGCATTACAGAATGTCTCAAATGTAAATAGATTTTCAGAGTGAAATGCTTGCATTTCAGAAGGACAACAGTCAACAATAAAACAATAAAAAAATATACCCTAAGGGTTACCAACAAGTTTAAATACACTCAACAAAAATATAAACGCAATACTTTTGTTTCTGCTCCCATTTTTCATGAGATGGACTTAAAGATCTAAAATTCATTCCAGATACACAATATTACCATTTCTCTCAAACATTGTTCACAAATTAGTCTAAATGTGTGATAGTGAGCACTTCTGCTTTGCTGAGATAACCCATCCCACCTCACAGGTGTGCCACATCAAGATGCTGATCTGACATCATGATTAGTGCACAGGTGTACCTTATAGGCTACTGCCCACAATAAAAGGCCACCCTGGAATGTGCAGTTTTATCTCACAGCAAAATGTCACAGATGCCACAAGCATTGAGGGAGCGTGCAATTGGCATGCTGACAGCAGGAATGTCAACCACATCTGTTGCTTGTGCATTGAATGTTCATTTCTCCACCATAAGCCGTCTCCTAAGGCGTTTCAGAGAATATGGCAGTACATCCAACCGGCCTCACAACCGCAGACCACTTGTAACCACACCAGCCCAGGACCTCCACATCCAGCAGGTTCCCCTCCAAGATCGTCTGAGACCAGCCACTCAGACAGCTGCTGAAACAATTGGTTTGCATAACCAAACAATTTCTGCACAAACTGTCAGAAACCGTCTCAGGGAAGCTCAACTGCATGCTCGTCGTCCTCATCGGGGTCTTGACCTGACTCCAGCTCGTCGCCGTAACAGACTTGAGTGGGCAAATGCTCACATTCGATGGCGTCTGGCACGTTGGAGAGGTGTTCTCTTCACGGATGAATCTCGGTTTACATTGTTCAGGGCAGATGGTAGAAAGCCTGTGGGGCGTCGTGTGGGTGAGCGCTTTGCTGATGTCAATGTTGTGGATCGAGTGGCCCATGGTGGCGGTGGGGTTATGGTATGGGCAGGCATGATGAGATCCTGAGGCCGATTGTTGTGCCATAAATCCATGAACATCACCTTATGTTTTAGAAAGATAATGCAAGACCCCATGTTGCAAGGATCTGTACACAATTCTTGGAAGCTGAAAATGTCCCAGTTCTTGCATGGCCAGTATACTCACCGGACATGTCACCCATTGAGCATGTTTGGCATGTAAATGGACTGGTAAATGGACTGGACTTATATAGCGCTTTTCTAGTCTTACTGACCACTCAAAGCGCTTTACATTGAAGCCGCATTCACCCAATCACACTCATACACCGACACCCAACATGGCTCGGTAGGACAATGTAGAATTTGGGGGTTAAGTGCCTTGCCCAGGGGCACATCGACATGTGACTGGAGGAAGCTGGAATCGAACCTACGACCCTCCGATTGCAAGCCAACTACTCTACCACTGAGCCACAGTCGCCCTGATGTGCTTGACCAGCGTACAGACAGCGTGTACCAGTTCCCACTAATATCCAACAACTTCGCACAGCCATTGAAGAGGAGTGGACCAACATTCCACAGGCCACAATTGACAATCTGATAAACTCTATGCGAAGAAGATGTGTTGCACTGCATGAGGCAAAAGGTGGTTACACCAGATACTGACTGTTTCTGAGTCCTCAGACCCCCAATAAAGCAAAAAACTGCACATTCCAGGGTGGCCTTTTATTGTGGGCAGTATAAGGTACACCTGTGCACTAATCATGATGTCAGATCAGCATCTTGATGTGGCACACCTGTGAGGTGGAATGGTTTATCTCAGGAAAGCAGAAGTGCTCACTATCACACATTTAGATTGATTTGTGAACAATGTTTGAGAGAAATGGTAATATTGTGTATCTGGAATTAATTTTAGATCTTTAAGTCAATCTCATGAAAAATGTGAGCAGAAACGAAGCTGTTGCGTTTATATTTTTGTTGAATGTACATAAAATACAGATGTGGTTACATAGTGTGATCCATAAAATACTGGATAAAGAACCTTTATTTTTAGGGCCAAATTGAGTTGCTCTACCTGAATGTGCTCTATATTGAATAGCAAAAGAAATTTTGTCAAATTAATTTTATTGTACTATCCAAACAAGCACATAAGGGCAACAAAAGTAAAGAGCATCTAATTCAAAATGCTATTGCTCCTGGTAATTGTACATCTCCTTCTGAGATTAATTACTTATTAAAAGGAGATTCAAAAATGCATTAATGTAAAGATGACCTTGCAGCAGATCACTTTGAAAATTCCTAATTAAAAAATTCTACACAAAGAATTCTGTATCAAAGGTTAGAATGTAATATTTATATGCAGATGTGTAGATGGAAAAATAAATCTAATATACATCAAGGATCCCTTTATTTAACAAAAAACCTTTATGGGTGAGGAGATATACTGCAATACTGCAGCTAAGACAACCAATTCATTTTTTTCAACATCAGACTGCACTAAAGTATGCTCACTTACCATAAATAATGAAAATAAATATCCCATAAACTAAAACCACTGATATAAATCCATTTAAACACATTTTACATTTTACAGTAATACAATAAAAATAATAATATAAAATAGCTTACACAAGTTCATCATTTGTGAAGCCAGGCAAAAACAATTCCTACTTTGGGGCTTGAATATATATATACAGCACAATTGCAATGCTGCTGAAGAATTTACATAAATGCATACTCAAATGTCCCAATAATAAGGACATTTAATCTCTAACAAGATTATGCAGATCTTTTGTATGCACTGATAAAATAAATCAATCAATAAATAAATCACTTACACCAACATGCTAAATTTTATGAAGGACCGTGTCAAAGCTTGATTTGTCCGAGCAGAGTTAAGTGATCAATGACTGCCGAAGCTTCGTTTGATACGTCACCGCTTTGGTACCCAATTTAAAAAAAGACCTGGATCACCAGCAGAATCTGTGATTTTGTTTTTATACAAGCTTTGGTGTTTCAGAAAGATTTATATGGGCATCACTAACAAGCACAAAAGTTCCCTGGGACTCCAAAGTAATACATAAGAGGAAGGCTGGTGACAATAACAGGATGAACTGAAAAAGAGCTGACTAACTGACATATATTTAAGCTCTAGGGTTGATTTCTGGCCAAGGAGAATATGGTTAATTAGCAACTGGGTCCAGCTGTAAGGGAGGGCAAATAACTGATGCTTAACTGAGGAAATGGGACAAATGGCTGATAGAACATACAAGAGACATATACATATGTGAGAAAAGAAAACACAAATCAGAATTTTAAACAAATCAGAGACTGCCCCTATGTACCAAAAATTTACCGATACCAAAATCTATGACGTCAGTTATGGACGTAATTTTTCCCGTGTAGGCGTATTCAGTATTTCTTTTAAACTGAAGAGATGTGTTTTACTTTAGTAATACTCAAGTCCCTTTAAGATGCTGACTGTACCACTGCTACAGACTGGATGGGGTGTACTAACATGGCTACATACAGCAACTGGCTCCATCCCCTCCAGTCTGTAACATGAAAGGAGCAGTGTTGGAGACTATAACGTGAAGCACATATCATTGTTGGTGTTGTCACCGAGCAGCAGTGCTGCAGTGGACCCAAAGCACTCACAGCATGCAGCCAGTCTGTTTGCTGCAGCTTCGCCCTCCTAGGCCATGCTCAATCAGATCAGATATTTACCACGCTGAGTCTAGAAGATGACTCATGGCTTCACTGTACGAGTTAAAAAGAGAAAGAGGCCTCAGGTTTCATCTTTCTGAGTCATTTTTTTCGTATTTAACACTGATTGCTTCTTTCATTCCTCTTTCTGACCAGCTGTCTACCCTTAACAAAATCTGCACATTGCCGTCTTTAAATTAGTGGCCCTTGTCCTTGAGATGAACCACTGAGTTGTGGCCTGATGAGTTTGTTATTCTGTGTGGGGCCTTCCATTTTTGTAGTTGCCATGGACAGTTGTGGATGAGTGCAAACAGGGGCCAGCCCCCCTGTAGATCTGGTCCTTGCCCATGTTATGGCCCCTGTACTGAAGATACATTATTCTCAATTTCTTATGGTGTCACAGACACCATAGCTAATTAGTCCAAAAGACCAATTTCATTCTTCAACTGCACTGTTTTACTTTAACAGTGAATTTTAAAAAAAATAGGTGTTGTACCTTAGCCTACTGAGACAGGATCACAGTTTTCACCTGCTAAATTAGTGAAATGCAAACTGCAGCTTTGGAGCCTCAAGTGACTCGTTGGCTCCGTCGTTCACTTAATATATTAAACAATGAACTTTTGTCCCTTTTGTTTTTCTTTTGTTCATGAAAAAATACTGGGCCCATCCTGGCTCCTATTGTAAATTTGGTCTAGAAACTAGTAGATGCTATTTTGAATTTTCTCCAGTGTGTGATCTAACATTCCTCATTGCAATGGACTTCATATACCAAGAAACATTAGAAGTCCACTTTCCTTCCAATTAAGCACTTAAGAGAATGCTCTTTATGTCTGTATTTGGAGATGCACAAACATGGCAAGAAAATAAACAATTGAACCATCAGAGAAAGATTATGGTCTGGTTCTGCAATTTCTACATCTTTAACCTTACCTTACCCTTTAATTCTTGCCCTAGTTGCCTCAGTCTAATGACCCACTCAGGACTGTAATTGGAAGGCCTCTTTTTGAGAGTTAAAAGCTTTGCACACCTTTGCACAACATGCCTCTGACACATTTCCAGCCACCCAACCCAAATCACTGTAGAAATGCTGCACCTAAATCAGCGCACTGCTCGCCTGCTTTCTGATTCGATGTATCTGCACTATTACTGTATGTCCTCCTATTCGATTCAGGATTTAGGTCTACCTTATTTTTACGTTTTTAGCATTTCTTTAAACATTTAGTGTAAGTGAGGTTTAGATGTTTATAT
The DNA here is from genome assembly GCA_028564705.1 of Apricaphanius iberus. Lineage (NCBI taxonomy): Eukaryota > Metazoa > Chordata > Actinopteri > Cyprinodontiformes > Aphaniidae > Apricaphanius > Apricaphanius iberus. The sequence goes on from JAPXFQ010001282.1 coordinate 755,245, forward strand.
TTGTTTTAAAACGTAAATGTTTAATGATGTATTTGATATTTTTGGGGAAAAAATATTTTATCTTAATTTGTCTGTTGTTGTTTTTTTAGATTTGGTCATCTGTCATCCGAATATTGCTCATGTATCAGAATAGGTTATATTTTCTCATTCAACATCCCTAAATTTGTTATTCAGAAATCCCATGAATATAACACGAGTCATAATCTCCATGTCGACATGAATATGGAAACTTTTATCAGAACTCTACAGACAGAAACTTCACTTCAGAGAGGTTATGGATAAATTGGGAGTGACACATGCAATATGAATCAAGTCTATTAGATAAAAATAATTCAAAAGATGATTTCATACCACTTGATATTTAAAGTGTAATTTGTTCATTTTCGAATATAAAAGAAACATTATTGAGTGACAGTGTTATATATGGTTGGGTTTGAAACGTCAGGCTACACTCCACTTTAAGGCAGATATTTGCAATTGTGGTAACCTAGTCATGTCTGATCAGTTTTAGAGTAGAATATAGCACAACAGACAAAAACTTCATGTATTGTGGAAGTTACATATTGTAATGTTTTGTTGTAATGAAAGTGGACTCTTTTAATAAATAACTGGGTGTTCACCTTAAAAATATACTGGACTGGAGCCATAACACTGATGCTCATTACAGGAAGGGTCAGAGCAGACTTTACTTGCTGAGAGAACTGAGATCTTTTGGAGTCCAGGGAGCGCTCCCAAAGACCTTCCTTCATCTACTCTGTGGTGTAATGTATTTTACTGGGATCTCATATAATAGTCCAAAGCAAAGTAGTAGTACACAACTTTATATATATATATATATATATATATATATATATATATATATATATATATATATATATATATATATATATATATAGTTACCTTTCAATTATTGCTACAACTCTCTTGGGGTAGGTCTCTACCAGCTTAGCACATCAACAGGCTTCTTTTTAGTCATTATTCATTGTAATTGAGGTGTGATGGTTTGCCTCTCACCCGATGAATGCTGGAGATTTGCACTATCATCACAAAATGTGAATAAATTCAAATCAAATGAATGTATCACAATATAATACTATGGAAGGTAATACATTATAGAGTGTAACATAATATTTCTTTCTTTGAAGAGTTGCATTACTTTTATTAATATTAAAGGACCACTCTGTAAATAATTTTCCTGTCAGTCAAGAGGTTAAGGTTTGGATCTGTGGTGACGTGAAAAAAATACTCTCAAAAGCACATGGTTGGTTACTTGATAAGACATAGCTGAAAGTATTTTGTTATCTGTGCAAGCGTCTGCTAATGCTATGATGTCTCCACTTCATTCCATTGTGACTTTCTCTTTGATATGTTTGAAAGTTAGATAGATGTTTGTGAGTAACATTTTCCTCAAGAAGTGGATTAAGGTTTAGACGCTGACTCACAAGCAATGCATCTGACAAACTGCCGTCAAGCACTTGCTCTAGTAAAAAAGGAATCTAGGCTATCGGGAATTCTACATAGCTTCAAATTGTGCGCTACCCTTGTTTTTATTTTGATTTTTTTGAATATTATTTACAAAAGCTGAATCTTACCTTTTACACACCTTATGTTGCAAACAATCAACTGTTAAAAACATCTGATTTTAAAAAGTACACAGGTGAATAAAAGTGAGCTATGAAGCCGATTTTCATCCTTGTAGTTTCTAGCTACACAGCAGAATAGATGCATCCTAGTGGTTCATCAGCATTACATTTTTTTGTCAATCAAATTGATAAAACTACAAAGCAGAAATATTTTTTTGAATGACTAAATTTTTTAACTTTTAGTTTATTTACACAGGGACAATATACAACTTAACATTAACCATCTCAGAAAAATGCATTGCTGTCAGGTCATAGCAAAAATGCTAGTTTCCAACTGTCGTATCTGGCCAGGTTATTTTTTTACAATATTTAGGTAGGACAAAACTTGAATATAAAACGTATATGTACATACCATAATAGACAGTATTCTGTTAACAGAAAAAGCTGAATTGCCAAAGGAAGTTTTGTGATTAGGAAGAATACATTCACCTGTAGTAGATGGTTGCGTACTTTTTTCCATGCAAAAAGTAATGAATTTAATCAGGGGGGTGATCTACTACAATGAATAATTTTAAAATGTAAACAAACATTAGTATAAAATATAAGATTCTCAAAGTTCAGTAATTCAGATTTGATGAGACTAAGCCAATGATGGTACCGGCGGGATTTTAAAAAAATAATATCAACCACATAGTTTAATAATGACTGGAGAAGTTTCTTAACTGTTTTAAAACATTAAGATCAGTTGGGCGCACAGTACTGAAAAATTGACGGTATCATGGAATTTAGATATAGGTGGGATGACTCCATTGTAATTGATCCACGTATATACCTAGCATTTGCCAGAGTAATATGAGTGTATTTTTGAGTTTCTTTACATGATTTTTTAATGGTTAAGTTGAATCCAGTGTTACTACAAAATAACAGAATTCATTAACTTTTTAAAGTATCTTACCATCAATATATACATTCGGATAAATTAAATGTTTATTTCTATTAGTAAAAAACTGTTTGGTTACTTACTTTATCACAAAATTAACTAATTTCCCAATATCAATATATAGAGCCACGGAAACTCCTCGCCACAGGCGTGCTTCATATTTCCTTCTTTAGCTCCTTTTGAGTGAGATTTCTTTTGAAAGCTAGTTTCAGCATCCCAGCTATAACCACTCAAACATAATCTAGTTGTACCAAATGTAAACAAAAATACTGTATTACATAAAAATGAGCTATTGCATCTTCCTACACTGCAGTGAGGATAGAAGTCATGACTACTTGGAGAAGTTTGCCAAACACTCCCACATGTCGTACTGCACCAGCTGGCAGAGTTACATTCCCTCCAAAAAGTCTAGATCTTGTCTGAATATCTTTGGGATAATGAATGAAATGGTAAAATTAGACATCTTCCTTGTTTCCTTCTGTCTATTTGAGGCTAAATAAAATCTTGAGCCATGAAATACGTCAGAGACAGGTTCACACATTACAATGTACTGATTGACCTATTACATTGTACAATGTACAATGTTCAATCTGATCAATCATTCATATACTTTTTTTTATAACATTCAAAATTCACAATCAACTTAAATATGAAATGAGTGCTTAATTTGTGAAAAACTGATTTATTCTGTGTCTGTCTGTAATAAAAAGCTAAATCAAAGATAGCTTTATTTATTGTATTCTTTCTAGAGCAACTGTATGTGCAAGTCTGCATTATATCCATTTTGCTTGGAAGATTAGAAATATCTTTAGATTGTGAGAAATATCTGCAGATCCTCACCGTACAACAGAGAAACAACTAGAGGTAATATCATAGTAGGAATATGATATTGATCTCAAATGCAGCTTTTTCATTCCACTCCTATTCCCATATGTAATGTAGGAAAAAAAACATCACAGGACTCTCTTCTCTACATCTTCTCTCTATGGCTAAAAGAAAAGGAAACCAAAGATGCACACAAAGAAAATAAGGAAAAAATAATAGTGATGGTAGGTTGGAATGTAAATTTCTCCATTCACAGCTTTCTCAAGAAAAGTTAAGTCAATTAAAAAATATATTCAGCCACTAGATCAGGATGTGCTGTCCTCTGCATGGGGCCAGGCTACATTTCCCTGCTATTTTTCTAGCAAATTCTCCTCCTTGCTGCTACTTGCTGTACAATGCTCTGCAGTATCTGTCTTAGCTTGTGAATCAACTCCCTCCTCAGTCTTCTCCAACCCACTCCCTCCCCAACCAGTTTGTTTCTTATTTTTCTTTGCCGAGTAATAATACAGCTCTGCAAAAACACCCTCTGTTTTTTTGGGTTTTTTTGGGGGGGGGGGGTTCTCTTGCTTTTCAATGAATTATTAACAACTATACCCACAATCTACCCTCAATTTCTGTGAGGGGTAAAAACATAAATAAATAAACGCAGCAAAATGCATTCAGAAAATTGGCTGCACGGCAGTAGCTGCTATAAATACCCCCACCCATGCATTCAGCTTAAACCCCCCTCCCTCATTCTCTCCCTCCTTCCCAGTGAAAAGCGCATCAGCTAGGACAGCACTGCAGGGCCCCTCCGCTGGCTTGATGTGCACTTTTTATGCAAAGGGAGGGACACCAGTTATGTCATAGCTGCCACACCATTCGTGCTCGCTTGCTGATGCAATGGGGTTGGTTGCTATTCATTGACTCCCTTTGCACTGTTTGTTGCATGTTTGTGTGTGTGTGTGTGTGTGTGTGTGTGAGAGAGAGAGAGAGAGAGAGAGAGAGAGAGAGAGAGAGAGAGAGAGAGAGCTACTGCGGCTACACAACATGCTTGTGTCGGGAGCCGTGCTGCACATACAGATGGGAACGGGAGCCCGCCCAGAACTGTATACTGTAACACTTACACAAACGGTAGTTTGAGCAGGATTTATTTTACAGACCGAGTTACATGTCAATCCAATGCAACAATTAACCTCAAAATGTCAATGCTAAAAGACTTAATAGCAGGAGTTTTTATTTGAATGTCGCTGTCCGTGGTGCTGGAGCGTCTGTGCCGCGGAGCGATCCCGGGTCAGCCGCAGAAGTCAAAACTAACTTTTGAGGGGCCTGTGTGGTTTTTTTTCACGCCAGTAATGGAAAATAACAATTTAATTAAGGCTAAAGTCTAGGCAGGTCGATGCTTTTAATGACTCCGCTCCTTCCCTGATGTTGCAAACATGCAACTAAACGCATTTACTCACCTTACAAAGCTGAAAGTTTTCCGACACCAGCGTCTCTTGTACGTCGATTTCCTTGGGAGTCGCGGCCGCGGTGGGAGTCCCAGCCGCGCTGCCGCACGATGGGGACCCCATAGTCCCTCCTGGAGAGGAGGTGGTCAAACCGTCCAACACCTTCCGAAACTTCTTCATTTTTAGTCGTTCTGTCGAATGTTTTAGGTCAGTGAAACAAGAGGATACAGAAATAAAATCTGACTTCTTTGTTTTCCCAGTGTTCACTTTGATGCAACAACGCCAATTCGTTAGACAGCAATAGAAAAAAAGCGTCTCTTCCTGTGGAAGCAGGATGTACAGAGGTACCCCCCTCTTTTCCTTAGGTGCAGTTCAAAAAGTCACAAATGCACCTCATCTTGCGCTCGATGTGTTGCCCATGCAAATTGATCCAGTCTGATGCGATGATTTTAGCCAATTTTGCAGATGAGATGCAGGTCGTTTATCTCATCTCAGATTATGCACCGAAAGCCACTTAAACTACTCAACTTCATCTTCTCTCTGCATTCTATAGTAAGATCCACTCCCGAGCATGGAAACAAATTCCGCACCTCAGTTCCTTGATTTTATTAATTAGGGAACTGAGCAGAGCTCATTCGTTGTCAGAGTGTAGCTTTAAAAAAAGGGGACAAAGAAACGAAAGCAACTTTTGAAAGATCAGTCCACTCTCTTCCCTCCCGCTTTCTGCGAAAAACAATACTTTCACAACAGCGTAGCAGCCAGTGACAGGCGGAGAATGAGGAGCCAAAAGCCAGAAGACGCAGAGGCAATGCAGTTAAAGGAGGTTGGTCTTTTCAGGCCACAGAGCGAAACAACTCAGGCATCAAGAAGAAGGAGGGGAGAAAATGAAGCTTTACGATCGCGCTGTGAACTCGTGGTTCATCTGCAGATCGATAAGAGTCGGGTATTAACCTGATCCTTCCGCGTTTTGAGCATCGGTTCGCTGCAGCCCACACACAAGTGACGAGAGCTATCGTGGTGGCTGAAAAAAAATAAAATAAAATAACCAGCCAGACCGCCCCACACCCCACACATCTATGTTTCTCATCCCGCCTCTCCTCAACGATTGGTTACAAAGCTCTAAATCAGAGAAACGGCATGATCAGGGCACAGAGACAAACCACAATAAAGGGATAACCTAATTCATTTCAACACAATATAGAAAGCAAACAATTACTTGATGCTGTTTCTATATACATGTAGGGACGAGAAGATTAAAAATCCCTCCATCGGGTTGCTAGGACAAACCAATGACTTGAAATATCTTGGAGTAGACTAATCGTCTCTATTGATTGCTTTGTTTAAAACATTTTAGTGTACCTTAACTTTTCCATATTAACAATGTTTGTCTGCATTAGAAAAACATAGTTTTCAATCATGCTAATTTATGCCGATTCACTCTTAACGTAGTTAGTATTTTATTTTGAAATAATGAAACCATAGATTTCAGCAGATCTGCGCTGGGGGAAAAAATCTGTTGTTTTGACATAAAAAACGTATGGAGAGTGGTTTCCGAAAATATAGCTAAGTATAATTAACATGATATTTTCATATATATATATTTATTTTTTTAAGTGTGATGAATCTGATTTTTTTCAAGTGCATAAAACACAATTTTTAGAAAATATAGTTAACATGACATTTTCATGTTTCTTTACATACAGTTTTCTAAGTTTGAGGAACCAGATTTTTTTGAGTTCATAAAACAAACCTGCTAAATATACAAAAAATAACTGACTTCATCACAAAAATACCTCTGACCATTTGATAAACCAAATACCTCTGACCACCCCAAAGAATATATTAAGTATTTAAGACTTTTTCTTGTTAAATCAAGAAACAAACAAAATCAAGTTAGCTTTGTAAAATATATATTAATGTCAAATTCTCAACCGAATTTCCCCATTTTTATCAGTGTGATAAAATTCAATTCAGTTTATTTATATAGCGCCATTTCACAACAGATGTCATCTCAAGGCACTTTACAAAAAGAGTTATTACAATACAATGTTTAGTGTAGAAATTACAGAACCACAGAAGATTGCGTCGTGGAATTCTCAGCAATCCCTCATACTGAGCAAGCATGCAGCGACAGTGGGAAGGAAAAACTCCCTTTTAACAGGAAGAAACCTCCGGCAGAACCAGGCTCAGCACAAGCGGTTATCTGCCGCGACCGTCTGTGGCTTGGAGAATACACAACAGAGACACAGAAAGAGCAACAGAACCGATGCACAAGTTTGTTGCAGGACGTGGAGAATTTTCCGTCACTGCAATGCCATCTTAGTCAGGGTCGTCAAGCAGGGCTAATCCGGAGCACCTACTATAATAGAAAACAGGTTAGTGCTTGAATTGACAGCACATCATGCAGTTGGGGAGAAGTAGGAGAGAAAGTAGTCACAGACCCTAATAATGTCCTCCAACAGCCTAGCCTAAAGCAGCATAGCTACTAACATTAACCTGTCTCCTAGCTACTAGGAGACCTGGCTACCAACACTCTGTCTGAGTCCTCCTGACCCGTGGACGGTGTAGGGCCGGTAACGGCCCCCGTCATGCCGGGGTCTTCTCGGAGTCGGGTTGTTTGAGAATGCAGCCCAAAGTGGGTGGTAAACTCCATCTAAGGCTAAATACCGGCACGAGACCGATAGTCGACAACTATCTTAAGGAAAAATAGACAGAACTGAGAGGACAGAGTTGAAGAGGGCGAGAAACGTTTAAGAGATAAACGGGTGGGGTCCGCACAGTCTGCCCAGGGGATTCAACCCGGCAGGTAATGGGCGGCCGCACTGTGCGGGAGGATCCCCTTGAGGGACCTCTCTCCGGCGCTGGCTGGCCCCTGTGGGGCACATTTCTTCCGCGGCGGTAAGCCGCGACCGGCTCCGGATCTTTACCTGGCTTACATTAATCTATCTCTACCTAGCTACTCTACCTCTTCCTATCTCTTCCTAACTTTTGACACTCTGCCTGACTACTAACATTAACCTGTCTCTTCCTATCTACCTGTCTGACCTGACTCTAACTACCTATAAACATATCTCTAACTGTAAGCTTTGTCAAAGAGGAAAGTTTTTAGCCTAGTTTTAAAGATAGACAAATTGTCTGCTTCACGAACCAACCCTGGGAGCCGGTTCCATAGGAGGGGAGCCTGATAGCTGAAAGATCTGCCACCCATTCTACTTTTAGAAATCCTAGGAACTACCAGTAAACCTGCAGTCTGAGAGCGAAGGTCTCTGTTAGGAACATATGGAACAATCAGGTCTCTTATGTATGATGGAGCTAGATTATTAAGGGCTTTATATGTCAGAAGGAGGATCTTGAATTCTATTCTAGATTTTACTGGGAGCCAGTGAAGAGAAGCTAAAACAGGGGAAATGTGATCTCTTCTTTTAATATTCATCAGAATCCTAGCAGCAGCATTTTGAACTAACTGAAGACTTTTAATTGTATTCTGTGGACTACCTGATAATAGACAGTTACAGTAATCCAGCCTTGAAGTAACAAAGGCATGGACTAGTTTTTCAGCATCATTCCTGGACAGGATGGTTCTAATTTTTGCAATATTCCTAAGGTGAAAAAAGGAAATCCTACAGACTTCTTTAATGTAAGTTCTAAATGACATATCTTGGTCAAAAATGACACCGAGGTTTTTTGCTTTATTACTGGAGGCTAATTTAATGCCGTCCAGGTGAAGGGGCTGACTAAGTAGTTTCTTTTTCAGAGCTTCTGGTCCAAAGACGACAACTTCTGTTTTATCAGAATTTAGAAGCAAGAAGTTTAGAGTCATCCAAGTTTTTATGTCTTCCAGACATGCCTGTAGTCTACCTAACTGATTGGATTCATCAGGATTTATGGATAGATATAGCTGTGTATCATCTGCGTAACTATGGAATTTTATCCCATGCTGCCTAATTATTTTACCAATAGGAAGCATATATATAGTAAAGAGAATCGGCCCAAGCACTGAACCCTGTGGTACTCCGCAAGTAACTATTGAGGTTGAGGAAGATCTATTGTTTACCTGAACAAACTGAAATCTGTTAGACAAATAAGATTTAAACCAACCTAGTGCTGTTCCTATTATACCGACACTTTGAAGCCTTTCTATGAGAATATTGTGGTCAACAGTGTCAAAGGCAGCACTGAGATCTAACAGGACCAGAATGGTCACCAGTCCATTGTCTGAGGCTATGAGAATATCATTAGTAACCTTCACCAGAGCTGTTTCAGTGCTGTGATGAGCTCTAAAGCCTGACTGAAACTTCTCAAACAGCTCATTATTGTTTAAATGCTCACATATCTGGTGTGCAACTATTTTCTCAAGAATTTTAGATAAGAAGGGAAGATTAGATATCGGTCTATAGTTAATTAAGTCGTTTTGATCAAGAGAGGGTTTCTTAAGTAGAGGTTTAATTACAGCAATCTTAAACTCCTGTGGTACATATCCATTGACTAAGGATAGATTCATTATATTTAAAATTGGAGCAGCGATCAGAGGGAAAACTTCTTTTAAGAGTTTAGTTGGGATTGGGTCTAAAACGCAAGTTGAAGGTTTAGATGAAGCTAATAATTTTAGTACATCACAAAGTTCGGCTGCATTAAAGCAGTTTAAGCATATATTAGGTTCCACCATTTTTGAGGCTGCCTCATTAACTAAGGAGGAAGCAAGCATATTGGGAAGGTTCCCAATTATCTTATTCTTTATGGAGTCTATTTTATTTATAAAGAATTGCATGAAGTCGTCACTGCTTAGAGCTTGGGGAATGGTTGGCTCGATAGAGCTATGATCCTGTGTGAGTTTGGCAACTGTATTAAAAAGAAACCTAGGATTATTTTTATTCTCCTCGATTAAAGATGAATAATATGCTGTTCTAGCTGTGTGAAGGCTCTTTTTATATAGCAATAAACTATTTTTCCATATTAAAAAGGAATCATGTAAATGCGTGGAGCGCCATTTTCTCTCTAGTTTTCTAACATTCTGCTTTAGGGTACGTAGCTCTAAATTAAACCAGGGAGTTAATCTTCTATGGCTAGCCACCTTCCTTTTCAAGGGGGCAACTTTGTCTATTGCCCGACGCAGGGAGGAATTAACGCTATGAACTAAAATGTCAAGTTGTGAGGGGTCACGAGTTAAATCACTGTTTTCTGTTCTGCATTTATAAACTGAGGAAATTAAAGTTGGAAGAGCTTCTTTAAAATTTGCTACAGCGTTGTCTGATAACGTTCTGGTATAATGAAGTTTTCTTTCAGGTTTGATATGATCCATTAGAGTAAGTTTAAAACAATTCCAATGTTGGTTTATTAACTATTTTTCTGGGTTTTAAGTCTTTAATCCTGCCTGGCTTCATAACATTGTATATGTTTAAAATAATATCAATAACATCTAGAAGAAACAGTTATTTTTCTTTCAAAGCATTTTTATTAATAAAATTTTATCCACATTTAACAAGAACACATTTCTGGTTCTACTCGCACAAGATAAGAATTCATTATTTTATTTATAAAGTGCATTAAAACACCAGCAAGAGCCAAAACAAAGTAGGACATAAGTAAGATAAGACTACATCAAATGAAGTGACGGCAAACACATAACATTGAAGAGAAATTAAAAAATCAATAAAAAGACTAATAGAAAACATTAGAATTGATAAAATCAATACCAGCAAAGAAAATAACTCGAGTGGAGTACAGACCTCGAACAAGCAGCTCAGTTACCCCCTCCCCTTAGTAATGGTGGTTTTGTGATCACCCCAAAGGTTATACATTTGTCCCCCCTCTGTCCCATTGCAGACATTTCCTGATGATTTTATCAGCATCCACACTCAACCGTTTAAGTTATGTTGCTAGCAAACAAACAAGCAAACCCTGGTAAAAGCAACTACTTTGGTCTAGATAATAACAGTAGAGTAAAATCAAATGTCAGGTAGGTTACAGGCCAATGAGTAAAAATCTGTTTTTACACAGGCTTTTAAAAAAATGGAAATTATGGGGGCCTGTTGAATGTGCAAATGTAAGGCATACCTTAACTTTGTGGTCCAAACAGAAAGTCCTGTCCCTTCTAAGCTTAAGCTTAAAACTTGGAATGACCAGGAGCAGCTGGTCAGCAGATCTGAGAGAAAGAGTGAGAATGTAGAGGTTGCAAAGCTCAGTTAAATAAGGAGAGGATGCTGTGTTAAAACTTAAAACAAAATGAAAAGACTTTAAAGCAAACTCTAAAATAGACATGCAGCCTTTGGAGGGAAGTCTGGACAGGGTTAATGTGCTTTCTTTTATGTTTCTGTTCAGAGACATGCTGCTGTTTTGAACCAGTTGCAGACTTGTAAGCGATTATTTTAACATTTAAACACTTAATCTTCTGAACCAAATTCTTATTCATATATACATACTTACTAATATAAAATGTATTCTAATTTGGCCTATAATTTAATTAATGTCCTCTTGTTTACATATTTTTCTGCTTCATTAATAAGAAATACTTATCAATTTAAACAAGTCAGACAAACTAATTTCACACACAAAGAAAAAAGCTTCTGTGTTGGTATTTCAGCTATTTTTGCTAAAGCCACAGAAGATCAAGTACTTAAGATATCTAAATTCATATAAATCTAGTTCTGTAGCACCATCCAAAACTAAGAAAACTAAGAACAGAAAGTTAGATGACACCAACTAAGTTTGTTTATTCCTCTGATGGCCTGTGTTGTACTTTGCAAAACCACAACTGGACTTACTGCCGGGCAGAAGGAGGCTAACGCACAGCAACAATGAAATTGGGTGAAGACGCAACTCAGCATAAGGTGAGCTTTCATTTTAAGGGCAGGACTCTTTTGGTGACATTATCTTTCAGACAAGGGAAGAACCATACAAGTGTGTAAGACTATAAGCCATGCTTTCACACACTCACATGGGACTCGCCTAACTCAGTTTCTCAGATTTACAGATTTGGTACACTACTAAAAAGAATATAATATACACACAGCAGGAAAAGTTTTTATCACAGTGCAATTTCATCAGCTAAAAAAGCATTATTTTTTTTTTTTTTTTTATCCCACGTTTTTTTCCCACCATCACCCAGTGTCCGTCCCTAAGTCTAGTCCTGGGCATTGCACGGTGGTGCAGCTGGTAGAGCAGCTCACCTCACAGCTAGAAGGTCCTGGGTTCAATTCCCACCAGGGAAGCTGTGGGTGCTGAGGGTGTGTCTGTTCCTCCATATCATCAGCACCCACACCCTGGGTGGGGTTGGCGAAAGGGCATTTCTGTGTGGAGTTTGCATGTTCTCACCATGTTCCCTTGAGTAGTTAATATGAGCTACTCCCACAAAGACATGTACTAGTTCTGGGCTGTACACTGCCCCCTCCTGCCTGTGGGATTGGGGAGGATTTGGCTGGAATAACATGATCCTTCCACGCGCTATGTCCAGCTGGTGAATCTCCACCCCCTCAGGTGAAAAGAAGGGTTCATCACTCTTCAAAGCATGAAGGAGGCTTCGGCCCAGAGTAGGGGCCCCCCTGGGGTTAGTGGAGGGAGAGCAATGCCAAAAAAGCATTATTATGTTCATAGCAGTTTGAAAAGTCATGAATGTCTCATGTTAAGGAATTTTTTGCCCAACATAATAGTACTAATTATATTTATCAGCCTACTCCAGCAGCTGTTTGGTCATATTATTTGAAACTTTGTTTACTTCTATTGCAGGTCACTTAGATGGCTTATCTCTTCATTTTTGATATATTTTTCTTCGTTGCAACATCTGAGTTGAAACCCCATTTGTTTTACACCTTGCAAAATAGTAACTACTATTAATATCAGCATTGCATAGAACATAGTATTTTAATAAATGTAGAATGGGGATCTCAAATAGGCTCTAGTTTTTATCTGATTGGGCTAATCACGAGTTACTTATCCAAGCCTCCTCCTAACTGCTTGCCTCAGACTTCAGCCTCACAGATTGTGAAAGTACAATACACCTTGCCTCACCTGACTTTTACAAGATTATGTTTAAGAAACACTTGGGCATTTCACATGGTGTTGCTTCAGATCTAGGCTTTTAACACAACTTTTCTAAAATAATTTTTCTTCTTAAGTCAAGCAAACTCAATTTTATGATTGAAAACTTTATGTTTCAAAGAATACTGAGAGTTTTTGATTAAGGAAAACCTACATAAAGAAAAATAACGTAATTGGATTAAATTGAAAAAAATTTTGTTTTGTTTTTTACAGTAAGCGATTAAATCCATCCAAATGAGCGCTGAATGACAAACAAAATGTAAAGCATATTTACCTCACTAGAATGTTCAAGAGGGATGTTGCATAATCACTTACATCACCAGCCTCTGCCTCCTGGCACTCCTTAATAATATCCTCAGTGCAGCACGCATGGTTGCTAGTCTTTGTTCTCTAATTAAATACAAATACAGGAAAAATGTAGCATTTTCTGCAGACTCTGCATATGTTACTGGAACTTTGAAGAGATTTGAGTTTTCACTCTTCATACTTGGACCGTCCAAACGATGGGGCTGAAGTTGATGTATAAGTGATGATATTGGAAAATGATTTCGTCTGTCATGTTACATATACCATCAGCACTTCTAAAAATTGTTATAAAATGGTATACTGTTCAAACTTTTTAAAAATGGTCACAACATAACCGAAAATGTTCATTGGATTTTACATGGTAGTCCAATTCTTAGTGAAACATGAACTATTGAAGGGTAAGGAAAAAAAAAACAGAATTTTATAATTATAAAACTGCAATTAAAGCTGGAAGTCATTTGGAGCATGCCTGAAGAAGCTTAATACATCTGGAGACTATAGACATCAATTTATAAATTTAGCCATCTCACTTGGATTCCAAATCTTGATTTTCACTGGGCCATGCTAATGTGAATGTGATTTTCGAATTAATCTCTGTTTTTATGGTTAGAACAGTTGCCCCACTGGAAAGAGAACCTATGTCCTGGCTGTTTGATCTCTTTTGGATTCTGAGAAAGTTTTATTTGGGGGTTGCTATGTATTAGGATTCATCCATTTTCTCATGAACTCTCACCAGTTTCCATATCCCTTTTGAAATAAAACATACCCATAGCTTAAACCCAGCTTATTTCACAATGGGAATAGTGTCTTCATAGTGCAAAAGGCAAGGCAACTTTATTTGAACAGCACATGTTCAACAACATGGCAGTTCAAGGTGCTTTACATCATTAGGGGATACAAAAAAATTAGCAATAAATCAACAGTAAAAGCATAAAACACATCATATGAAATTTCAGCTATTATTAATCACTTACCCAAAGACAACTCTAAAACAAATGGGTTTTAGCTTGAATTTAAATTAATTCAGTGTTTCAACAGCTTTGCAGGGCTCTGGTAGTTTGTTCCAGATAAGGGGAGCATAAAAACTGAAAGCTGCTTCTTCGTGTATAATATATGTTTTCACTATATATAGTGAAAAAAGATCTTCAAAATGTTTTGGTGCTTAGTCGTGCCAAAAAAATTTATTATTGTTTTCTCCATTTCATATGCTGGATTGACCATTGCTCAGTGGGATGGTAAAAACAAGAAACTGTAAAGCCTCGTTTATATGAAGCTGAAACCTTATCCCTGATAAGATTCCATTTTGGTTTTATATTCAGCTTTTTGAAGCACATGTTTGCTGTTTCCTGTAAACTTGGCTTGTTATGGCTTGCTATCTTCTTGAAACTCTCTCATAAATGTTCTCCAACCTGAGTATCTGAAAATAGTTGGAGATGAAAGGTAATTAAGTAAAATGAACCCTTCATTTTTGACCGAACCGGGCTTTTAAATCAAATCTAGTAGTTAGTTTTTAACTTTTTATTCACTTTAATTTCAGTCTTTTAACTAACTAGTGAGACATCTAAAAAAATAGCACAAAGAACTGACAGACAGATTTAATGCTGGTAAAAAGTACTGCATCAACTTTAAAGACATTGCAAATGTTGATAAAAATATTTGACCTATAGCTTAAGGTAAACCTTCCAAAACGTTCAAAAGCACTTTGACATCTCTGAAGTTAAGTGACATGAATTCAAATGTCAGCACACTTGTTAAGATTTGCCTCTAGCAGAAATATAATCTAGAAGTCAGAATAAAACTGAGAATACATTATATTACAATAGGAAGACTATCCAAGAACTATCTATTCATAAATACAAACATAAGCTATGATGTGACACCTAACCTCAATAGACTGTCCTTATTCTATCCTTGGCCTTGCAGTACTCATACACATGATTGTGCATGTGCCTGGTTTTGCAAATTTCTGTTTAAGCTGACATTTCTTGGACAGACTTTTAATTACACCTGCTTCTCCAAATTAATCAACCTCGACAAATCATCTCTGAGGTGAAGCTGACTGAACACAGGGGCAATATTCCCTGTAATGGAGAAGTCAAGCATATAATAATTGTTCAGAGTTGCTCCTTTTTCCCCTCAATGGATGGTGAGCTATAATTATCATAAAAGGGTTTCAAGACGTCCTTTGATGGGTCTTGATAGCAGCCAAACATCAAGCTGAAAATGGAAGCTCAGTGTAATGAGGCTATTTGTAGCTGCCATTTTAAACAGAGATCGCATCAGCAAAGCAAGCTCCAGCTACCGATATAAGATTTAGTACACAAAATACCCCTCCTAAAAATTCCAAATAGGTTATGTGTTTTAAAATCTTAACAAAAGCTGTTCATTATTTCTGACCTGTAATTAGCAAGCAGCCTAATTACCATGCTGCTTCCAAAACAAATCTGTTTGTGGGTGTTTGTGAGTGTGTGTACTTCTATAATAATTCATTAGATAATAGGATTGTTTGAACCTAACACAAAAAAGGACATTGCTACAGTGTCCTGAACAATATGCAGTTATGTTGCAAATAGAGACAGTGAGCATATCTTAATATAGGACATTTTTATATTAACTAAACATGGTGATTAGAATTACATGTTTTGAACTACGTCTGGACGATATAGAAAAATAGCATATTGATAAAGGGAATAGTCATATTGATCGACATTTATGATTATCGATAACTATCACAAAATGTAGAAAAGGTATTTTAAGTGCTGCCGTAGTCATTTCGTTATTCTCTAATGGACTAATTGCAACTAAAAATGTAATTACATTATTTTTCAAATACTTTTTGTTCATCATAACTAAGTTTGTAAGAGATAGAAACCAATCAAGAGACCTGAGTAACCCCAGTAAATACAAAGACAAGAAATGTAATGAACCATTAAAATTATATTTTTTTAATTGTTAGTAATTTAAATTAAAGGCTTTTTAAGTTTTTCAACATTGCACTTAATAATATTAATGGCTGATACCTTTGGTTTAGTTTGTCGATAAAGCTTATTCAAATTCAGTTCGGTTGCTAAAGCTAACCAGCTACTCATCTAAAACAGAGAGTGGTCGGACCCCAGAGCACTGAGTCCAGTCCAGTCCCAGAGAGCTGAAGCCGGCTGGTCTATCCACCCCCAGGTGTTTTTTGCTCCTGGGGACAGGGTGAAGAACCAGGGGAACCTTTTAAAAGCTGCAGCTGTTGTTAGCAGTGGGACCCAGGTAAGTTTCCTGTGTCTCTCTGTAACAGTGATTTACAGCGAGCCATGAGCGGGGAGTCCTGTTTAAGACTACTGATCGTAGTATTTTATTTGGTTTATCATTGCTACGTTTAGTGTTTTAGTGCATCTAGAATTGGTTCAAAATGAGACATAACATTTACCTAAGCCACTGAAACTTTTTCTGGGACAACTTCCTCGATAAAAACGTTTGACAGAAAAAAAAAGTTTACCCTAATTTTTTCATTACAGCCTATCAGGTAGCTTAATACAACAACCATTACTTACTACAAACGAATCGTTAACACTGACCCACACAGCTCTGTCAGCCACCCAACTCTCTCCTTTCAAACCACAAAAGGGATGAAATGATTTGAGGGGCAACAGAATTTTATGATAGTCCCGACGCAAACCATCGCCTTCTCTTTGCCACGGTCAGATGTCACAGCAAGGGAGCAGCGGAGGAAGTTGTTCTGGATAAATGTTAGTGGCTCAGGTAAAGGTTGCATCCCGTTTTGAACCAATCCTCGACACACTAAAACACTAAACGTAGCAAAAATAAATAAAATATAATGTTACGATCAGCTATCTTAAGCAGGACTCTGCTCCTCCGGCTCGTCACGAATCTCTTACAAAGAGACACAGGAAACTTACCAGGTCTCGCTGCTGACAGGATCTGTGGCTCGGGCTGCTAACAACACCTGTAGTTTTTAAAATGTCCCCTCGTTTCTTCCCTCCGGTCTTTAAAAAATACAACAGGGTTTGAACACCTGCTGGCTTCAGCTCTCAGTGACTGATGGGTTGCAGTGTTCTGGGCTCCATCTACACTCTGGTGTACAGCGTTCATTTTGGGACATCCTCGGACTCAGGTGTCACTCTCAGAAAAACATCCCTCATCTTCAGACAAAACTGCCTAAGCGTCAGAAAAACATCCCTCAACTTCAGATAAAACTGCTTCAAACGAAACAACCTGAGAAACCAGGTGTCAGAAAAAATCGTGTCAGAAAATATGTAGTCAGGTCTCCGGAAAAACTGTGTTAGGCAAAAATGTAGTCAGGTGTCAGGAAAACCTTGGTGAGAAAAAATGTAGTCAGGTGTCAGGAAAACCTCTGTCAGAAAAAATGTAGTCAGGTCTTAGGAAAACCTGTGTCAGAAAAAATGTAGTCAGGTCTCAGGAAAACCTGTGTCAGAAAAAATGTAGTCAGGTCTCAGCAAAACCTGATGAGCAGAGTGATCACAGTGTGCCCACTTAACCAGCAGAGTCATCAGCTGCAGGACTCAGAAAAGAGCAACACAAACCAACTGGGGCCGTATTCACACAGAATCTTAGGGCTAAAAGTAGGTCCTAACTGCCGAATTTAGGAGTAACTCCTAAAAAATGGGGGCATGTCACTCTTAAATTTAGGACTCCTAGTTTCTTAAGATAAAAGTAATTCACAACCACTTTTAGGCCTAAAAGTAGCTCCTAAGTCTGGGAGTCCTTAAAATAAGTCAAGAAGACTCCTAACTCCCTAAGACCTATTCACAAAGACTCCCAAAATGGCTGCAGCCAGACGCAATGTGTTGGACACTCTGGATGATTCTGAATTGACCAAACATTACCGACAATGTCCACAAATAGCTGTTTTTGGGTTTTTTTTACGAAGATTTTCCTCCGCTCGTTGAAAAAAAAAAGAATCTCCATCCACACGTAACCGGAGAAATGCGTTTTTCAGCACATTCATAGACGTGACAAAGCAGTAGGGGGCAGTAGTTCTCCCAAACCCTAAGAATAACTTTCTTTCCTCTATCTTCAGTACGCAGCAGTGATAGAGATTATGAAAGCAAACAAGCAAAACGTGCTTTAACAATGGATGATACCAACACAGCTCTGAGGGCATAAATGCCTTTTTTTTTTAGAGTAGCCTACACAGTTCGCACAACTGATGTTGGAGCATTTTTTGTTGCGGATAGTGACGTTACGGTTCTTAAAACTCTGTTTTCAACCGTCCACACGCAGATACTGAAAACGGAGAAAACACAAATCTCATTTGGCTGGAGTTTTTCAAAAGATTCGTTTTTGGTGCTGAAAATCTCCGGTTTGACAGGCTAAACCATAGAAAAATATCTCCGTTTTGTGAGATACCCGGCTACGTGTTGTTCCCCCCGCACAAAGAAGAAAACGTGCACGTCTTCAAATTAATGCAACATATGTAGGGATGCCTATATGACAGACATTGCCTACCTGTTGCAGCAGCATCCTTTTTATAAGCGGCGATCTCGAGCCGACACTGGGACTGTAGAGAATACCATCTCTTCTCACAGTCTTCTGCCGTGCAAGACACCGCTGGATAAGATGCGTTTCTGTTTCTGCAAATTTTCACCCATGCCTCCCTTTTCTTCTTATTCGTAATCGAATCGCCCTTTAAGTTAGGTTTCCTTGTCCTTTTCTTGCTACTCATTTTCAGTTTATGAGATGCTTTTCACGGTAGTGGGGGGGGGGGGGGGGGTCTATTTAAGATGTGGCTGGTGGGCTTATCTTCACAATTGTTTACAGCCTACTTGCAATCTTTCCCTTAATATGACACATCCATCCATCCATTATCTATACCGCTTTCATACAATTCAGGGTCGCGTGGAGGGGTGGGGGGCTGGAGCTTATCCCAGTTAAGACGGCAGTCTGTCACATAATATGATGCATTTCACTTTTTTTCGTTTTTAAACTTCGCCCTCTCTGTAAGTAGGCTATTGTGTGTAAGTTGTATGAAGTGTGAGTCTCGTGGCCGACACAAAGATGTCATCATGCATTATTTCTGTTATTTGCGCTGTTCATAATTACGCTTTTATCGACATTGAAGTTTTCCATTTCCTGGTTTCACACGTGTCATTCAACAACCAATCACACTGCTGTCCGTCTATTTACTCAAACATTGGAAATGACGTTTTCCATAGCAATGGGACGTCACTCTTATCATAGGAATTTGTCCTACGTAAAAGTAGCTCTTAGTGCGTTTGTGAATAGGTTTTAGACGGCAAACTCCTACGTAAGACCTTTTAGCGCGAGTTAGGAGTAACACCAAGCGGTAAGATAAGAGTCTTTGTGAATACGTCCCCTGGTTGTTACGTTTGGTTGGAGTAATGATTGCATCCCGCACCACATCTGAAATAAACGATTTTGTCGGAATCATTTGGTTAATTCCGAATCATCCAGTGTCCAAAACATTGCGTCTGGCTGCAGCCATTTTGAATAGGTCTTTGGGAGTTAGGAGTCCTCTTAACTTCTTTTAAGGACTCCCAGACTTAGGAGCTACTTTTAGGCCTAAAAGGGGTTTTGAATTACCTTTATCTTAAAAACTAGGAGTCCTAAATTTAAGAGTGACACGCCCCCATTTTTTAGGAGTTACTCTTAAATTTGGCAGTTAGGACCCACTTTTAGCCCTAAGATTCTTTGTGAATACGGCCCCTGATGTTTCGTAGTCAGACATGTCGGCTAGTCGTGCATTCAACAATGAGACAGCTGATCGGGAGGTGCAGCAGTTGACACTGGCGCAGGTTGATTGGAAAGAAAAGACATAGTGTGGAGTAATAGTGAGATGTGAGTTTTCTGATTGTGTTTTTTTGTTGGTTTTTTTGTGATGCAAACGGTACAGTTTGATTGCCCCAGAAACTAGCTGCGACTACTTTCTTGAAAAGCTTCATCAGCTCTGATGCTCTGTGGTCACAGTGTTTGGTCAATGTGTATGTACAATGCTGCTGGTAAGTATGGGATACAACTTCATGTCTAAAAATGCTAACTTTACATTTTAAACAGGAAACCTGGGAGCACACCAATCAGTCTCCTCTATTACTTCTTCAATGATGCCTAACGACTGCATCCGTTTCAACTAATCTTCCACACGGGAGACAAATGGAAAAGGAATATGTTGAGCACTGGAAATACTGTATGGTGTAGCATCAGGCTGAAGCTTTGATTTCACTTAAGAGCAGTTTAACAGTCCAATGTCTACAAAAACATCTTTGAATGATTCAAGTCCATCTACTCTGTGAACAAGCCTCATTTTAACAGCTGTGTGTCACCCAAGAAGGTTAATTGAGAACGAACCCTTCATTACATAAATCCAAAATGATAATTTACCTCAATTTTTTTACAGACATCCAGGAACTTGCATTTGCACATAACCTTTCCTCCAGGGCTCATGAAGACACTTTTTGTCTCTGTCATGTCTGGAAGCTCTGGTAAGCTGCAGCATGTGTTCTGTAATATGGCAGTTATATCCGCTCCTGTATTAATGCTGAGTGGTATGTTGGTGCCATTCACATACAAATGAATGTCCGAGTGATCATCTGTTGGTGTGGTGTTTCCCATTAAGGTCCTGAGGAATCACACATCCCCCTCATCTAGTTCTTCATTTTCATGCGTGACCGCTCTGACAAATTTAGTCTTGCAGACAACTTCAACATGTCGATTTTTATTGCATGACGTTTTCCTCTTGCAGGAGAAAAGACAGGGCTCATGTGTCCTTCCACAACTCGAGCAATTGCAGTCGTGCTCAGGTTTGGATGGTCCACTAAAATATTTGCTGTTTATTTGTTTATTTTTTTTGTGTGTTTTGTTAAATGGCTGGCAGTGCTTTAGCTTCTGGCTTACAGTCGTCCTGACATCTACATTTTGTTATTTTCCTCAACTCAAACTGGCAAGCAATACTTATTGCTTTCTCCAGTGTTAAGACCATCTCAAGTTGCAGCTTTTGAGAAATGTTGTTGTCTGAAATGCCTATGACTACGCATGGATCTGTTCATCTTTTAAAATTAAAATAAAAATATTCTGCCAGTTTGTGAAGACGTCTGTCGAAAGATTCTACACACTCCCCTTTTGCTGGGAACGTATATGAAAGCATGCATGTTCATGTATCGTGTTCCTTTTTATTACAAAATGTTCATCAAACTGCTGCATAACTTCTCCTCTTCGTCACCTGTAAACGTGAAAGTACTGAATATTGGCTCTGCTTCCTCCCCATAGAATACAATAGTGTGTTTATTTGTACATCACCGCCTTCCTGATTGAGCTTGGTAGCAATTCGGTAGTGGGAGAAACGCTGCTTCCAGGCTGGCCATGCAGCTGGCTGGGCAAAGCCAAACGGCTCCAGTGTATGAAACTTGGCCATTTTGTTGCTTTATTCCTTCCCCTATCTCACACAGGCGACGTTGCCACTTCTGACACCATTTAATGAAGTCCACTGACTCATGGAATTAATTCAAGAATGTTTATAACTGACTCTCAAAGGAGTTTCACACTAGCAATAGTAACCGTACAATTTATTGCCGTACTCCCTACTCTGTCCAACTACATTTTAATCAACAGTGCCCTCTTCTGGCTAGGAATGGAACTGGAGGTACATCTCATAAGGTTATATTGTTTGTGAATTACATTTTTCATTTGTCAATAATAAACTTATGTTGAATGTGGTGGCGAAAGTTTAGACATCACTTTCAGAAGCGGTAAAAATAGATGTACAAACAGCTTGATGTTTAGTAAATCACAAGGTGCCTGAAATGCCTACTTATTTGCCTGTTCTCCTGAAAATATTTTGTATCTTCTGACATAAAGGCCCATATTGCATATTCAGCATGATAAAAAGCGTTAAATGGATAGCGTGCACCTTGCTCTGGGTTCAACATTCGCAATGTACTCTGTGCCATGTTAGTAAATCAGCTACAGCCTGTTTTTGCTACACTGTGCGGTTTGCAGTGGTTTTAACAAGTGCAATCTGCCGTAGTATCACTACTATCAGTGTATGAAAAACCAAGGCTTTTTTTATCGGACAATGTATTGGATTTTTTTTTTTCAGGTAAAGTCCATCAGCAGCTAGTAAGGGAAATGTGTGTGTGTGGGTGTGGGTGGGTATGTGTGTGTGCGCGTGTGTGTGTGGTGTGTGTGTTAGGGTATAAAAGAAATATGGAATTACAAAAGTTTTTTATTATTAAATATTCCTGCTTTGCTTTTTATATTTATAATATTCTAGGATGCTACAGGTCACAGCAAATGTTTAAAGCACGTTAAAAGTAAGAGAGAAAGAAATGAATGAGAATGATCAGAAAAATCCCCCTTTTATAAAATATCATGCAGCCATGCCCACTTCTTTTACTAAGCAAACCATCTTAACGTGAATTTTATTATATCAGTCAGTTGATGATTATATAAAGCATTTTTTTTCTAGTAGAGAAGGCTGGCATCACTGTGTATCAAACTGTGAGCTGGAAACAGCTGAGAGGACCAATGTCAGTATTATGAGTTGAGCTAGGAATTCATGTACGAATATTAATAGCGAGCAGCGCAGCCTCAAAAGAAAAGGTCAACGCATGCTTATTTATTTTTCAGGATGTGTTTAATATTTATTTCTTCCACAATTTTGTTTACTCAACCTATTGTGAATGTCTCACTGCTGCAAACTCTATTTTGGGAATGAATCGAGGTACAAATAAGCTTCTGTATTGATCAAATAAACAGGATGAAGCATTAATATCACTGCTGCTCTCAAAGTACTTGTCGGTCAATATTTTTTTTCTAAAATTGAGATTGTGAATAAATCCAATGGCTGGTGAGAAATTCCTTTATGTGTTAAAAAGATGTGTAAGTATTTTGCTTGGAAAAAGCCTTTTTCATTGCCATTTTAAATTTTTGATGGTAGGGAGGTCTAACCTTTGGTTTACATTTAGATCACAGATTTGGCTTTTCAATTATTTATGTCTTAACCAGTGTGCAGCATTTTAATGTTGCTTGGTTGCTGAAGCAGGACTACCTCATGAAGTGTTGAATTAGTTGCAGGGCCGGAGTGGGACTCATTTTCAGCCCTGGAATTTAATGTCTTAGACAGGCCCACTTTGTGATAAAGACTTTTATTGTACCACATGAGGGGAAATTCAATTTCAGTACTACCAGATCGATATGGGTCAACTACATTTTTGCAGCCATTATGAGAGGTGCACCATATAAATCGCAACCTATTATTTTAAAAATAATTTAATTATAACTTTAGTTTACATGCAGAAAAATTTAATTCTCCAATCGCATTATCTGGGCACCTTAGTCCAATTACTCAAACTCCAGTTTGGTTCGACTTAAGTCTAAAGTGCATACATGCATCTCAAAAGTTTGATTTCAGTCAGACTAAGGCAATAATTTGACTTTCTCATTGTTGCATGTAAATGCACTGACTGAGACAGCAGGTTCACACAATATTCTTTAATATATTGAATCTAATAACATTTACTCAGTGAGAAGTTGTTCCTGTCCTTTCTGGACTTTGGGGCTAATGGGTCGTGTTTGGTGTTGAATCTTTCTTCTGACGGGGGCTACAAGATAGTTTCCCAGTTATGTGGCATTGCATCATAGAATAGGTTAAATTATATAACACTATGATATGCCCCACAATTTATTGAAATTATAATTATTTACAGTGGCTTGTGGGGAAAGTTCATCATCTTGATTTACCGTTTTCTTTTTCCTCATTTGATGTTTTAAACTGTGAGCTCGTTTTAGTAAAGAATTTGCCAATGTTTGGACATTTAGCTGTGTCTGCTTCCAGAGCCTTCCTGCTTTTTAATTCTAGCCTTAGCCACACCACCTGTTCTTTTTCTACTTTCTACCTTTTAAATACATGTGAGCAAATGCACAAAGGTGTAAGGTCAGGAAGAGTATGCAGACAGAGAGAAAAAATTAGCTAAGTATACTTGTGGAGCGGAGTTGGCCGAGCAACAACGAGAGCAACTGATCAATCCAGTATATAAGGCATACCATTTGTGTAAAATAAAATAAAAAAGCTACAAAACACCAGCCTTTGTGGCCCAAACATCAGACCAGCCCACTTGGCAATGTCCCAGTTCTACTGTTTAGCCACACTAGGCCTGATTAGTGGTACAGACAAAACAGACATTAACATTACATCTATTTTTGAAATCATCTTCAACAAAATAAAGCTTCAAATTCCGTTTTTTTATATTATGTAGATTGATTCTAAATGCCAAGCCTTTAAGATCAAAAGCTCAGTTGGGAAAATATTCTCATTAGTATGGTATGAAACAGTAATGTCTCTTCCTCTGACAGGATGTTTTCTGATTGCCTCCCTGTTGACTCAACCTTCCATATGCTGTACACTCATGTTTATATTAGAAGGCTATTGCTCTTTATCCACCTGCCATCTTTGACTCACCATGACTCACCTCATGGGGCTCTACTGCAAACAAAGTTGTGTGGAAGCAATCTTGTCATTAATGCTGAGAATACTTAAGATCTATGGGGTGTAATACTGAAGATCCTGTGTCAAATTAAAAGCTAAGTGCAAAATTAAGAACTTTCCTCTGGCCATGTTTCTAGAGTCCAATGGATGTAAAAGCCTGTTTTAAGAAGAAGCTTTGAACACCACTCCAAATAAAACAAAAAAGGGAACCTGACAGATCTTTAATGAGCAAAATGAATAATAGCATTTGTTCTTTTTAGACCACTCACACAGCAAAATCTGAAACAGCTAAAACCAAATTAGAAAAAAACAACAGGCCCATGTTATGTATTAGGCCCCAATTACCTTCAAATAAGGACAGAAAAACCATGAACTATTCATGTATAATCAAAATTATTAATCTCTGGTTTTATTTCTCAGCAATATTTATAATTTTCGCATTTTATTGTTTAGGATATATCTCTGCATGTTCTGAATTTCATTCATTGTTTTACTTTTTTTTTTTTTTCGAAAATACTGTTACATTTAAGATCTTTATTTCGTTTGTTTTTCTGTTCACATCTTTTTGTAGAGACAAATTATGTTGCATATTTCTCTGTTTTATAATTGTTGTAGTTTTAAGACTACAATGTTGTCAGATGACCATGAAGCCCTTCCATTATACATTCTGCATATCTACTGGTTAGGGGCTGAGCCGAACCCAAATACGGGACTTGGAAAGGCACAAATAACATGTTTTTCTACAAATATTTATTTCAAACAAATACTTGAAGAAATATTTGTATTCAGGTGCAAGAAAAACTTTATATCAAAAAGCTACATACTCGTGAGAGTGCATGGATCCCGGATGAGTGAGTGAGTGACAGGAGTCGGCATTGGGAGGGTTAAAGACGTGACTGACCTAGCTGCTCTGACACAGCAACAGAGAAGGCATGAAGAAGCGAAAAAACACTTAAGTGCATGACTATTTTTGTTGTAGATTTTTGAAACTTAACTGGGTTCCTGTGGAAGTTTATAACTTTTTGTAAACAGAGTTGAGTTGTTAACTCAGCTGAATCTCCCCAAATTGATTTAGGGAACCAAATAGAAAAGAGTGTGTCTGGTGCTGAGCCATAGTCATCCAACTGCCAAAAAAACTTGCTCAGGCTCTGTGTGGAGCGCATATTACAGTCATTGCTGCAGATAAAAACCAAAGTGATATGTTTGTGCAACAGTGAAATCGGCAGAAGCAGAGGTATCAAGGTATCAGACATCTGTTAACATCTGCTGTGCATAATCTCATGCACTTAATGTAGTAGCCCCCCCCAAACACACACACACAAACACACACAGAAGCACCAATCCTCCCAAATATTCCTTGCAGCCATGTTCTACCCCTGTTGGTCTCTTTTCAATGAGTTCCTTTTACATCTTCATTGCTGGATTTATGGAAAAACATCTACAAATATGGAGAGTCAAATATAACGAAAAGAAGCGTAATGCGTAAAATTTTATTTTTATGCTAATTCTGAATTTTACTTGAATACAAATACTTTTGCCCCCTCAACAAATACAAATACAGATACAAATACTGGCTGCTTTGCACACCCCTACTACTCGTATGTACAGTATTTGTATTGAGATATTTTTATTTACAAAACAATTCAAGCTTACTCAGTGTGCTTTGATCAAATATTCATTCCCATATGTGTCTTTCTTTCAATTACCTCTGTGTTCCTCATTTGTTGCTGAATCTATTCTTGTCTTCTTACCTACACCCTACTCTCCCACTAAAACTACCTCTTATTTAAGCCACTATTGCCCTGCAAATGCCTGCTGGGTTATTTGATGAAGGAGTAGAAGAGCAGAGTTCAGAAGCAGAGTGAAGCCATGTAAAGTCTCTCTTTAAATCAATTTCCAATTAAGAATGCTTCCCTATCAGTAAGACTACTTGTAATTGAGTTAAAGTGGAGGCAGCAAAAGCCCAGGAGGTACAGCAGATCCTTTAGGGATTATTCATCTCCATATAAATGAGCTGCTTAATTCACACCTGATTTTCAAGATTCATTATTGGCCGAAAGACGGCAATAAGTAATGGCCTTTTCCCATTTTAACTTAAAACTTTTATTTTATTCCACAGCTGCTAAAACCCTGTTTGATGTGCTTCTCTTGTGCTGAATGAAGATGGTGAAGTTCTGACAAGAAAACACACAAACATAGGTGAGAGGAAGCGGTTAGATAAAATCAATAAAAAAGGGCTAGGATGGCCCTTCAACCCAGTGCAGATGGTGGGAGATGCCAGGACTTTGGCTAAAATAACATAACTGATGGACAATGTCTCCCACCCCATGCATGAAGTATTTGCTGAACCAGACAGCTCCTTCAGAGGCAAACTGCTGCATCCTCAGTGCACAACGAGGCATTACTGCAGGTCCTACCTCTTAGCAGTGTTTTGCCATACACAGCCATTGGGTGGCACTCATCCACATTGTAGCTCCAACAGGAGAAGAAGAGGAATAGAGGTTTTATGAAGCCTTGTCTCCACCCCATCGGCCCTTTTATCTCTGTGGATTCCCTCTGGAAGCCTGCACTCGAGGGGACCAAGCAACGAACCATTCCAAATCAGACCGCAATGCGGGTCTGACCGGAGAGACCCCTGCTCTACCTGGCTTACCACCCCTGGGGTGAAACTGCTGCATCCAGGCCCTTCCTACACTGGCGAAGGAAAGGACTCCACAGGAGACAAAGAATGCTGATCAATCAGGTGAATCGCAAACCACTGTTAAAAAAAAAACCCACTGTTCTGCCTAAAAATTGGAACGCTTTCTGAATCATAAACTCTGCCATGAGTAATATGGCTACTAAGCTACTGCATATAGCAGATCTTAACCAGCTGGAAGCCATTTCCACCCACCACTACAAAGCCGATGTGGGATGAATTCCATGCTGGACAAGCTGCAAAAAGAAAATGTTTCAGTGAAGGTTAAAGCTGAACGCTGTTTAGGCAAGCCAGAGGACCAAGCCAACGTCCCAGCTGAAGTTCTACCTGTGTTACCAGTCACTGAATAGCCATGAGTCGTTGCTAGCCCAAAGCAGCTATTTTTAGGCATTGGCTAACTTTGTTGAGCCCCTTAATGTGATTTGTTACCTTGTGTAAGATTTCAGTTGCTATTGTTTGGGTACAAACAGGCCGTTCAGCCTGGAGGTTTAATCAGTGTTTCTTTTTAGGTTTTCCGACTGAGAGTTGTTTTAAATCCAGCAGTTTGAGTTACTTAATCTGACAGGAATTGAATCAGAGTGGCTTTAACTGATGCCATGTGAATTAGCTGTGGGCCGCAAGCTAGAGCTATCCCACGTGTCTTGATTTTGTCTGCCTGTGTTTCATCAATAATAAAGGTTGCTATTGACGGTATTCAAAATAGAGATTGGTTTTAAATTACATTGTTTAAACAAAGAAACTAATCTTATTAGCTTATTATCTTATTATATCTTATTAGTATTATCTTCTTATAAGTGCATCAGAATACTAAAATTAGATCAATCACTGCTGTAAAGAATCTATAAATAGAATAAATTTTACAAAGGTTATTGATTTCTAACCAACAAGTTTTGAAACAAAACATTGCTTCCTCAAAAGCATGTTATATTTTTCCTTGTATTGCTTATTTGTTTAGACATATACTAATGATGGAAATCATCTTAAATTGATCACAGTTGGTAAGCTAATTTAGCTTCAGTCCCAAACATTTCAATATAAGCGTTGGTCTTAAAGTATCCAGATTCATACTGAACTTTAACATCAGGATTTATGGTTTCTATTCCTTTGCATATTTATCCATTCATTTTGTTATTTTTGGTAGTTAGTTTATTCATTCCTTGTTATTAGTAGTATATGTTACTAGCCTTGTTTTAAATGTTGGACCTTTTAATATGTTTCTTTTGTAAATAAACTCTTGTATTTTAGAAAGTCGTTGTTTGTCCATTATTGAATGTTGAAACTGAATTTCCCCACGTGGGACAATAAAGGATAATTCAATTCCACATAAATATGTAGTAATTTGCTGTTCAATGAACGTCTACAGATCACTCCTTCACCTTTTGTTTATTTAACTCAGCCTTAACTAGGTAGGTAATCACAAACAATAACTGAGACTTAGATATCTGGCTATTGATATAGTTCCTGAATAGGGGCTGGTGTCCTGTATTTAATAATCTTACATCAAATTATTAATCTTATTAAGAATATTCTTACCAAAATTAATCTGTGTCCCCAACAGCAGGTTTAGGACTGCTGAGAGGACCATCAATGCTCCCAACAAACTCAATAATGTTTATATCCATGCTGTTATTTGCACTGCTTTTTAATTTCATATAATATTTCTGCTGTTATAACATGTCTCTGGGGGTATCATGGTTTTTTTTTCACTCCAGGTAAACTGTCTATTTTTTTTGCATATACAAGTGCACATTTTTATGAATATTTTTAAAATATCTTGCTCAGTTTCACATTTCTTGGAGTATTTTAAATAATTTTTATATAAACTGAAATTTCAGTTTAATATATATATATTTTCTTTATTATTATGAATTTGTCATTTTGCTGCTGTTACCCCTGAATGTCCCCGAAATGGGACCATAATGTGTGCTAAGGACACAGTGTCTTTTCATGTAAAAGAATTCCATGAAACTTGCCAAATAATTGTTTAAAAAATAATATATTTAGTAGACATCTGATTTATAGAAAAAAAACATAAATTAGGACACATACAAAAAAGATCCTGTGTTTCTATCAGAAATTTACCCTATACTCATTTTCTTTTATATTTAGTTATGTATAATGTGCTTAGGTGACAGCCAACAAAAGTAACTGGCAAATTTATTAATAGTATATTTAATTCACCTTAGATTCACATGAATTAGAAAAAAGTAATATTTTGACTAAACTGCAACACATCAGTTCTGGTTTGGCTGCCATGGCAAGCATCCCTACTTTTGTTCCTTTCAGATGTGTCAGAAGTTTTGTGTTTGCATGCAGCCAATCAATCACAACAGGAGATCTCTCTGACTTCTTCCTCCCTCTCTTCTGCTTCCAGCTGAAAAAAACAAAACAAACTGTGATTCTTCAGGGTCATTGATTTTAATTTCCAAAGCTGTAGTTTTTGCTAAGTAAACATTTTTGGTGAACTTTTCATTTTTCATAAAAAAATAAATTATATCATATTATTTTAACTAACTAACTCAATACTTTAGACTTGAAATAACAAAATCGTCAACTCTCCTATGTATACTTCTGTCTCCTGCTAAAGAAATCCTTAATGAATAAATGTAAGGAGCTAATGTGGTGACTGCAATAATTCACTTTTGTTTTGAAAATGGCTTTTGTTTGTTGATTTACACATCACTCAGACACACATCTTCTGTCACAGGCATACTATCTGAAATGAAGGCATTTTAAAGGGGAAGTTGTTGGGGTATTTTTTTCAACCTGGACCTTATTTTTCGTATGCATTATGTTCATTTACTCACCCAGACACGTTTTGAGCCACATGGAATCCTTCTGAAGGAGTTTATATCAATTTCCGATCAGCATCAATAGATATAATCGGAGTTGGGGGGGTGCGGCAAGTGCTGCCTCTAAATAGGGCATTGTTTGCCATAAAACTCCTTAGCTTTCACAAATGTTTTGTTATGAATCACTAGCGCTATTCCACTTTGAGTTTGAAGTGTCTTGGAGGTGATTTGTTGTTTTGTTCTGGGTTGTTATACAGGCTTTTAATCCAACTACATTGGGTAAGCCAAGGCAAATACTAACCCGGTGTGGTGGACTATACAGTATATGAATTAAAGACCACAACTGTATGTTTTGTAATAAAGATATGTGCTTTGGAATGTTTTCTTCTTTTTTTTTAAATCGGCACCACTACCATTTGTTTTACAGATATCCCATCTTTGAGTAGGCTTTCAAATGTATGCAATTTACTTATTTAGCAGCGCTAGACGTTTCTACACTATCAGATTTTTAAAATGTTGCTGAACCCTGATGCCAGACATAATATTGTAAAATGATTCCACCAACAAGTGTTTAATGAAACTGCAAATGAAAATACAAGCATATAACTTGGACATTTTTATTGGACAGGTATAGGAAAAAGTTCAAAAACAAAAGTCCAGCTGCACATGTCTGTGGGTCATGGTTTAGTCTGCAGCATCACAGGAAGGTTTGATTGAAGGCAGATTGAAGGCACTGTGTCATCTCCACCCTCCGTAAACCGGTTTCCTGCTTCTGCTCCACCAAAAGAAGGTGTTGATCCTCCTGCAACGGATTGCAGATAGTTTTTATTTTAAGTTCTATGCTTACAGTGCATTTAAAACATACACTAAGAATTCAAATTAAGGCATAGAAACAAATATGTCTCACTGTTCTGCAGAAAACTTAAGCAGGTCATTCATATTTACAAAAACAGACAGTAGCATTAGAACTAATTTGGATACCTGATAATAAAAAAACTGTCAAACTGAAGATAAAATGCCGCTGAATAGGTTAATATTGTAAATAAAATATACAAGTGGCATGAAATGTGCTTCTTACCGCGAGTACGAGGCAGCGAGTTAAGGGCTTCGGCGTTCTCCTTTCTCTGCTTCGGCCTGCTGGTGAAACGGTGGACAGCCCCGACTCCTCCTTGATAACCCTCTCACAGCAAACAGCTCCATCCAGCTCACACTGAATCTTTTAGGCCAACAAGCTCAGAAATGCTGAAACTCTGTTTGGATCACAGCACTGGTTTTTAATTTTGTCGTTGTTCTTCAGCAAACAGTAAACACATCCACACGCTGTAGCGAGGTTTCAAAATGTCGGTCAGTTTGTTTTTAAAAGACGCTGTCAAGTTGCTCTCCAATGACTCCACCCTCCAGCCAATCAGTGACCGACAGCCGTCTGACGTCGCTTTTCAGTACCAGTTCAGCACAGATGGAACCACAGCTGAGGTGGTACTAAAAATAGTATCGGCTCGGCGCAGCTCGGAGCGGCTCAGCCAGACTTCTGCCAGTGGAGAGTAAAAGGTACTGAGGCTAAGTCGATCCAAGTCGAGTCGAATCGTACCGGTGGAGAGATGCCTTTAGACAGAACTTGCTACTGCAAACATCAACATGGTTTGTGTTTGCGTGTTTTCAAATTGTATAAACAAAATGATCAAGTGGACTAAGTTCAGTTTCCACAGGCTCCCTTTCCTCAACATGCTTAGACTACAGACTGCAATGGCAGATGACTGCGACGTCACAAGAAATCGCCGGCTGGTAATAGTTGGGATTCGCTGTTAAATAAAAACACCTGTAAAAACCCTGGATGACAACAATTCACCGTATCCACTGATCCAGAAGAAGTGCATGTTAAAGTAGCACATTATATTCCAGTCTGCAGTGTGTGATCAGAGCGGATTAATTTTTGATTCAGAGATCACTGTGCAGAAACTACATGTTATCCATATTATCCCAAAGTTTTACTTGATTCTCTGTTCCTTAATCGCAAATCCAGCCACAGAAAATTATCTCTCTGGCAGCTCTGGATGGATATATTGAGAGAATATTCAGCCATCAGTTCAACGTTGGGAAATTATATTTTGTTCTTTCCACCAAAACTATCAACATGATCCTCTTTAGAAGTCTAACCAAAACATTAAAACAATTATATTTTCTCAATCCTAAATCCTAACCTGCCCGCAATGAAACGTCCTCCCGGACCCATGACATTTAATTAATGTATATTTCCACCTGTGAAACAGTGGGTTACCCACAGATGTGTGCTATTGCATGACTATGAAGTGTAAATTAAAGTTTAAGTTTCTCCACACAGACTGGAC
Source organism: Apricaphanius iberus (assembly GCA_028564705.1). Taxonomy (NCBI): domain Eukaryota; kingdom Metazoa; phylum Chordata; class Actinopteri; order Cyprinodontiformes; family Aphaniidae; genus Apricaphanius; species Apricaphanius iberus. The sequence goes on from JAPXFQ010001282.1 coordinate 787,665, forward strand.
AACAACGGCAAAAGCTGCAAAGTGAACACGATTTATTGCTTCGCATCTTCTGGGTGAATAAACATATAACCAAGACTGTCCTTCATGCTGCACTGTGGATTTAAATGATTTGAAAAACAAAACACTTAATCCTCTTGCTTTCAACTGTTATTGACTGAATAAAGATTCAATTTTCCACACCTGTTTATACACTCCAGTGTTTATCGTGATGAAACGTAAACAGATGAATACTTGTAGGCTATGAATAATAAATAACTATCGCCAGCAATCGTCACACCACACTCAAGTTTATGGTTAGTTTATGTTATTGTTATTGTATTAAAACAAACTGAGGCTCTTGCTTAACACCAAAATACGTTGAAGAGCTCTTGTCCCTATACCAACCCCCAGACCACTCAGATCCTTTAATTACAGTCTACTCAGCATCCCATGAATTAGAACTAGGCATGGAGAAGTTATACTACTCTAGTCAGGAACAAACATCCAGACGACTGCAAAGCTGCTGAAACAGAGTTCTTTTAGATCAAGGGTAAAAACCCATCTATTTAGAGCTGCTTTTGAATAATATGTTCATATATCATGTGTTTTGTATGTGTTCCATCTTTTTGGGTGTTTTAATTTTATTCTCTGCTCATGTCTGACATGTAATTTTCTGTGTGTGTTTTATGCAATATGGCTGTTTTTACTTTCACGTAATGCACCTTGAATTACCTTGTTGTTGAAAGTGTCTTATACAAATAAAATTGTCTTGCCTTTGCAGTATAGGTTAATAACTGACAATCTTAGGCTGCAAATTCAATAAATGTCATAATGTCATAAACCATCTGGCTGAGTTCAGCAAATTTAAAGGGATAATTGAGATGTTTTTGACATTAGCAATTGAATAAATTAGGGTTATGTTAAAACGTAAAAAGCAGCAGATGTCATTTAATGTTAACCTTGCCCTCTCCACGAATAGGAGCAACTTGCACCTATGTGCACATATCTGCATTTAAACTGTTTTTATGGGTCAGCTGAACAACAGGGCTCCCCTCAAATTTTTGTGAAGACTCATAGATGACAAACTTCACATACTAAATTGGCAGCGGAGCAGCTGATTATGTTTTACCTGTTGTAGTTAATTCTCATGGTATTTTAATTTTTCATGAAACAAATTAGCTCGCCCTAAAAATCACAGATCTCAAAACTGTCACATCACTAAGCAAACACTTTTTTCTAGAAAGTGAAACTTTTACATTTTCAAAAATGCCACTTTGACCAATTACTTGAACCATAACATATAAGATTAGGTAACTGAATCCTTCTTGAGACTCACTTTAAAGCCTTTAAATAGTTCATATATAAGTGCAAATTTTATATATATAATAGATCAGCTGATTGCTTGACACAGGTGTCACAGCAAACGGGAGCAGCTGAATTGTACCCTGCTGCTTGCTAATCAAAATAAAAAAGCAAAAATAAATAAATACATAAATAAGTAAAGTGGTAGGCAACTGGATGAAGCAAAGATAACTTAAAAAATATTCAACACCTTACGCCATGTAGGAAATAACTAGAATACATTGGCTTTGAAAGATTATTGATACCTTATGGGACATACGATTCTTTTTTCCCAAACATAATTCCTAATTTTCTGAAGAACTTTGACCTGTCCTGGCATAATACTACTACTACTACTACTACTACTAATAATAATAATAATAATAATAATAATAATAATAATAATAATAATAATATTAAGAAGAAGAAGAAGAATATTTAACTGTAAAAAATGTTAAAAGGCATTTTCCAAAAATTAAAAGAATGACTACAATAACTAACACTGTAGAGCTAACAAAAAAAGACTAATAAAATGATAAAACTAGTATCTTTACAATACTGAATTCAAAATGCCCCATGAATTCTCTAAAAGATCAAAATAAACTTGCAGTGTTCAGCTGGGCATTTCAGGGTCAAAAGATTATAGAAAGAAGCTTAAAAAATACTGAAAAAAGTTGTTACTGTCAGGATCCAGCAGAAGGAGCTGTCAGTCCATTCTCTCCACAGGTGCTGAGGATTAAGCAGCAACAGGTGGAGCTCATTACTGCAAACACCTTAGCAGTATTTAGAGGGAGCGGATCCACCAGACGGGCGTCAGATGATTCCGTTTCCTGGAGTGGTAACCCTGACTCTTAGCCTACGCTACGCTCGATATTTGTCCATGTTCTTACCTTTGTTCCCTCCTGTGTTCCTCGTCTTAGTTCCTTCCGGACTCGCCGCGTCAACCCCAGACCATCTCAGGCTCTCCGAAGTTCCTTCTGTGAACCATCTCCTGATACCTGCCCTGGACGCTCGTCTTCCTGGGGTGCGGCCGCTCCTAACCTCCCTGCTCCATCAGCCTCACCGTTGCTGCTGCTCGGCTCCTGATCTTCTCCGCTCTCCCCAGCTGCCTGTGGAGAAGAAGGTTCAGTCAACATCATTCCCATCTTCCAGAATCCTGCTCCGCTCTGGTCCCTTACCTCTTCCTCCTACTCCGGTGTCCATTCCCATCCGTGAGTCACAATCAACCACCTTCTCCTCTAAGAAAACAAGTCATACAATCCTTTCTTCTAACTCACCTCCAGTCTTGTTTTCCAGCGTCGCCGTCTCCCACGATCCACCTCCCTTTTTGGAAGAAAATAAACTTTTATTTCAGAAAGACGCTAATCTTTTGTCCGAGAGTTTCTGTGCTGGCTTATGAGTCAAACTAAAAACATGACAGAATCATCTGACCATCCTGACTCAGCGGCACAGATGCGCTCGGCTCTTTCCGAACAAGGGGCCATGCTAGGTCGTCATGAAGCCCTGTTGCAGGATCTAGCTCGTCAGCAGGTCGCTTTCCAGCAGGGTTTTGTTCGGATAACCCAACTTTTGGACGAGCTTCGAACCATCCGAACCGGAGCAGACTCTTTGAACTCTTCTAGTTCTTCCACAGTTACCGCTCAGCCTTCTCCTATTTCCGCAACGTTTAAAGAAGTGACTTCTCCTCCTCCAGAACCGTGGTCACAATCAACCACCTTCTCCTCTAAGAAAACAAGTCATACAATCCTTTCTTCTAACTCACCTCCAGTCTTGTTTTCCAGCGTCGCCGTCTCCCACGATCCACCTCCCTTCTTGGAAGAAAATAAACTTTTATTTAAGAAAGACGCTAATCTTTTGTCCGAGAGTTTCTGTGCTGGCTTATGAGTCAAACTAAAAACATGACAGTTACACTCACCACTCCAGAGTATTAACTAAACATAATCATTTAGCTTGAGAAAACATGATTAAATCTGCAGGTATTTTTGTAATTTAAATTGTAATTTTGTATCTATCATGCATGATTTAGATCCCCTCTTAGTCACCTACGTGACTCCTTTCTGTTCAAAAACTTTTTTTAATATATATGCTTTATTGTTTTAAACTGTCAGCTCCAGAGGGAACTGCAAATTATAATATAGCTACATTCTTAACCCTGAGATATGCAATTATGGAATAGTTTCACAATGTAACACACATTGTCTTTGTTAATTGTAAAAAAATCTATCAATTGAAAAAGGGCTAATTGTGTGGCAACAGGGCGAAGGATGTGTGTCAGCACTACTTTCTTCAGTTATATCCTGCTGTGTGTCATTTTTCTTTTTGCAAGTCAGCTGCCGCTTAATTGGCTCTTCCAAGCTCATTGGGTGTTTTCTTTGTGTTTATCATTTTTTATCAGGGTGATGATCTTTCACCAAAATAACTACAAATATTTATCTTAAACACAATGTTTTCTCCTTGACCCTGAAGCAGCCCATGAAATGACTTTAATGTCTTCTGGACAAAATACAGTAGATGTATTTATTCTTTAATATAATTCAGTAATCTATGGTCCCTTTTCATAGAAAACACATAGGAGTAATTAATGTCCAATCTGAAAGCAATATTTCATTTCCAGATTCAGGTAAAAGTTTTGAGGCTGCAGCTCTTCTTCTTCAGGTTTTCTAACAGCAGCCAGGGCTAATGACTGCAGCTACAGTTGAGAGAGTGCAAAGGTATGTCATCAAGTTAGTGTCTCAACATGCTAAGAAAGTATTGGTATTATGCAGACTACATTAGATACTATGAGGGAACAACTTACCAACTTAATTGAAGACTAAACTGAAGAGCAGCACTGCTGTCGTAGTTAGTTTAACATAAATATAAATATGTAAATATGGCTCAAAGGGAGCTTTGAGTATCATACAGACATAAAGGGAAGCTCCCAATAACTCAACTGGTGCAATGTATACAGAGAAGTCATACACATTGTGCACAGCGTTATCAATGAAAATCAGTTGTTTAAACTGAAGATGAGAAAAAAAGATGTTTGCAATTTCACTCTCAAAACAATTACTTTTATTTTAAGTGTTGGTTGCATTTTTGTTGTTGTTTTGTTATTCTCACTTTACATCAGAGTAAAAGAGTGCAAGTTGAAGGAAAATGGCCTGCTTGTTGTATTTTAAGCCAGTCAGTGACTTAGCTTTAAACTGGCCTTCACGGCCCATAAAACCCACTTTAGAATTGTTGCAGTTTTCCAGATTAGCTACACCTAGCTTGTTTTTCAGATACAATAAGTAAAATCAGCTTATTCATCAGTACACCTACACTGATATAGTCCATTTAAAGAAAAGTCTGGCTCATGTAGGATGGGTCCCATAATGTTACCGGTTAAACGGTAGTAACCAGTCCAAAGAGCAATGCACATTTTGCTGCTTCCTTTTGGTTCTTTTTTTCCAGAGATGTCAAGCACTATTGATTCTGGGCATGCCATCAGCCAAAAACGCTACAATTTATCATCAGAAAAGCTTCACATGGCTATCTTTTTGCAAAGAAAATCGCTAAATGTCCAAATTAAGGCATTAGCGCAGGTCGATTAATTCCTAGAATTAACCATTTTTTAAAATGCAATTAACGCATACAAAGAACACATAGCGCATTACTCCGTTAAAATTATGTTTTTGGTCTTAAATTAGTGATAATTAATTAGCAGAAGTAGCTGTGTACATCTTCACAATAGAATTCATTTCCTGAGAGATAAACCGTAGAATCTGCAGAGTGGTTACTTATGGGAAAATAATAACTTCTGACATTTGATTTATGTGATGTTTAACACAGACTGGTGATATCAAATTGTTAAGTTTATTCATATATTTTGGTTAGTTCTACCTGTATTTTTCATATGAGACCACATATACATAGTGAATGTGATTGTGGAGTTTAAAACAAAAGTTCAATTAAATTCTCTTTTATTTAATTTTAAAAGAGGGCATCGGCATTTGGATTTGTCCTATATTTACACTGAAAACTGTAATTTTTCGGTCATATTTAGGAATTATGATTATTTCCCAGCTACCCTGTGATTAATTAAATAAAAAAAAATTAATCGTTTGAAAGCCCTTCTAAAAATAAAAAAAAACAAGAGGGGTTTTAGAAAAAGTTTGTATGTTTTCCATTCTTTAATCACCGCTTAAGCATCGGCACCATTTAAAAAATAGCAGTTTGGCACCAGTATCCGTGTCTTTTTGACATGCCTACTCATAACATCTTCACAACATGTGACACTGTGACATGAGGGAATGAACAAATAAGTAGTTGAAGTTGAACAAACCAAGTATCGTGGGTAGAAATTACGAACATTTTTTTTGTATTTTACCAATTGTAAATGTTAAAAGTAGAGCTGGGAAGTTTTTCATTTGGCAACTATCAGGACTTGAAAGATGGTGTTATAACACTCTGGTTAAAAACTGTACATTACATGGAGCCCATGTTCACATCTAACAGGTGAGAGCTAATCTTGCACTAAAGGGGAACCTTTGTAACTATAGGGAGGTATATTTCATATTATGCTACACCAGTATGAGGCATATTTCTGAGGAATGTCAGAAGTTTTTTTTTTTTTTTTATATATATATATATATATAGTATGAAAAACTGGATGGATGTATCTGAGATGACTGACTCTCGGTCAGACTGAGCTTATGAACTGTGTTATTTTTTAGCTTTTCTGAGAACCACTGAGAACGTGAGCAAGAGTGTTACCTCAACAGAAAAGTAATTGTATAACTAAGCTTTAAATGATAGGGCGCTGAGCAAATAACCTCATGTACAATGCATGAAAAAGGATAAGAGCATTTTGTATTCTACATAATAAGCAAGTGATTAAACTAAGAATGGGCATAACAGCAGGCAAAAAATTATTTAAATATTCATGTTGAGCACTAAAACTGCCTTCAAACAGGGAAGCGTTTACATAAATCACACAATCACACACACACACACACACTCACACACTAATATATAAATGCATGTGCGTGCGTGTGTGTGTGTGTTCACGGATTGTTGAAGAGGGTTATTTTATTTTACTTTATTTTTTAGATTTTCCTTTTTGATGTAGCTATTCATCACTGATATATACTGTATATATATATTATATTATATATAGTATATATATTAGCCTCAACATATATACATATTTACAGTATATATAAATATATATTATATATTATTGATATATATATATATATAATATATATATATATATATATATATATATACATACATATATATATACTTTAGTAATCCACAAATTGACTCCTAATTTCTACTTCATTTTACATTTTAATGAAAATGTAGACTAGCTGCTTCTACTACTGTTCCTTTTAAAATTCTACTGTCTCTTTAAGGTTTTTGTAGACTTGATTGGGTGTGTGCTTCCTGCATGCTGAATACTAATGAATGGATGAACAGCTGTGGATGTTGTCATCAGCAGATCTGCTGGTGAAGACACATGGCAGAATGGCGGAAAAAAAAACAAAAAAACATGGCAGAATGGCCTCGAGTCATTTTGGTGCTTCAGTGCCAACAGCAACAATGCAGTAATTATTAATCAATAGTCACATTTTGAGGATACTTCACAGTAAGCAGTTACAGATTTAACATATATTTTATCTCTCAAACCTTTACCAAATTATGGTTGGTTAACCTGCTCAGCAAGTACACATCAGACCGACTATATTGAGAAGAGTCGTGGTAGCCTTGGCTGCTGAATCTAAAGGGTATTAAAGATCAAATAAAATCCTGACATGCCATAGAACACAGCTCTCAAATAATTTTATATTTAATAAAATAATGTTATATGATTTTTGGATATGTAAAACAATACCTCCAGATTTGTTTTAATTAATTAACCAGACATCTATGTGTACATGTACTGAAATGGGGCACATTTGGACCTCTATACTTTACGTTTTTACTGTAAAATCACTATATGTTTTTTTATGTAATTGATAAATCATATCACTAATAACTCCAATAACTGCTTGTTTCCTAATAGGCTGAGGAAACCAGGATGAATCTCTGGGTTAATGAGAGCATGTTTCAGATATGACTGAGTCACACATTAGAGGATAATTGTTTTCCTGTGGGGCCTTAAAGTTGCATTTTGCCAGGAGACAGAAGCAAGTCTTTTGTTTGCTGGCATAGCAACAAGTTCTAATATTGGTCAACTAATGAAAGATGATGTCAACAATACGTTCTCCTGGGACGTTTCCCACAGGACCCATAGGTGGGTGGAGAAGGAAGTGTGAAACCAGGCGTGGCAAAAAACTATTGAACTGAAATAAGATCCAAATGTATTACAGTATGAATTATTTTCAACATTTGATATTTGACGTATAACTGATTTGATATAGTGTCATGCAAAAGTATTCATAAAGTACACCTTAAAATATGTAGGAGTTTGTTTCTATTCTAATCACAAGCTTTATTGTATTGTTTGGGTTGTTATGTGATAAACCATGCATAATTGTTGATAAGTGGGAAGAAGAAATATAAATGGCTTTTAAATCTCTTGCAAATAAAATTCCAAAAGTGGGATGTGCATTTGATCTCAATCCACTTTATTCCGATCCCCATAGATATAATCCAGTGTTACAAACAAACTAAGAACTGTGTAATACTTGCTTGCTTGAAATACGATTATTCACTCTTATGGTGTTTTCACACTGCACATTTGTCTGCATTAAATAAAGAAACTAGTTTGACGCCTATACGTTTCTCTTTCTCTGGGAGATGTTTTAAACATCATAATTAGCTAGACAAAGTTGATGTCAGGTTACTGTCCTACAGTGAGACACTCTGATTGGTTGACATGCTGTGTCAAGAGCATTAAGGGTGTCAGAAGTTCAGCTAGCTAAACGTCTGTCTTGCTGGCTTTTGCCTCTTTGAAGCTTGAAACGCAGGAAAAGTTTCAAAAATTGACATGGCCAACGCACACAAAGTGTCGCAGAGATTCTGATGCCCCTCTGACGCCTGTCTGATGGCCTCAACGATAGACTTTACATGTAATCTTGCCCGCTCTTGACGTTGATATTTGGAACAGTGTGAATGCACCATTATGCCCCATTTCCACTAGGGCCAGTACGGTACAGAATGGAATGGCTAGGTTGTGTTTCCATTACCAACTCAAAAGAACTGTAGTTGGCGAGGATGTGGCCATGCTTAGCTTAACAGAAGCTCCAGCAAAAAGCATCTCTCTTCTGTTTATTAAGATTTCATTTTTGGAAAATAGAGAATTTTTTTTTCAACATAGTGTACTACTTAGACTTCCATAGCTCAGAGTGATGTCAATCTAGCCATCTTGTTTTACAAGGATACTTGGAAAAAAAAAAAAATCTGAGATTTAATTTTTAAGCCATATCCCCCAGCCCTACCTCCAAGTGTTTTTGTAAATATACACCCTATAGTCTGAGCTTTTAATCCTTTAAAATAAGAGGGGTTTGGCCCTTGTTTAATAATGTTAGTCAGGGGAATCATATTTTGACATAAAAATAAGTAGAAGAAATACTGAATTGAAAAAATCTCAAATTAAAAGTACTGCTCTGTCATTAAACGTGTTTTTTGGTTTCATTTCTTAAAATACAAAACCTAAAACAAACCTAAAGCAATTTAAAATAAAATATAAATAAAAAAAAAATTTAATCTCCAGGAAAACTCCAGGAAGATGTCTGTGAACCTGAACCTACTGTGAAAAAGACTTTGCATTGATTTAACAATATATATACTTATAAAATCCCACGTTGTTTAAAACGTATTCACCACTCACACTGATTTCTTTTTAATTTTAGGCTGCTTGCAGATAACTGCAGTGTGTTGCTTATTTGAAACTTTAAACTATAGCTCACGCTGAGACAAACAACTCCGGACCAAACAGGGGCTATCGCTGCTGCGTAGGACTGAGAAGGATATCATATTACCAATCAGTCCATAGGTAGGTGTTTTGGGTCAGTTCGGCACGCTTTGAACCAAGGTAGAGATAGTCCGAAAAACGGGGTCGGCTGGGGTCAGCTCGGAACGGACGCAGGTAATGGAAACACACCAAAGCGTCTCGTTCCATACCGTATTGGCACTAGTGGAAATGGGGCATTGGTTGCATGTTGCATGTGAAAATTTACTCCGACCTTTGTTGCCTGTATTAGCCACAGAAAGGAAACAGACAGCAAAAACAAGTGAATCAGAAAAGGCCAGTCATTTCTTTGTCACAGATTAAATTTGTATTCATTCATGCCTAGCAACCGCCCACAGGAAGGTTGAGCTCTGCTAGTAGAGGGTAACTATTAGAAACAACACAACATGGATGGAACATGTTCGACCTTGTGTTATTTTTGGAGATAATACATCAACAATGCATTTTCAACCCAATAAAAGGGGAGCTGAGGAACAAACAGTTGGACTTTGTCTTTGGAACACCACCAATTAAGAAAGTTAAGTTAGTTATTTGTTTGAATGCAACATAAAGGTCAGATTTTTGTTAGTCAACTAGAGCTGAGATATTTGCATTTCATGTATAATAGGATAAAGCCCAGTTTATACTTCTCCATCAGCAAGTTTGCACCCAGATGCAGACGTATTGATGGAGACATTTTTCATTTATATTTCTCAGTTTCTGTGTCAGTGTTGCAAAGCAATTCCCCACAAGGAGAGCAGGGGGCGCTAACCTTTCATGGGAAGTCTCTCTACCATTGCAGTTGTTGTTTCTGGTTAACTAGAGCTTATTTTCTTCAGCTTGTGAATGCATTTCCCCATCTAGGAGCAATAGATGACAGAAAGTAAGTTTTGATTAAGCTGGAAAGCTTTTTACTAGCAGCCCAGCTCATAGAATACTCTAAAAACGCATATAAACAATCACAGCGGTCTGTTTTGTTGTTTTTCTAAACCCCCATTGTGTTCAAAATCGTCAGAAGACCATATCAGATAAATTGCCCTTTCAATATAAAGCATGTAGTGCCCAAACGCTGCACTGACTACTGATTATAGCGACTATAGAGCACCGTTCTGGTGAAATGATCTATGGCGGTTGCTGAACTGACCGATTACAGGCATACGCTCTCGGTTGATGGAGATGGATAGTTAGAAAATTGGGCTCTACTCCATCCACCCTTGCCTAGGTGATGGAGAGGCCTTGCGTCAACATATAATGGCGTTGCGTCAATCGGTTTCCACATACACGGAGAAGTATAAACTAGGCTTTAGACTCATAATCCTGTAGTTACCTCCCATCCACTTTTTCACAGAAAATGACTCACAATGCATTAAATCATTCTAGAAGCCAAAGCAAATGTATCGCAAAAAAACAAGTAAATGAGACCTTTAAAGAAACTTTAAAGAAACTTTAAAGAAAATCAATGAACACAACAGGCAATTTAGAGATAAAGTACTATAAAAGTAAAAAGCTCAATTAGTTAAAAATGCAACATCCTAAGCTTTCAACATTTCATGAAGGAGTGTTAGTTTAACTGATTCAAAACTGGGAGAATGGAACAATTGGAAAATAACCCATCCTAAAATGACAAGCCTGGCAAGGAGAGCCATAACTACAAAGCAGCCAGGAGGATGCAACTCTGAAGGATCTACAGGACTCTATGGCACAGATTACTGTTAGGCTTGCCATTAAGATAGAATAGGGAAAAAAAATCCACTGTTAAAAGAAATCAATAAGGATACAATAGTAAAAGTTTGCAACAAACCATGTGGAAACATGGAGTAAAAGGTCCTCTTGCCTACATGCCCAATGCAAGCATGTGATAGAAAAATAACAGTAAACATAACCCTGAGTATACAATTAGGACCATGAAACATGGCAGTGGCACAATCATGCTGTGTGAAGATGGTCAGATGTTTTGTTCGACTTTTAACATGTTTACTTTGACTCTGAAAGTATTTTTAGTAAATTACAAACAAAAAAAAAACTTTTCTAATCTAACCCCAAATATACAAATCCACATAACATTGATTCAAATGTGTCACTACAAACTTCTAAGAAATTAAGGACACCTTCAAAACACTTGCATATTAAAATCTCCTAAATTAAAGGAAATGTACTTATTTTTACAATTTCTATCTATATAACAATATTTTACAAAAAGCAAATATCAGATGTTTTAAGTTAAAATAAAACTGAAGCACAACTTGATAAAGCACGTTGAAAGTGAAAGTACTATTTTAAGCAACTCTGTCAAAGATGGCAAGCCTGCTGACTATATATATATATATATATATATATACAATCTTATAAGAGCATTCCAATTCTGATTAAGGATTACATGCTTGGTAAATTTTACTGTGAAAATTATTGGGGATGATAATGTAGCTGGTTGCTTGCATAACCTGCCATAAGTTTTATTTATTCATGTCATGGCTTTGTTTAAAAATGGGACAATTTCAGGGAGGCATACTTCAGCGCACCAGTTTATTGGCAAAAAACGAAGGGAGATCTGGTTTAGTGTGCACAACAAAAACACTTAACCATCTCTCAGCTAAGAGAAAAACAAGTTCTAGGTGTACACACTAGGTTATCATTGCCCTGGAGGTCCAAGATTTACATTAATGAGAGATAAATGTTATTAAAAAACTATTTCAAAAAAGGCCAACTATTTTATTTTTGTGGTTTTGTATAAGATTAGCCAGCAAAAACATGTCTATTGAGAACTTTTGAATGTTTTTCTTCCAACATTTAAGTAAGTTTAGTGTTCATGCGTTGTGTAGGTCATACTTCCAGGCCAACTATGCCTTTTTTGTAAGACCCTTTCTATGTACATATAAATATTATACATCTTTGGAAAGATAGGATTCTTCAGATTCCAATTATGTATGCCAATCAAGGATACAACAAAACCATAGAAACAGTGGACAATTTTTGCCAAACAACTCAGAAAACGAAATAATGTGTAACTCACCATTTGAGCCATCTCGAACAAAAATTGTCTTCTTAACATTTGCAAAGGTCTTGTCGGCTCACAGGTCCTACATCCATAATCCAACATATTCTGACTTTGAAAACCATTATAATTCCTCATTTGCTTGGATTTCTCACAATGTTTTCATCAGATCAACCATTAGCATGCTCATATTTGCCTTAAAAGTACACAGTACCCAACCAATGGTGTTAGTTTTTGATTGATATCTTACATGATTCTATAGATACAGGGTCTATATATATATATATATATATATATATATATATATATATATATATATATATATATATATATATATATATATATATATATATATATATCCCTAGCAGATTTGGTAACCCGAGCAGATCTGGTACCTACACCGGTAATTTCGGTATTTAAAAAAAATGAAAAGATGTGTTTCAGTTTAGAGGTGCTCATATCCCTTTAAGAAATTATTGAAGTATTGAGTCACATGACTATGTCCAGATGATTTCATCTCTTCAGATTGAGAACAGCGGCACAAACATAGCAGCTGCTTTAGTGACTCCTTTTCAAAGAAGCAAATACAAATATTGTGAACCCAAAAAGCTATTGCTCCGCCCCCCATGGTCCTGCCAGTCTGAGCAGATATCAACCCTGTTGAGTCCAGAATGTTGATACACCACTTGAAGCCACCGCTGGTTGATCCTGTGCTCCAATGTAAACGCAGAATATTTTGTCTAAAACACGACTGCACACTAAAAGCTAAGATTTCATTCACAGCCCCCGTCACTCCCTCCTAGTCTTTGTGGTCACTTTTCTGAGTCAAAACAGGGCTCTAAGACAAACAGGAGTGGGAATAGAACCCTGAATTAAAAGGCTGTTTGAAGCCGTTCAATAGCAAGAACCCATCACGTTTTCAAGCAGATCATGTAAATTAAGCCACTGCTTGATCTTGAATACATGAGCGGGGGACTGGAAGACTCAAATCAATTTAAAACTCAGGTTAATTTATATTCATGTTAAGAGTATTTCAATTTCACAAAGCAAGCAAATTTGTGAATACAAATACTGCGGGACATTCATCCTGCAAAGTGTGAACAGAAGCAAAGCCTGAGACTTGACACTCAGGATGAAGGCAGTTTGCTAAACCAAGGCTCATCTGGCGGAACGGGAAGGTGAAAAAGCAGGGCAGACAGGATGGGCAGGACACAGGCGACAGGCAGGAGTCAGACAGATAACAGGCTGTGGCACCACAGACAATCTGGCAAACACATACTGAAACCTGTCCTCTATATACCACATACTGGGAGCTTGATAAGGGACATCTGAAGTGGATGACTGGATCACGTGACTGGATGAAGCACAAAGCTCAGTGAGGGCAACTGGTGGGGACATGCAGGATGACAAGGTCTGCAGCCTTCCACAGTCATTGAAGGGCTGATGTGTAGAGGCAGTCAGAGGCTGAAGAGGGGGAAGGGGTGATGTGCCAACATAGATGACACCAATGTTTGACTGTAGAGCCCATTAAAAACACTGCACCACCAGCTGCTTTGAAAAAAAAAATCTGTCCTGCTTTTTGCTCTAATGTATCTTGAACTCCTTAGATATTTTACTGGATGCCATCTACTGTTTTTAAAGTCAAGGCAATTCAAGATAATTTCAAATAAAACAACAGTGGATTGCAAGACTGCTGTGACAATGGTAGGATAACCAATGTTCCTCATGAAGAAACTTGTTACCACAAAAACAAGAGCGACATTTAGCTGAGCTGTAATACAGAGGGGCAAGCAGAGACATGCAGATGGTTATACATGAAGCGTCTCATCAGCACATGTTGATTGACTGTGTCCCTGCATTCATCAGGCTATAAACACTTCTGAAATTAGACATCATGAATACATGTACACACTAATCAGATCATTGCTGTTTTTAGACTGCTCTGTTGTCAGCATCTATTTTGGGTGTTTGAACACAATACACTGTACCCACTGTTAAATTCTGCTTTACAAGTTCTTAGTTTAATAGAAAACATTTAAGCCGTGCCAAATTTTAGGTCAGGCTGAACCAAAACACTCTTCCTTGAATGCATCACCGTCCTTGGCTAGTATGGAAAAGTTAAACTATTCTCATGAATAAATAAGGAGATTAATGGATTTGAAATGCTTCTATCAAGGTTAACAACCTCCAAAAAGGATAAACATTATTCATGCTTGTGCTGCTAAAGGGTCACTGTAACCAGCAACAAAACAAATGTTCAATTCAAGACTTGCCTTCCAATGATAATTATATTTAAGGAAACACATATAATCGGTGTAGATTCCATCTCCAGCTCTGAATGCATTTTGCAAAACCAAAACCCATCTGAAGAAGTAAATATTCTGCATTGTTTATATCTTGAATAATCAATACATTAGGGTACATTTGAGCAGGAAAAACAAAAACATGGCAGTCACATATTTCAATGCTTTTGCTCACTCAAAATATGATTTTTTTATGTTTCACATGAGTTTTTAAATAGATCCACATGTAAACACTTAAAAACATAAATTTAAAAAGGTGATATACTGTGAGATAATTATTTATTTACTACAGACATTACTTTGTATCTATGGTAATTTCATCTAAATTTCCCAGCAAGCAAACTGGGGGAGAAGTTGTTATGTTACATTTCAGACACTTTGATAGGGCTTCACAAATCTGGTGCCAAAATTTCTTAACAGGCAGGCAGAACCAAAGAGCATGAATATAATTGTCTGGTATATTGCTTGTACATTGTAAACAGGTATCAGACGGCACAAAACCCATCTTGAACATTCGTTGGCCTGTATAATGTACACTATGAAGGATTTCATATTGTATTAATCCTAGATTAGGATTTTTAAGAAATGTAAAGGTTCTTAAAGAAATCTGAGATCTGAGGTTTTGGTCAAATGAGATGGACAAGTCCATCTCCCATTTTGAAATCGCAAGGGCTATTGATCCGTCTAATGTATTCAATGTTTTCTATATTTTAGATAGCAGTTTGGGGGGAGTTAAGATAAAGAAAGTCTAAAACTTTTAGTATTCTTTTCAAAACACTTGGGGATATAAAGCCCAACATGTTCTAGCTGGCCCCATCCATTTTAAAAGAACTCATCTTTTACAACCCCGCTAAAGAACAATGTTCACAGAATACCCCCTGTGTTATCAGGACCAGAATGGGATGCATAGCCATTAAATTTTATTTAATTATTTCCTCTTTTTGGTGCAAGATGTTAACACCCTCCCTTTTAAAACAATTTTTATTTACTAGCCTGTGTGTATTTGCTCTATTTATTTTATGAACTCAAAGCAGCTGGTATTTCTATCTGTATTTGTACTTTTTGATGGGGGAAAGTATTTGTATTCGAGTAAAATTCCACATAGCCGTAAAAATCATTTTGTTTTTTTCCACTTCTAACTTACATTATATGTATTATCTATTATAATAATTATGGATATGCAATACTGGTTGATGTTTTTCCATAAATCCAATGAAAATCATTGAAAAGGAAATAATATATTAGCCAATATTTCATCCATAGGTAAATCAACAGAAGAATATGGGCCTGATAATTTGGGTTTTATATATATATATATATATATATATATATATATATATATATATATATTTATATATATATAGTTTTGAACCAATTTACAGAGATTAAAGTAAAGTAAGCACTAATCTCAATAGTTTAAAACTATGTACCATAACTATGTACCATTCTAAAAAATGCTATGCAATCAAAGAGAAAAAAAAATATTGTTTTTGGGGATTAAATAAATCACTGCATCACTGTGTTAACTACTGTAATCTCTCAAAGATTAGAAAGAAAAAAAAGTTGAAAGCCACTTCTTGAACCTGTACAGTAAAAATGTCTATGTTCCTCATTCCAACATTCTTATGTTAAGAAATGCAGTTCCCCTACTTCGATGAGGTGGATCAAATTAAGGTTACAATGTATCCTTCCTGCAAAAAGAGTAGTAATAAAAATGAGATCTTAATTTGAGAGATTGTCTTTAAACATGATACCGCAATTCCTCCCTACAACAAAACATGTAGAAGAAGATTGGGCCAACTGTTTGGGAGACTGCAGGACAGAATCACATTTTTTCATCTCCATTAGCTTTTCCTCTTTTCAGGTTTCACAGCTTATAGTATGAACACCACAGAATGCTGCCGTGCTCCATATTTAGGTTTTGTCTTGTAATACAAAGTGAAACAAAACCTCTTTGTCATATCTTCAACCTTGACAGAGCACTGTCAGTCTTTTTTGTCATATGATGCATACGACACGAGTGTAAAGATATTGTACGATTAGGAGTGGAAACATCTGATCAAGTCAAGTCAACTGGTCTTTCTAATTTGCCTTTAGGAGCGGGTGCACATTAATTTTCTATGATTTGCCCGGAGATGTCCTGTGCAACCTGTCTAGGGTGTACCCTGTTTCTCCCCTTCCCACCCAAATAACCTTCACAACCCTGCCAAGAATCTCTGGTATAGACAATGGATGGATAACTTGAGTGTTTTTGTTTTTTTTTCCTGCAAGTGCTCTGAACTGTGATTTTTATCAAGCAAATATTTCTCAGACATCTATCAACAAGATTGTTTTCAACATAATTGCCTCATGTCTCTCCTAGTGAGACCAAGGCCTTTTCCACACATAGCCGGGTAAATAAAAAAAATATATGTTTTTCTACGATTTGGCCTGTCATCCACGGGCAAATGCAGATTCACAATATCAAAAACAATTATTTCTAAAAACTCTGACCAAAGTGAAGATCTGTGAGTTTTCTGTTTTGAGTTTTTACTTGGACATAAGCAACCATGGTTTTATTTTTCACAACCTCACTGCCGCAACACAAAAGCTCCGACATCACATGTAAGACCTGTGTTCACACTCAGAAACAGCAGTGATGCCCTCAGACCTGTGTTGGCTCAACTGTCCAAGCACTTTTTTCTCGCTTGTTTTTACAAAGCTCAATTACTGCCCTATGAAGAAGTTCGAAAGTAAGAAGAAGTTAGAAAGGCTTGTACTTGGCACTCAGACACCAATTCTGAGTGCCACACTGCTAGACAGGACTCCATTAAAAAAAAAAAAAAATATAAAGTAGTAAGTGGAAAGGATTTGGGCAAGATTTAAGAATGTTGTGATATTGGTATGAAAGTATAAAAACAGGAAGGTGTCAAAAAAAAAAAATCAGTCCCACAGGAATGTAATTTACAAACTATCTGGATAAACAGTCCAGAAAATGCTAAACTCACCAATGGCATTCAATTTACTAATATAAGTCTTCTTGCGATTTCAAGAATGTAAATTTGAGCACTGAACATTTTAAAGGCTCAAGGTGGTGGATCAAGAGATTGTTGTGGGTGAATGACAGCCAGGCAAACGAGGTCGATTATTAAATCGTTAATCTTTGGGCTTTATTAGATCAAGAGTGACAGACACCTGCAGTCAATCAATCTTTATGTAATCTTCTCCAAAAAACCTTGTGTGGCATCACTCATTATAGTCTGCCTTTGTGTATCTCTTCTCACGCTCACACAAACCAGTCGAATCCTACTGTGTTCCTTATCCAGTCCCAGTTAAATGTCATTTTATTTAGGTGGTGAATGCAAACCTTAAGGACCTCTGTCAAAGGAAAAAAAAAGAAAACTGGGTATTTTTCCAAAAAAAGTGAGGAATAAGGTACTCAACATCCATGGTCCAACTTATTAAAACACAAACCTACCGTACCTATTCTTTCGGATACTATGAATTTTTTTAGCTTTGTCGATTCCCCTTTGAGTTATTTTTTCACCTTCCATGTGACCCAGACCTGCCTTGGTAGATCAATGGAACAGCATGGGGTGAGCTTTTTAATTGAGCTGCCCTGAAGGGCAAGGGATGTTTTAATGAGCCCTGGTCCTGTTTTTATCCTGACCTTTGAGGTTCTTCTCTACAGGTGTCCATCCTCTAACTTAAAAAGAATGTATTGGCTTGTAGGGTTACCCCAGATTATTTTACCACACCACAGATCTCTGAAAATGTTAAAATTTCAACCTGAATTTAATATACAAGTTTTATTATTCTGAGTAAACAGTATACATTGTTTTATGTGTGTTTGATTAGTGTTAAAAATAGCAGGATCTTAGTTATAAAAATGTTTTACAAAAAAAAATATCCTCTTGAACTGGAAAAAAAAAATACTCTGAATATTAATCAATATAGAGATCTCCTTCTGGATTACATTGGTCTAGAAAAGGCATCTGCCTCCACATCTGATCAATCTTTCTGGTCACCCTTGATCAGTTCCATCACCTAGTGGGGTCGGGCCCTTGATTCCGTTCTGTGGGACACGGTTGCCGATGTGGAGCTTAAGGGTTGGTGGTGACTGCGGGGAGGTCCTTGGGGGTGGGTCCGCTTGCGGTTCGGCGATAGGTGCCGAGACCCTCGCCTGGGGTGGGACTTTGGGGTCTTTGTGTGGTGACTCCTAGTGGCTGCATGCGGCGCCTTAGAGGGGTCGTGCTGGCGGACACGGGTTACTGGCCTGGTGCTGTGCTGCTCTGGGGGGGTCTGGACTGGGCCTGGGGCTCGGGGTTCTGGGGCGGCGCGCCCCCCGGCTGGGGCCCTGGCGGGGCTTGGCCGGGGGGGGGCGCTGCCGTCGGTGCCGGCTGGGGGGGGGCTGTGGTCGGCCGGTGGTTGGCGGGCGCTGCTGCCCTTTCCATCTCCCCGGGCTGGTTCCTGTCGCTTGCTCCCCGGTGGCCGCTTGCCGCGTCCGGGCGTCGGCGAGAGGCCGTGGCGGGTGGCCGGCGTCTCCGGGCCCGATCGGCTATATTGACACTGGACATGGCTCCTGGGTCTTGGTCTTAGCCCTCGCGGGGGTGCTGGGGTGGGGGGCTCTGGCCGGTGTTGGTCGGCCTCCACGGTGACTGACCAGTTGGTGGGGTGTGGGCTGGTGGGTGGACGTGCTGGGTTCTGTTGCCACCCGGCCATCGGGCGGTAGTAGCAAGGCTGGAGGATGTCGGCCTGGGGATTGGCCGCCCGGGACTTCGGTCTGCTCACGGGCCTGGCGCGGCATGTCCAGGGTACCCGAGTCGGTGGTGCGCCGGGTTCCGGCCTCGGCCCGGGGGTCCTCGGACGCTGGCGGTGCCTGGGGCGTCTCTTATTGGCGGGGAGGCTTTTTACCATCTAGCACAGGCGCTCTTTTTAACGGGGTGCGCTTGGGACGGGAGGGGGGAGGGCGTTGAGGGTGAGGGGGGGCTAAACTCAACCTGGGTGTCTAGTGACATGTGTTTTGTTAGCAGTGTGAATGTTGGGGAGGATTTAGGTATGCCCCTGGCATGGGGGCTGGTGGATTGCCGGGGCCCCCATGGGGCTCGGCGGTACCGCTGCCGTGGGCCCCGACTGGACGTGCTGGGGCCTCCCACCCCTGGTGGATCGGGCCGAACGGGGGTGCCTATTGGAGTCAGCAGGGGAGCTGGCTCCCTGGGGTTGGCAATGGTCACCCCAGTTATTTTCTCCCCATCCCCATGCCTCTGTCCACCTGCTCCTTCATTCTACCATTCACAAGGCCTTGGGACGTGGGCACGTCACTGGGGTGCGGGATGGAGCTTCCGTCTTCGCTACCCGGTGGCGGCCTGGGTCCCGATTTTATTGAGCAATTTAGACACTACACTTGCAACATTTACAGGGAACGCACATGTAGGGACCTGGCGGTGTGCTCTCTGGCCTGATGCATCTTCTTCCCTCCCCGTCACTCCCCGTCGGTGATGGTTGCTCCTGCCCGCTGGTTGATGATGACTCTCGATGCATGGGGCTGGGGGTCCCGGTTGCGGCCCGGCTCGGTCCTGGTGCATGTCGGGCGGGTCCTGGGTGGTCCGGTGTGTCGGGCGGCCGCTGTTTCGGGCCGATGTCCTCCTTGGATTGACTGGGGCACCTCTTATGGGGGTGCCGGGGTTGTAGAATAGGTTGGTGCCATCCGGTGGATCGGTGGGGACCGTGCCTGGCGCCCAGTCCTCCTGCCGGTTCCAGGACTTCAGCTGGCTGGTCTGTTCACCTGGTGGGGCTGTCCGGCATTGGCTGGGCCCCTGATCTTGGCGCCCCACGTGGGGCGGGATCTGGACCCTGGAGCTGGAAGATCTGGATGTCCAGGTGCCGGCTGGGCGCGGCCTGGGGAGGGCGTACATCCGCTGTGGCTCTTGCTGTGGCTCCCTGGCGTGTGGATGTGTGGAGGCGGGCCGGGTTGTTGGCGGTGGGTACTGGTCCGGGGTGGCGGCGGCGTGTGTTGTCCGTCGGTTGGCTGCGGGTCCTCCTTGCCTGCGGCGGCGGCGGGGGGCCCTTGTCGGCTGGTCCCTGGTTGGGGCCCCGCTGGGGGGCGGGGTGCCCCTGGTCCCCGTGGCCTCAGGTTCCTGGTCCGGGCCCGCCCTGACCGGGCCCGCCTTGACGGTTCCTTACACCAGCTATCAATCACTTGCATGGGGAAACCTTATTCAGACCTGCATGCTCGCACACACATAGGTGTGGGGACATAGGTGAGGACGGACATATCTTAAGCTGAGGTTATCATCATTAGTTAGTTGTTCACAGGAGCTTACCAGAAACATTTGTATTATGTTCATTAATCAATGCTTGTGTGTAGTGAATGTATAATTCTTTGTTTATTCTACTAGATCCGAACTATTGGTTTGGTTCTGTACAGTTTCTTGTTTTTGTTTTGTATTACTGTTTCTCTGCCGTCCGGCAGAGGTGGAGGACTGGGATGTTTTCTTGTGTTCTTTATTTGCCTCCCTGTCTTGTGTCGTCGGTTCGCCCCTCTGTTGGTCCGGTTTCTTTTCTTCACCTTCTTCCTTTCTCCCTTCTTGTCTCAGTTTAATGTCCATGACGTCAGGAAATTGAACCCACAGTAATCACTAATAAAGATTTTTCATACATATACATCAAGTGGCGTACTACAGCGAAGCTGTAATACTCTGCTTGGGAAAGTAAAACTGTTGGGCTTGTACTTGGTACTCAGACACCAATTCTGAGTAGCATACTGCTAGACAGGACACGTAAAAAAAAAAAAAAAAAAAAAAAAAAAAAAAAAATAAAATGTTTTACAAGCTAAAAAATGTACTTAGTTTTCTTTCAGCTGGCAGACTGTTTAAAGTTTCAAATTCTACCCACGGTATTTCTGACTACATTCCTTGTAATAAAAGTTAAATACTTAAAACCTAAAGCAAGAATTTTTATATTAAGTATAAAAAATCTCATATAGTTTCAACACTTAGAATGAGCTATATCGTGAAATATTTCATTGCTTTCTGTAATGATTCAGGTTTAAAACAAAAAAACGGAAAGGATGGAAATCTTTTTATAAATAAATTAACTGACCAAAAAAAATCAATTTAGACTTAAAACAATAAAATTATGAATTGTCATAGGAAATCTAACATGTTGACTTGTTGCTATGGCATTGTGTTTTACATTTGTGTGTAGTTACAGATTTCTGTGCTGTTATAGGTTGCTAATCAACTGGTTCAGTGTTGTGATTGAACATTCAGCATTAGCTTTTTCCCAGCATCCCCTCTAAGCTTAAAGCTTCCTCTCTGACTACTTCTCCAATCAGTGAAGATGTACGTTTGTTCAAAATCCTGTTTGTTTCGAATTTGGACATTTTTCCAACCTCAGTAAAACCCTCAAGAGCGTCAACTCATACTTCTTTGGTTTGAGCGCGTACACATCTGTCAAATGTTGAAAACCCTAACGAGTACCACCATAATCAATGTATAACCTCTGCTGTAAGCTGCTGAATCTAAGTCAGAAGTTAGTATGTACATATTATAGAGGTTTGGTTGAAGAAAATGCTTTAACTTTCATAATTCTGTTCAAAAGCAATTCAAATTCAAAAGCAAAACAAAATGCAATAACATACCTTCCAACCTTGTCAAAATAGTTTCAGTACCACTTGTGTTTGTATGGCTTTATTTTGTGCAAACTTTTACTTTTACTTTGCATGCAGTAATTTCCCCGTTCACTGGCTGGAAATTGGTTATAAGAAACCGTAAAAATCTATATTTTTGATTACAATACTTTTATTGAAGAACATTTAGACATTTTGTACTGTACTGGCCACAATATTTAAATGTTTATTGCCCTCCACATGGCATTGACAGCCTGCAAAAAACACACACTTTTCCAAACTTGTTATTTTTACTAGTTAAGTGTTGGAATCTTTTTTCAATTTGACCTGACTCCAAAATATCATCTGCACTGGAAATATAATTGAAAAGTAAAAAGTTTAACTTACTTTGATTATATGATACATGTGCTTTTACAAGCTCATAACCACAAGTTAACTGCATTGAAATATTTCATACTGATTTAATCAAAATTATTTTTTTTAAATTTACTTTTTAATTAAAAATGGTAATTTTTGTTGTATACAGCAATAGTTGTTTTGCTGTTTGAGAGTTTAATGTTTACATTGGCTTACAGCAAATATGCTCACGTCACCGGGGCTAATTCTACATTACCGGCAGCTACCTGGTGGCTTATGTCCACATCATAACTGCACACTGTGCAAAATGCATAATGAGGAACTTTAGAGGGTCGCAAGCACGGCCACTGTTCTTGATATTAATTCAAAAACTGCAGAGGAACATGGACCCTCTTTTTTTTTGGCAGGACTGCTGCAGAACATCATCAATAGGTTTGCAAAGAAAAAACACCACGGAAATCTTTATTTTTCTTCTTTTCACTCAGACCTCAGCTCGAATGTTTTCACAATGAAAGTAACATTACGCCCAACAGTTCACATTTACCAAAAGCTAACAGGCATAGCCTACTTGCAAATATTGAAATGATTGAGATTTAAATATAAAATTTAAATACTTAAATTTTATAGTGTTTATTTATTTGACAAGTTGATTTGGGGATGAGTTGCACTTCAATGGCACATTCATACTGGCATGCATGTCCAGGTAGCAGAGCAGCTAAATTACATGCAAAGTCTATGGTACCTATGCAGCAAGTGGCGCACGTCGGGACAGTGGGCATCAGCGCATCCACGCAGCAGCTGCTCGGACAGTCTGTTAAGGTGTCCACACACCTTCTGCGTGAAGTTGGGAAAACTTACCTATCAGCGATGAGATGCTGGTTGAAGCTACTCAAACAGCTGGGAAGACAGAGGACAAGATGCCAGCAGTAGCTACTCGAAAGGTGGAGAAGACGGAGGACAAGATGCCGGCGGTAGCTCCTCAAAGGGTGGGGTCTCTGCGGCAATTACAGGGCTGGAGTAAGCTAGATCAGCTGGAAGGCTGCAGAGACAGAGTCTCAGAACTCTCAGGATAGTCAGGACTATTTGGTGGAACATATCGGAGGATATTGGAGTGCCATGTAAGCAGTTAACTATTTTCTTTTCACTTTCTTGTTATAATAGCTAATGCTAGCCAAACCCAGTTAGGGCAACTACGTTACTAAATACGCATTACTAGTTTCCATTTGTGTATTCATATGAAGTCTGAAAAAAAAAAAAGCGTTTAAAGACATTGAGGGACACGTAACTCAAGTAGAGGAGAAAGAGACAAGGAAGAGCGGAACAGAGGGAGGGAAAGTGCAGAAATAAGAGAAACAGAAATCCCTGCCGGCCCGCTGACGAACTGACATGACATGCCAACGCGGACTACAAAGGGTTTTAGGCAGTTGGATTTTAATTTTGAAGCACCAACTTTCGTCAATTTGAGTGATTTGGCGCCTTGACGGGCTAACCGATGTGAACGTGGCATCAGCCTTAACTGCAGCGAATGGGAGATGGAGAGCGAGGCAGTGCAGCGCCACTGAGTAAAGTGGTGCTGAGTCAAAAGGAGGGAGGAGGGGATGCGGATGTTATGCTATACGCTCTGTAGACTCAATTTTCTACCACGATTGGCTGAAACTGCTTCACCATGCTGCTGCATCGACATGAATACATCTGCACATTTGCCACAGAACTCACATGTCCGCAGGATTTTGCGTAGTTAGGAGGGGTGTCGTACCAGCGTACAGAGATGTTAAATTGAGTACTTGCTACGCAAAATGCATACAGGTTGGCAATACCATGATCTCTATATTGGGATGAGGGTAGCCAGTCACTATGGCACGGTTGTGGTGTAAGGGCTGTCATAGGAGCAGTATAATGATGTATGGACCAAATAGCCAACCGGAACGCTATAATCTCACATAAAGGGTGAGCTTTGTCACAGGAATTGTGACTGCTATGTGTTAAAGAACGTCTAAATATAGATGTTAGATTATTACACCATTAAACACCAGTAAGAGACCCTTTCGGCAACATGGCAAAACAAACTCCCAAAACAAAATACAACAGAGAAAGCTGTGGTGCTTTGATGGGTAAAGTGATGCGTTGTGTTCACCCTGTAGAACGCTCATCTGAAACGCATGCAAAAAATATATAAATATATTTTATTTTTGTACTTGGTAACAATAGTACTTAGATTCTGACAGTTGTAGGGGAAACTTTCACATTTTTTCCTTCCAAAGAGCTCAAGAACAGCTTAAATTTCCATTTGGATGAGTTTTAAAAACATTTCAGATAATAACAGCTACCTTAAGGGGTTAATGGCTAAAAGGAGGGCTGCACAGTGGTTAGCACTCTTGCCTTGCAGCAAGAAGGTTGGTATCCTGGCCCTGTGATGGACTGGCAACCTGTCTAGAGTGTACCCTGCCTCTTTACTGTTGACAGCTAGAGACCCCTCGAGGATTAAGCGGTTCAGCAAATGGATGGATGGATAAAAGGACATGCGAGATTGAGCTTCCCTACTCATTGAGCCGCATAATAATTTGGGACAACAATAATTGAGATATCTGTCCATAATTGCTGGACAGATATCTTAAGAAAGCCAAATCCTTACCTATACTTTCTTAAACATTCATGTCTGAGGTTTCTAAACATGCTACATCAAGAGCAGAGAATACATTCAATATTAAAATAATCTTTAAAAATAAAAAAAAGGACAACCTGTTTAACACCTGAAAAGAAAAAAATAATATATAACATTTGATTTATAGTCACAAAGTCTAGACAAATGTGTAACACATTTAGGCAGTGTAGCAGAACTATTTTATTACAGATATCTTAAAGTTACAAATGCTTTAATGTCTCTCACACACAAATCTACAAAAAAAACAACACCTCTCTCTTTATTTTGCCTGAGATGAAAATTCAGACCAAGCCTGTTGAATTGTTGAATATTCTTTGATTCACATCATCCGAACAGGTAGGCCAATGAAAGCAGCAGTGGCTTGTTCAGTGTTTCAATGAAGAGCACTATGAGTTGCTTAGATATTTCACCAGTTCCCACACAATCAATGCAATTATGCCAATTCAACAAAATAGACAGCGGCATGAGATATGTGGCGCTGTGCAGACGGCTGTATTGTTTAAAACAAACATTGTGTCCTTTCTGTCCGTTAAATATATATATTTTTTTAAAGTCTCAAAATGTTCTTGGTGCAGATGATCTGTTTAATTTTGAAATGAAACCAACTAAGATAAAAAAAGAAATCAACATACTTCAAAGAGATATAATACAAATATTAGTTCTGCAAAAACACTGACAAAGCAAACATTTGGTGCTTTAATGACATAAACTGAAGATTATGAAGCAGCATTTTGTTTCCGCTTTAGAAGTTGTCCACTGACAGTGTAAGACAGCAGAAGCATCAGTCATATGTAACTTAAAGTATCTAAAATTCTGTGCACCTTCAGAAGAACATATCCTGGAAGAGGTTTTGTCCCATCTCGATGTATGCCTCCTTTTCCTGCACGGACATCTGCTCCACCAGCTCCGGCCTTTGGCTCACCTCTCTGTACGAGAATGGCCGACCTCCTACCATCACCGTCGGCTCATCCCCCACCTCCTCAAAGTCATCTTCGTCGTCTTCTTCGTCAGCACGATGCTGAGAGGCTGTGGCAGTGGTAGGGCCTGAGGGGAGTTCGTCCTCTGATTCACTGGTGTCGCTCTCTGAGTCACTGGCGTTAGCTGTGGCGGAGGCAAGACCCCTGGCAGCTGCGGTTGCTGCACCCACTCCTGTGCCCGGAACAGCCCTCTTCTCGTGGATGAGCAGGGCGCGCATCACTTCCTCGTTTTCATCTGCATGACCTGTTCCATGACCAGCTGCGCCATCATGAGCTCCGGCTAAAGTATCGGCACCTGTGGAAACAAAGTTTTAAGATAAAAAAAAAAAAGAATCCCAAGAACTTTAAGATTTAGAATGGCATAACAGGGTACCAGTTGCCTAAAAAGCTTAAAAAAATTAAATGCACATGGTCGCAATTAGTGAAACAGGAAAGTATTTATAACAAATCACATACTATTCATACATTTTAATTCAAGTGGCATCAACTTACTGGGACTCCATCAACAACGGACAAGGTTGAAACCCAAAGCAGAAAGCTGCCTTAAAGAAAGGTGGCTTGGGAGGCATGATTTATGTAATTCGCACACGAAAAGATCCACTTAGTGAGTAATGTTTGCTCAGCTATAAGCTAATCAAGCCTGATTATTTCAATTGAGCAATTATGCCACAATAGCTGTCTGACCAGGTCTGATTGCTTCATGCCCTTGTTTTGAGAAACAATGTCAGCATGTGAAGCCCCATGCTGAAAGAGGGAGACAACCATAGTCAACATGTACTTATCAGTCTTCAGTTCCTCTATATGCTGCAGGATCATGTTTTTTTCAGCAGTAACAGAGAAGCTGGTCAGAGTTAATAAGAAGATTATCAGCACCAAACACTGGGCAATTCTTGAAGTCTAGAAGCGGCTACAGACTACAAAATGCTCCATCCTCCAGCAAAAAAATAAACCTAAACATACAGGTGATAATGCTTTAGATCAAAACTGGCTCATGTGTTAGACTCGCCCAGGCAAAAGTGTAGGTGGAAAGCTGAATCTGTGGCAAGACATTAAAATTGAGGTGTACAGATATACATTTTATTTATATTTTATAACTGGATCCTGATGAGTTTATTCATGGGCAAAAGGGCCAAAGAAATTTTTCAATAAAGAATGTCTTTAAAATCTGTATATTTGGGAGATTAAAAAGTATTTAGGTTAGGTTACCAACATAAAAATATGGCATCAGAGTTAAATAAATGACCATTACTCCCTCACCCATTTTATTCATCAGATGCATTATCAGGGGATTAGGACCAAAATGCCTCTGGACCCAACTAATTAGACTTACAAGCAGTAAGAGCAACACGACACGTGATGTAAATCTGGGCTATTTGGCAGCCGCCCCTTTATCTGCACTTACTGCATGTAGAGAAACCGTGCCCATACTACATCAACAGTAGTAGCTGACCGACTTGAGGAAGGCTCAGTGGATTGATCTTAGAGCAGTAGGAGGTCTCATTTTTCCCATTTGCCTGAACAAATAAAGCTGGGGTTGTTCAATCCTCTGATCACCAGTTTTGCTGTAAATTCCTATTCTCACTTCCACTCACTGAAGGTAAAAAGCGACGAATACCGCAACGATGGGGAAATGAAATCCTAATCTTTATGACTCTATACACAAAAAACCAACCTTTTTTCTTAAAAGAAAAAAGCCAGACTAAGAAGAATGTTTTCATGTAAAGAGAAATTCACTCACTGTTCTTGAGATTATCAGGCTCGTTGTAAGCACCCTGCACTGTGCTTTCTGTCAACCAAACAGGCCGGTCCTTAGGGGCCTTGCCCTCCTTAACTTGCTTCTTTTGGTCATCCTGCTCCTCCATGCTGATAACCACATTCTGGATGTACAAATCAGCATAGGATGATCCTTTGTTAGACCAGGCTTCACGGTGCGGACCGCCTGCAGCATTTCCTGCGGCAGCTGCAGCTCGTTCGCGACTAGAAGAAAATTAGAGGAAAAAAAGATGCAATTTAAGTAATAAAATCAAAACCAATCAAATTAAATGATACAGATTAAGGAAATAAAAGACAACTATTTCTATATTTTAATAGATTTTTTTTAATCAAGCAATTAAAAATATAAAAGCTGTTGCCATTTCTGCTTATAAATAAATGCAATGGTGAGCTACAATATGCTTTCTGGCTGAGGTGGTAAGTGGTGTGTTGCTGTGAGATTTGCTTCGAACTGACCTCTGTTTGAGAGCAGGGATCTCAGAAGGCTCTGGCTCTAGCAGGTCCTGGGACAAGTTAATGTCTTCGGTTTCACGTAGGAGTGCGTAGATGGGCTCGATTTGCTCATTAAAGCGGGCCACGAGTGTCCTGGCATCGGGGCAGACAGATTCATCTTCCTCTACCTCGGTCTGACAAAAGGTGCATCGAAACATGCCTGCAGGGAAGGAAAGAACTCTGAGTGAAGCAGAAAACATGCAAACGGATTAAAACGAGACACTGCATTTTATGGAAGCTGCTGCTTCAAGCTGACGTAATCAGGTAAATATGTACTTTTGGCCATCTAACTGATACATGACAAAGTGTTTTACATGATAAGAGTATATCCAGTGAACATAAAGGTTTGCAGCAAATACTTTGATTTTGAATGCATATATGATTAATCAATTGTCATTGGGAAGGCCCTCAATTAATGAAGTAGGCATGGATTGACTACTAAGGCTAAAGGGGTAAACAAGGTTCAGCACACCAGAATTATTCCTTTAGTTTCATATATATATAATCTACACCAAATGGTTTACCAAAAATTATGATGTTTTTTTCTGGGATCAACCAAAGATTAGCATAAAAACCTTAAAACAGAAATGGAAAAGAAAACACACTAATTTGAGAATCTGTCTTTGGTGCATTATATAGGTAGTAAGCATGATTCGATTTTCCATCTGTAAGGGAATAGGGGTGTCACAGCACGGCAAAAATCTTGATTCGATTTAGCTTGGTTTTAATTTCACTGTTTGGTTCATTATTTATACAGTCAGCGAACAAGGTAAAAAACGTTTTTATGTTATGATTTTAAAATTTAAAAAGTGCTTGCAGTAGATTTTACAACAAATTGTTCTTTGATCACATTGTATGCAATAAAAGAAATAGCTTTGAATTTATTTCTTTTTAACAATGCAACATCAATACTTTGTCAAAAAAATCTGGGATATGAAATTAATATTTTAGACAGCCCTACTCTCTGTGTCAGTGACAAGTTAATTGGGGGTTAAGCTTTTAGCTGAGGCAGCTGACAGGATGTTGCACGAGTTATACAGTGTTTCCAAACCCTCGTCCTCAAGGCACACTCCCCTACAAGTTTTTCTAAATGAGAAAATACATTTCTAAATAAAAATATGAAATATATAATATATAAATAAAAAATGTATAAATCATCATGGGAATAAATAAATGTGGGAACAAATAACAATCCTTATTTAAATAAATAAAGAAAACTTAAATATGGAAATGAACAAATACATTTGAAATTCCATCCATCCATCCATCATCTTCCGCTTATCTGGGGTCGGGTCGGGAGGAATCCCGAGGCGTTCCCAGGCCAGCTGGGAGACATAATCCCTCCAGCGAGTCCTGGGTCTTCCCCTGGGTCTCCTCCCGGTGGGACGCGCCCAGAACACCTCACCAGGGAGGCGTCCAGGAGGCATCCTGACCAGATGCCCGAGCCACCTCAACTGGCTCCTCTCGATGTGGAGGAGCAGCAGCTCTACTCTAAGCCCCCTCCGGATGACCGAGCTTCTCAACCTATCTCTAAGGGAGAGCCCAGCCACCCTACAGAGGAAACTCATTTTTAGCCGACTGTATCCGCGATCTCGTTCTTTCAGTCACCACCCAACGTTCGTGACCATAGATGAGGGTAGGAACGTAGATCGACCGGTAAATTGAGAGCTTTGCCTTTCGGCTCAGCTCTCTCTTCACCACGACAGACCGGTACAGCGCCCGCATAACGGCAGACGCCTTACCAATACGTCCATCGATCTCCCGCTCCATTTTTCCCTCATTCGTGAACAAGACCCCCAGATACCTAAACTCCCCCACTTGAGGAAGGACCTCATCCTCGACCCGGAGAAGGCATTCTACCCTTTTCCGGCTCAAGACCATGGTCTCGGATTTGGAGGTGCTGATCCTCATCCCATCTCAGCCGCTTCACACTCGGCTGCGAACCGCTCCAACGAGAGCTGTAGATCACGTTCAGATGAAGCCAACAAGACCACATCATCTGCGAAAAGCAGAGACCCGATCCTGAGGTCACCAAAACGGATCGCCTCAACACCTTGGCTGCGCCTAGAAATACTGTCCATAAACGTTATGAACAGGACCGGTGACAAAGGGCAACCTAGTGGAGTCAAGCTCTCACTGGAAATGAGTCCGACTTACTGCCGGCATTTGAAATTACAATAGAAATAAAAAAATATGGTAATAACTAAATTGTTAATTACTATAGGAAATAAATAAATGAGTAAATAAATAATAATAAATAAATGTCGGAATACATAAAAGATATAGTAATACATTTCCACATTTGTTTATACAATTTATTTTCCCATCTATTCATCAATTTATTTATTTTTTATAACCATATTAATTTCCACATCCATTTATTTCCACAATTAGTTATATATGTTCACATTTATTTATTTTCAATTTTAGATTATTTCAACATTAATTTATTAAAAAATGTATTTCAACATTTATTTGTTTATTTCCACCTTTATTTATTGATTTCCACATTCATTTATTTATCCCCACATTTATTTGTTTCCACATTTATTTATTTGTTTATTGCCACATTTCCAGATCAGAAGTATTTATTTACATTAGTGTATTTGAATAAGGGGGGTGTTTCTAGCACTGGCCTAAATCCTGATTAGTCAGCTCCAAGACTGTAAGTTCACAATGAAGTGTCTCTCTACTAAGAAGTGCTAGCATCTGCTGGTTTCTCTGTCTGTTACACAGTTGAGAGACCCGGCAGCAGGAATCTCACTGTCAAGAGTATTGCTGGTTCAACACCAGGCATGCCCTTAATAGGGAGGTCTCCTGCAACCAACAGATGAAAGTCGAGGTACCTTAGACGGTGAGGTGCTTAGGTGCAGAGATTAACAATTGAAGGCTGGCCCGGTTAAGCTTCTATCTTAGCTAGCGAAAAGCCCCCAAAAAGTTTTTGACAACAGATAACAAAAAACGGTCCATGTCTCATACTGAATTCCCTACTCAGGACCACGGTAAAGGGAGGAGACACTTGAAAATAGGCAGTCAAGTCTGCCAACCCTTTTATAAAGATTTGCTTCATGCATACACCGTGCATTACGGTAATAGAGAATTGGAGCAGCCTCGCAGGCAAAAAGAATGAAATAAAGAGGAAGGGAGAAGCTTTAACCATTAAAAAATATATATATTTACAACCTTCCTAACGCTTTTCTTTACCATTTCTAGAATGAATATAATGTTGCTGTCAATTTTTAGAGAAAAATGAACTCAAATACCTCATAATGCCCATCCAGGAAAGGCGTTTGGGTCACTTGCAGGAATTTATTTTTTAAAGGTGACCACAAACTCTCTGAACATCATGTTAAAGGGCCATCTATACTGTAACCACCATAAACCCCAGGCCCTCATTTTCTCTCCCACGTATCAAGGATACTGTGGACTTTTTCTAGATTACTTGGATTTTTTTGGATCAAGACTTATTTGTTGTTAGCATTACTGTTACTGTGTATTCATTATATAAGACAGACGCCTACTTTCACTCTGGTATTGCAAAAAGGTGCCCAACAATTCCAAATCCAGTGTGTTTCACGACATACAGAGAATGAAAGAGCAAAATAATAATTTTAAAAAAATACATCTTTGCTTTAATAAATTCAGACTTCATGTTATTTGCTGAAGTAGACTGCAAGTCAAAAAGCTCCCCCCCCCCCCTATTTTGACAAAAAGTCCCCCAAAGGAAGGTACAAATAATCTTCATGCTCCTTTTTGGAATCAAAAAAACTGCAAAAGTACAAAATGGATTCAGACTGAAATGGCCAACACCTGCTA
The DNA here is from genome assembly GCA_028564705.1 of Apricaphanius iberus. Taxonomy (NCBI): domain Eukaryota; kingdom Metazoa; phylum Chordata; class Actinopteri; order Cyprinodontiformes; family Aphaniidae; genus Apricaphanius; species Apricaphanius iberus. The sequence continues at coordinate 819,887 of JAPXFQ010001282.1, forward strand.
GCTTTCTGTGGCAGCTACATGAATGAACATCTAACATGACTCCATAACAAGAGTTTCCTTTAAACGTTTTGTGCTTCCCCAGGTTACGTTTGTGTATCTCTAGCAAAAATGTAGAAAGCAAAATCCTGACAGCAGTTCAGTATTTTAACATGTATAAGGAGCTTCTCATGAGGCTTACAGAATACATTAGAGGGATGTTTGAAAACGCTCAGTGCCTTTCCCTGCAACTTTATTTTGTCATTTGTTTCCATGTACAAAAGAAAATGGATTGCAATAGCTTACAGAATGGACTCTGACTTTGAGGAAATCGCACACTAGCAGGTATACACTAACTCAGCCATGACTGTGAAGATGCCTTGTAGAGAGAACACATGGCAGGTAACCTAGGTAACCACAGTTGGAGTTGAATATTTTCCTGGTGGTAATTTCAAAAGCGCTAAATTATATTTTTGAGGGCTGTCGGAAATTGTATGCAGTGCGCCTCACCCCTTGCTTTCTAAGAGTAAGAGAGGATGTGTCCGACCATCTGCTTCTCTTCCTGATCTCGGTGTTAATATTTGGAGTCGTTCCAACAGTAGCACAGACCTCACGTCTGTTTTATCCCTTTGTGTGCATAAGGGATGAAGCAAAATAAAGAATTAATGCTCATTTGGGGCTTGAGGCAAAGAGGAAAATAAAAGATAATTTTGCACAAGTTATATAAACGAGTAGAAAAACTATGGTTAATAACCAACTTAGTGCAACGGGTTCTTATTACGACCGAAAACGCGATTACAAGATGGTAAAATTGCTCATATTTTTCCAACCTCAACAAAAAAATTATCCAATAGGAACCAACGGAAAAGGAAATGAAAAACAACAAAGAGAGAGAGAGAAATGTCTTGCTCAAGCTGCAGGGTTCTGGCTCTTCTCTATGGGTCAGACTGAGATTGAACTGAAAGTCCAGCACTGTCATTTCCTATCCCTGTGGGGTCCCACTGAGTGTTACTGGCCCTGCAGAGGCTACCAGTCCATCAGCCTATTATGTGAGATCTGGCAGCTTGATTTGAAACACCCTCTTTTGGCTGGCAGAATAACTGCATTTACAACTCTAACAGACATAGTAAACACTAAGAAACTGGGAGGATACAATCCAATATAACCAGTAACTATATGATGTTTAAGAAGGAAAGAAGAATCTCATTCCGTACCCCCACCCCCTTTCTTTCCCCACAATTTCTGTAAACTTCTTGTGTTCACCCTTAGCATTATTACTGTCTAAATAAAACTTTAAAATGCATGTTATAGTTATCCTTCAAACAGATATTTAACATATGTTGCTTATTTTCACACTTCAAAATAAAGATAGATAGATACAAATGCTTGATGTGTAGTTTGAGCTACTGAAAAATTTAAGTCTATGCATTCTTGCATTCTATTTTTGCTAGTATATTGGTTCCTGTCTGAATAAGCACAAGACATAATGCGGTACACAATCTGTTCACAGCCTAATATATCAGTGAATGGGCATACTGCTAAATACAAAATCTGATGGCATTTCTTGATATTTTTCATGCTATCCTCTAAATATAATTCAGCTCCAAGGGAGAGGGGTGAACGTATGGTCAACACCAGGAAATTAGATTTGGCTAATATGAAGCAGCTGATAATTGTGTTTGCTATGAATTTAATTCAGTGTGAAATTTCAACAATAACGCAAATTGACAGAATATCTGGGAGGCGAACTGGGTTCTTTGCATAAGATTTTGCGAGCAATGAGAAACTCTAATGCTCAGCTAAATATTAAAACTTTTTTTGGAATTGTTTAATTATACTTCAAAGAAGCAACTCCGCTTTGTGGTATATTTAAGAAATATACCTTTAAACTACCTGATATAAATATACACAAAGGAAATATAACCGGCTTGGATGGCACAAACTAAAAACGGCTGAATAACTGGAAATACTCTCTCAGACTAAGAAAACCTAAGTGAGATGTTTTATTGGTAAAATCTGATTCCCTAAGGGACAACAAATGCAGTTTTAAATGGAAAAAAAAACAAAAAACTTAGAAGAATGGCATGTAATTGTATAATGAACTTGACATTTTCTCGACAATTTTTTAAAATAAATTATGCGTTTGCGTGGCAGCATTATTCAAATACAAAGCAGAATAAATAAAAAATAGACGTGTTGAGACATATTTTGAGGAAGATGAGTGCATCCAGTTCTAGACATAATCTCATCCCTCCGTTCCCCACGAGCTGAAACATTCAAAGTGCCCCCCAATTATTGTCACACATTTAACAGATCGAAGGAATGTGTGAGCAGCATAACTGGAAGGAGGGCAATACATTTATTTTTTTCTAAAACAACCTTTGTTGAAGGAATAGTATTTGATGCTGCCCAAACGAAACAAATTGTTTGAACTGATTTGTTTTGAAGGCAGTGTTTATACACTCAGGAAGCAAGTGTTAAGAGACAATTGTACATCAAATCCACAGAAGATAGTAGTGTAGTTTTCATGGAGCTATCAATCAAGGACTTCATAGCTACAGAACTATGGATCATTTTAATGCAAGAAATTCAGTTTAACATAAGTTTTCTGATACAGTAAAATCAGTTTATTTTTCCAGTGTATTTTAACATGTGCTTTCACTGCCATCTAGAGGCCAATTAAGCTGCATGCAACAAAAAAATTAATTGTGTTTACAGTGAGTGGTATTGCTCAGATATTAACTTGGGTGATGATGATAAAGCAGCTAACCACTCCTACATGATGTTTATATAAATTCCTTAGGTTTGAATTTACACAAAAGCTAATTTAGAAAGCACAAAGTTACTATGTGAGCACAGCATGGATAAATAGACTGACTTTATGGATAAATGACAATGAAATCATTAAACAGTGCCCCATTACAGGAAAAAATAATAACCAATAAATAGAGAAAAAAACAAAAAAACAGAAAGCATAATTTTCACAGCTATGTGATGGAAACTACCAATTGTAACGAGGAAGTAGATATATAGATCTTATCTGTCTTTTAAGCTCGATACTGTGGGGTATGGTGGAATTACTTTCAGTAAAACTTTATTGGTATAAAAAAAAAAAACTGACAGATATCACTTAAGGTAAATATTTTTGAAAGAAATATTACTCATAAAAAGTGGAAAGGATCCTAAGCACTCAGTGAGTTCATAGAAGAAACTTTATTTGAAGTTTTATCGAATGCTTCTTATTTGTCATGCCTGTGTCTTGCCGCACAAGTTTGAGACATTGATCCATTAGGTTCAAATTAGATAAAGAAGTGTAACCATGCTTGATACGTAGTAGGGATGCACCGATACTGGTATCGGCCCCGATACTGCCTACTGTACTGGTATCCGTATCGGTTAAACTTAACCAATACCATGAACCGATACTCAAAATGGGGATAATCTGCAACAAATTCACCAAAAAAGATTCATTTTTCACTTAAATTTTATTTTTGTGGTAATTTTATATTTTACATCTGTTATTTTGTCTAAGTTATGTTTAGTTTGTAAAGTCTGGTGCCTTTAGTATCTTCAAGAAAGGCACCAGAAGTTACACAGTTTATTAATTCAACAATATGTGGCAAGGTACACAATGAGGGCCCAGGCGGGATTCGATTCCACGACTCCCAGGTGAAGGTCATGTGCACTAACCAGTCAGCCAAAAGGATATCCCTGTGGCCAAGCAGCCAGGACACATGATCTATCGGAGCCATAGTGACAGGACCTCCACACTGTCACAAATAGTATCGGATCGGTATCGGGTATCGACAGAAACACAAAATCCAGCCATCGGTATCAGGACTGAAAAAGTCGGATCAGTGCATCCCAAATACGTAGCCAGTAAAGATTTGCAACATAACTGGAGGGATAGATTATAAAGTTATGCCTTGTTTCGTTTAATGTAATACAGTGTGAATAAAACAAAAAAAAACAAATGAAATAGGTTTTCTTTTCTATGGCGATGATAACAAGGAATACACTGATGTGATCATACAGAGATTTTAGGGGATTATTTTATTCCATACTACTTGCAGCTTGTTGAGTCATTAAAAACAAGCTACCGTATTTTTCTGATTATAAGTCGCACCAGCCGAAAATGTATAATAGAGAAGGAAAAAAACATATATAAGTCGCACTGGAGTATAAGTCGCATTTTTTGGGGAAATTTATTTGATAAAATCCATCCAAGCTGGGTGAAAAACCACTCACTCAAATCGACCGCGGCTCCTCCTGCAGCTGACTGGATGCCTAGACTAATAGGAGGAGCCGCAGCACCGAAGCGAGCTGGTTGAAATATCCATGCACAGCTGACAGCTGGGCTCTCTGCCGCTACCGATCGAAGCGTGAGGTCCTCCGCTGACTTTGTAAAGAGAGAAGCTATTCCTTCGTTCTAAGACTGTGCTGGACACTTTTTGAACTCCCCTCCTCGCAATCCCTGAATTTGATTGACGATTGAACTCTGCCTTTCCTTCGTTTTTTTTTTATGTGTTAATAATTTCACACATAAGTCCATCCTGAGTATAAGTCACACCCCCGGCCAAACTATGAAAAAAAACTTATAATCCGAAAAATACGGTATATGCAACATAATGTTACGTTTTTTCTGTTTTTTTTTTTTTTTCATTTAGAAAAATCCATTATAAATTTGAGAGATTTTGTGTATTTGGGAGGAAGATTGTTCAGTTGTGCAGTGATTTTTGTTCTAATTGCCAATCTTGCCAATTGCCACTGTGTGTTTCCATTTGCCTGTTAATTTAATGTTGGTAGTGGTTCAAAAAAATGTACTGATGTACAAATAAAAGGATTCTAAAATAAAATAAAATGTGCTTCATAACAATCATAGAGCTGGCATCCCCCATATTAGCAAAGTTCAAAATATCCCAGTAGCATCTTATTGTATTGGTAAGATAAGCAGCTGCAGGGAGGGAGAGGAGCAGAGTATTGTTTTTTTGATAACTTTACTCCGTAGACATACTAAACCCCAAACCTGTCTAACCAATTTTGTCTTTTCAACTTAATAGGAATAAGACCATTAGTGTTCCAGGAGAACAGTGGTATGGGTCAAGTATTTACCCGTCATATGATCAAAAAGCTGGTTGGCCTCCAGGTCAGTGAAAGTGGAGAAGCAGCAGGGGCATCTGAAGGAGGCACGGCTGGTCGAATCCCGTTCGTCTGTCTCAATACGCCGTCGCATGTGATCCAGTTTGTACTTTACTACATTAACCAACACCCTAAACAAAAATAAAACATGTTTTGTAATGCATGTGTGCTTTAATTTATCTCAACTACTCAAAGAGTGGAATCTATACATAAAATAAAATTTTAAAAGTGAGACCTGTAGTTAATGAAATAATAGTTATGACGCGTCGTCTTGCCATCAGGTGCAGTCTCCACTCTCATTCGGCACTTGACAAACTTATCTGCTTTCAGGGTGTTGAGGACAGAGCGCAGCTGTTTCCGGTCGAACTTCAGCAGCTCCAGCATGTCCTCCTCCCTCACACATGGGTTACGTATCAGTACGTCCAGAGCCAAGGCATGTTCAATTCCATAAAACCCCCTTACAACCTGCTTAGCCAGGCGCTTCAAAGATGCGGGGACTTCGGTTAATATTTCCGGTTCAATCATATTAAGGCCTGGAGGGGAAAACATATACAAGCAAATGCTTATAGTTATTATCCATTTGAATATTATGGGAAAAAGAAGGCAGGGGCATCAAGAAAAAGGATCTGTAAATGATTTGTACTTTTTTTGTACTAGGTATTCAAAAATAATCTGTCTTTTTTACCATGCAACTGCTCAACTAGGTATGTATTGCAGATATGAAAGCTCTCCCTCTTCTATTCAAAAACATTTCATGATCTCAAATGTTTTTTCTCTTTAAGAGTAATTTTGCAAATGTAGTGCTGCATGCACTATAGGCTAGCAGCTCCACATATCAACAGAAATATCCTTTACTAGACTGAACATTGCATACATCTAAATTAAAATTCATTTAAGGGAAAATTCAAAGATAATTAAAATGTATTTTTTAACATTAGCTGAATTATACCCATGTATTTACATTGGCACCAGTTTCAATCATGGATCAGTTTTTTAGAAGAAGAAACATGTTTTATAACACATACACTGCATCAATGCGATTTTAGAATTTAAAGAAATAAACGACACGGCAAGACTGCAGAAATATTGAGTAAGATCTTTGTGTGGATGTCAGATATATTACTATTGAATACTATACCAAACTTTTTTGCGGTTTTTTTGTTCTATTAAAAACGATACATCTTTCACACACACTGGAAATACTACATTAAACAATTGTAGAAGTGTAATTAAAGTCAATTTAATGGAGCGTCAATAAACTTATAAAGGCACTTCTAAAATGTGTAGCAAGTTGGTAGTGATACTTGTCTTTAAATGATTATCCCTCTTTGCCATGGTGTTCACACACAAAAGCTTACCTACACACTTTTTTGTTGAAAAACAACGTATCAGGGTTTACCTCATGGTAACAACATTTATAGAAGTTCGTTAGCCTCTTACCCGTTTGTCTTCCTGTTTCACCAGTATCACGCAACGAAACAGTTTCTTACGCCATTTTAGAAAAAAGTTACTCGGTCATATCGTTAAAGATAAACACGGCGAAATCAATCAGCGATCTTCTAGACTTCAGAATGTTTCAGTTGTTGAGCTTAGCTAGTGTGCTTTGAGAATCATTTTTGAGACAGTTACTCCGGAAATAAAACCGCCACTGCCCTTATTAAATTCCCATTGGCCAGAAATGGTACTAGGCGGAAACATCCTTTAGAATTAGCCAATCAACTTAAATTATTTTGTCTCCAAGGCGGGGATAAGGTTTTATGCTTCCGGTACTCGTCGTCGTCGTCACGAATGGCTTCTCTAGACAGGGTAAAAGTGTTAGTTTTAGGAGATTCTGGTAAGTTATGTTCTTTTTTTTTTAAAATGACGTCAATTATTTTTGTAACTACTTTTTATCCTGGGTAAGCTTTTTTATTCACATTTAGTTTCGGCGGTGCGAGAATAATTTACGTCCAAATTAATAGGCTATGACAAAAAAGCTGTTGTATCAGATGTGAAATCATGACACGTTAACTGTTCATAACAGTAAAACTTTCGTCTGGTGTTGTTATTTTTGAATATTACTAAAATAAAAGAAATGCCGAAAGGTTTATATGTACGAAATGAGAGCACGGGTGGCCAGCGTTCAATTTATTTTCAGATGTCGGATTGTGAATCAGTGAAATACGTCACATCCTAGTTTAGTTTATTTTAGTTGTAAATTTGATCATCTGCAGGATTTTCTAAATGATCTGTTGCTAGCTACAATTTTATGCATGTTACAACAAGGTATCACATACTGTCACATAGTTTGTCAAATTCAACATTCCTATTTAATACAATAGGCTAGAACAGCTATTAAACAGTGTATAGCCTACTTCCAAGTTTAACAGTATACGCTGGAGTCACATTTAATATTGAACCTTGCTCAGAGATCTCATGCGTTTTATCATGCCAAAATTTGAATGCAGCAATATAGCAGCTGCACAAATTCTTAAATTGGCAATATATGTACTGCGGTTATTTTTTGTCAAAATGTGCATGTACAGCCTGAGATATATGTAATTTTATCGCATTTTGCTCACCCTGCAGAGGCATCTACTATGTCGATGTTGGCAAAAAATGTAGGTTTATTGTGGCCTTTTGTTAAGATATTTTGCATTAATTTTATTTCTAATAATCATTATTGAAATAAGCGAAGCTGTTTGCTAACGTGGACATGCTTGGACATACCTTTAATTGGAATTTGATATGCCAGCTAATGTCCAAATGTTGGACTTCTAGCCATATAACTACCTTGTCTTTTTTTTTTTTTACCAGGTAAGAGTTGTAGATAATTTAAATAAACTCTAGAGGTACATCAAAGGAGAAATAATCATGGTTCCAGGCAAACATATTTAACCTTATTTCCTGTTGTGTGGGGAAAAAAGCAACATTAAATCTGCTTTCCTCTTTTTTCTTTTTTTCAAAAAAAGGAGATTTCAAATATCAAGCAACTCTGAAATATAATGAAAGCAAATCTCTATCAGACTAAACACTGTGCTCAGGAATCGTTTTATAGGTGTATGTATTCCCTATATAAAAGTTTCTGTCACTCATCCTACATTTTGTATCATTTACAGGGGTTGGCAAATCTTCCTTAGTCCATCTAATATGTCAGAATCAGGTTTTAGGAAATCCATCTTGGACTGTTGGCTGCTCTGTGGATGTACGGGTAAGCACCACAAAAAAATTTTACTCATATAATCAAGCTAAATAATTCTGTTTGCCTTTGTCAGATTTAACTAGTTAGCTTTTTTATTTCATCTTCTATGGTGTGCTGGATGTGTGTGTGTGTGTGTGTATGCTTCTTTTTTTCCTTCTGACACTCCTTCTAATAACTGTTTAATATTTTATTGAATAAACTATCATAGTATATTTATTCCAACTATAGGTTCAAGACTACAAAGAGGGAACCCCTGAGGAAAAAACCTTTTATATTGAACTTTGGGATGTTGGAGGCTCAGTTGGCAGTGCCAGCAGTGTCAAAAGCACCAGAGCAGTCTTCTACAATTCCGTAAATGGTAAGAAAAAAATATTTGCTCCTGCTCATGGCTCTGATATTTTATGAAAATTACTTATATATATTTTTATTATTCGGAAGGAATCATATTGGTGCATGATTTAACAAATAAGAAATCCTCCCAGAATTCTTACCGGTGGTCAATGGAAGCTTTGAATAAGGATTCCTCTCCAACAGGAGTCATTGTCTCAAATGGGTTAGTTTTGATCTTTTACAGCTAAATTATTTCTAAACCTTGATTTGTGCAAAAAAAAACTGCCGAAAATGTGACCTAAAGTGCTTCTTTCTTTTTTTATTGTTCATGTGAATACAGTGAGTATGATAGGGAACAGTTCGTTGAGAATACGGTGCCTTTGCTTCTCATTGGAACCAAGTTGGACCAGATTCCAGAGAACAAACGCAGCGAAGTTCTCACTAGGACGGCCTTCCTTTCTGAAGATTTTAACGCAGAGGAGATAAACCTTGTAAGTTAATTTTTTTCCCTGAACTTTAAAGGATTTTTTCTGTTTGTTTTTTTTTTTGTTCTTTTTTCACACTTGAACATTTCACTATCCATTCCCAGGCCCGATTACTCTAGAGTCCATAAAATCAAAAGAAATCAATAGAACATAATTTGAATCTGATAGGATTCTGACTGGAAAATAATTATAATTCTATACTCCATGTGGAGACCTTAAAATGGACATATCATGCTTTTAAATTCTTTCATTTTACATCTAAATCATTCAGTTGTGGTCTATATAGAGTGGAACTGCAATTCTTAGGTCTGAATTGCTCATTATTGTAGCTCTAAAGACTACCCTGAAACACTCATCCTTCCCACAACAAAACAAAACAAAAACTTTCCCCACAGATGCAGGTAAACTACCGTGAAAAATAAAACTTAACCAGGCACTTCACAGAGGTTCTGGTGCTAGAGGACGGCATAAAAACTGTGTGGATTGATAATCCAGCAACTGGATATTTTAACTGTTCTCCATTGTACCCTAGTATTTCTGAACTAGGACTACAATCTTACAGCGATAAATAAAGGTGGTGGATTCATTCAATGTTTAGTCGGGAGTCTCCGACCTTGTTTAGCTGATCCTGTGCAAGTACTAAAATGTAATACATGATAGAGAAAACTGAATGTCTTAAAATATATGACCCAAACAGTATACAAAAAAATATCTCCTCTACACCTGCATTCAGGCTCTAAATTCTCAACAAATTTAATTTAACGCCTAAAAAAGTCGAATTTTCATGATATGCCCCCTTTAACTCAAACATGGGCTGCAGTTAAGGAACTGTACAGAAAATCTTTAAGGTTTTGTGTCCAACCATCAGTTCGTGAGAGTGCCACCAGTAGTGTAAACTTGAGTTGCTAGATTTTTTACTTGTACACACCCATCTTCATCTACATGCAGTATTTGTAGTTGTTTACTTGTAATGCATATTATATCACAAAACTAAACACACAATTTGTGTGTTTAGTTTTTAGCATCTGCTAAAAACAAAGATTCAAATGAATGTTAATTTGAAAGTCTTATTTCAGTTTGTATTGAAGCAGATGCTCCTGATTATTAGAAACTCAATTCTGTTTTTGAAGCTTTTCTATAAAAAAATATTGAATACCGAATATTGTTTCTTTTGTCCTTATCGCCTAGCTCAACTGAGGCTGAAGATTACACAGAATGAGGATTCAAAGTACACCAGAAACTCTATATCTAGATGGATAAAAAAATGAAATAAAACTAAGTTTTTGAACTTGTCAGGTCAGATATTACCCTATGTAGGATTGAAAATCCTCATGTTTGGCTGGATTGAAACAATTCTGCAAATGATGGTAAGATAAGCACCATCCACTGCAATGTGAAAGACTCAGTCCAAGTAATCGCAAACAGGTGATGACAGTTAGTGTTGCAAAGAATTGAACCGAACAGTTATTGGGTTTAGTTGCCAATAATGTTTCCATACAGGGTCAGGTTAGTTTGGATAGCTTTTGTTCCTAAATAAGTAAAATCCTCATCTTAAAAACTGCATACTGTATTTGTTAATTTCATCTTGATATTACAATTAGTTTAATGTGAATTATTAGATACAACAGTAAAACAGTGTTTGTTCTACATACCAAAACCCCCTATATTGGGAGAAAACATTTAACACTTAAAAAATGTTTTGTGTCTAAAGGATTATTATGTTTTCCCAGGACTGCACAAACCCAAGATACTTTGCTGCAGGCACATCAAATGCTGTGAAACTTAGCCGATTCTTTGATAAGGTGAGAAAAGAGAATACTGTAATGGTGATTAAATTAATGATCTGGGGGTCACAGAGGTCACACCATACCATCGCTGTTCTTAAGCTGGGATCACACTGCAATTTTGGTCGTCAAATACTTTTTTCTTCTTTTTTTTTTTTGATGGTTACATGAGGTCTCCTTAAGCGTTGCTGCACATTATCCAAACTGCAGTGATACTGTATTTGTTTACCGACACCTGCTGGATCTTAAACATCAGTGCAGGTAACCCAATTGGAGACTCAACTGACGGACTCAATGATGTAGTATATACAATAAAATTATTTAAGTAATATATTATTCCATATTGTACATTGTATTATTTATCATCTTGATCCAAGTTTAACATTTCTTTGATATCTTTAGAATATACAATAAAATAAATAATCTGTGTATTAAAACTTGTGAAAATGTGGTGAAGGTGATGTTGCTTATGGACCCATTGTTGAGCACTGAGGCAATTATGCTTTTTAGATGCAATTTTTCCAGCTATAAACCTCTGTAGTAGGTAAAATGTAGAATGGTACAAGGACCTGAAACGGTTCCCTGAACCCCTCACTTTCAGCAATGCTGAGAGGTTAACATTCCTTAATTATGAAATTCACCATTGCCTGGCCCAATTCCTGCTTCCTGGAAGCTTGATGGTCAAAAAAAAGAAATAATAAAATACCTTGTATTCCTTCTGAATATAGTAACCATGAGCATGTTGAATAATATCAGTATACCTGCAGTTATTGGCGCATTTTGTGGCCTCCTGATTATCCTGGTTTGCTTTGTGATATCACAGCATTGAAGAGATGCTTTTATTAATGTATGAAATTTCAGATGAAAAAATGTGACACTTAATCTGCAGAAAATAGTGTCAATGATTTAAAGTTAGCCATAACGGAATAAAAACAAATGCCTTATTTTCCAATTATAAGAACAAAATGATCCCACATGGCAGAAACTTTCCATTTTCTTTCCAACTCTATGATCCAACAGTGGCTTTCCAGAAATAATTGAGGTTCAAAAGATGTCGTTTTGGCAGAGACTCATCCCATTGACAGATGGAGATGCTACTCCTTTTATACACAGTTTGGCGCTTCAGTGACAGGTGAAAAAGCAGCCATATTAGTCACGTGACTACTTTGTAATGGAATATGTGCACCGACACAGGGTTTTGTTCTATGGGCTAGATACATGTGCCAAAGCACGAGTTTTGGTTGACCCATTACTACTTTTCTTACATCGTGAAATGAATTGTGATGGGAAAAAAATGGGTGGACGGGACAGTGTGACATGCTCCCCAACATCTTATTTATTTATTTTTATTCTTATGCTTATTTGACCAAAGCCAGCCCTCTGCAGTCTTTAGGCGATGTCAGAAATTTTGCGACTACGGTCTGACCATGCATCCTGCTAGAGTGAGCTGTCGTGCAGTTTGACCCACTAAAATATCAGGCCCTTAAGTGTTTCACTCATCTAGAGCTCGACGGAGCTCGTACATTGTGGTATGAGGTGGTCCTTTTGAGATGGCCGAAAAACGCACAGTGTGAACCGGCCTTAAGGCTACTTAAAGCTTTTCTTCTGTGGTTTTTGATCTTCATAAACAAGTATTCAGAAAAAGTTAAACTGATATCCTATGATATTTTTTTATGCTTTGTAGTATAAAATAAAATTTAAAAAAAACTATAACTGTTGGCAGGTAATAGAGAAGAGATATTTCACCAGAGATTCGAGTCAGGTGAGTTTGCTTTCCTTTTTTCTAAAAGTTAAGAAATAACATTTGACATTACAACTATTTAAGGAATCGAAAGTATTACTGTATAAATAGAATAGAGTCACAAATGTAGACTAAAGTGTAAATTGAAATGAAATAATCATTTCAATTTGATTTTCCTTTCATTCCCTTGCAGATGACGGGCTTTACTGACAGAAAGAGGTTCAACTTCAAAAGTTTGCACTATGACTGAGTTTCATGAATATAAAAGCAGTGGTCTGTGGTTTTTACTCATCACATCTGTGGGTTGACATGCTAGAGGTCCCCTTTAGCAACAAAAACAACCCCACCTCTTTCTCCAATCTTTTCTATTGTTCTGAATGTGAACTCAGAGAAGAAATTTAAAGTAAATTGTGAATAAATCTTTTACTGATGATAAGCAAGATGCATTATTAGGAATTATCTTTTTTCTTTTTATATGCATACTTTTTTTCTGTCACATGCAAATAATCTACACATTATGCTTCTAAAGCAAAACCCAGCTATAAGGTTTCTGCATTTTATAAAACCTTGCAATTAATGAAGTTGCATCATTCCTTCATCACCTCCTTGATCCACTGCAGAAAGTAACTGACTTTAGTAAAAACATGTGGATACTTTGGGTTATCACACCCTGTAACACCATTTTTTTCTTTGAAAGTAAAAACTGTTATTCCTTGAGCCTTGGTGTCACAGATAAGAGGTCCACCAGAATCTCCCTACAAAAGAAATAAGAGTAAGACTTGATTCAAGCTTTCAAAGGAAACATCACTTTTTTCTCTGACATATTTTCATATGTTCATTCACTGCATGCATTGATTACCTCACATATTCCTCCGTTCTTTTTTTTAAACTTGGTGCAGATCATGTGCATGGAATTGAAATGCTCCTCCCAGATATTTTTGCACTCAAAGTTGAATTGGATCGTCTCTTTGGCCTCTCTAAGAACATCTGAAATGGATTTTTTTGGTCCAGTTCTGCCCCAACCAGCTACTTCACAATTTGTGTTGGCAGGAATTTCCTTGTCTTTTTTTGCTAAATCAATTGTCTTCACATACTGGTTGAGTTTTGCATTTCTTTCCAGCTGTTAAGAGAACACAATGTAAATTAGATTTTAACAGTAAAATTATAATGATTTATTATTAAAGACATTTCCTTAAGGTTGGCTTTTTTTAAAACCAGATTTTCTGTCCCTTTTGTCTAAAATATTCATGTTTTTTTGTTTTGTTTTTTACCAGGCTTTTGTTGGAAAATATTTTACAAAATAAATCTGTCTGATTTCCGAAGTCTACATATCCCTATTTAAATGCCAAATGTATCTATTGTGGGAAAACTTGACCAGGATTTTATGCCCACAAACATTTGAAAACATTGTTCACCTTTAATTTTCACATACATTTAAACTTAAATACAGACACATCTGTTAGAGGAAAAAATATACAATAAAAGGTCAAATTAACGGAACAAAGTTGTACTAACTGTTAACACTTTGGTGGGCCACCTTTGTTTCAGTGTCCATATTTAGTCTTCTTGGATGGGAATCTATCAGCATCCCATGTCTTAACTTTGCAATATTTGCACACTTTATCTTGTATAAGTTCTCCAAATCTTTTAGATGAGGACAACTCGTTTTTTACACCCATCTTCATATGACTATTTTGTCATAGGCTATTAGTTCAGCACTCTAATAAGGCACTTCCAAATCTTTAATTTTCTCAACTGGATGTTATTTTTGTGTGAATTTTGGCATACTTGGAGTCCCATTGAGACCTACAAAAACTCCTGCTCTTCAGCTTTATAGCAGACACCTGAATATTTTCATTCAAGACTAATGGTGCATTCAGACCAAGAATGCTAAATAAAGCCAGACAGCGTCGACTTCGGCAACATCAGCGCCGTTTGTGGATACACCCTATTTTACGGATGCGTTCTGAGTTTGGGGAGTTTAACCATTTGCTCCAGGAGCTACGTATGGATGAGGTTCGCTTTCAGCTGTACTTCAGTCTGTCCCGCGCCCAATTTTACGACCTCCTGGGACGCATCAGAGCTCAAATCTTCTACCAGGATACCAACTACAGGCGCTCTATTCCTCCCGAAGAGCGACTGTCCATCTGTCTTCAGTAAGCGTTAGTTATGATTTTTTAAATCTGCGTTTTCTAGACTTAAAATGTAGGTTTTTCCTGCTCCCGCTACATTCAAAATATGTGTAGTGACATCGCTACAATTACAAGCTCTGATTGGTTAACGCGCCGCTTCAGGGCCGTCAGGACCGTCAAAAGTTCAACTAGCTGAACTTCTGTCTTGCTGACTTTATGAGCTTTGAAGCTTGAAAAGCAGGAAAAGATTGAAAAGTTGACGGAGCCAAAGCACCACAGAGACTGTGACGCTCCTCCAACGGCCTCTGCCATAGACTTAACATGTAATCTTGACGTTGCTGACGCTGACAAAGTCCTTGGTCTGAATGCAGCATTAACATGTAATCTTGAAGTTGCTGACGCTGACAAAGCCTGCGGTCTGAATGCAGCATAACTTGTATTAAGAATGTTGTATAATGTTATCCGCCTCGATGAAAATGAGCATCTTCAAAGTAAAATAAATGGTCATCATGTTAGGGTATTTTGCTGCTGGATGGGCTGGTTCATTTCACACAAAAAATATTGTATCATTGTAATAAATATGTTACTTTAATTGTGTCCTTCTCAGATATATTTGACAGAACTTGATTTATAAGCAACCCACTATATATATTTTTGATAAGGTAAAATTTCAGATAAGTTGTAAAATTTTGCTTACCTTAAGCAGCATAATATCATAGTCAACTTGGTTCATGGATTTGAATTGAGGGTGAACATGGTACTTTTTCACACCAATCCTTTGTTGACTTTCCTCCTTCTTGCTAATGTTATGAGCCCCAAGTACAACTGTGATTTCTTGGTAACAACTAGTAAGCAAAAATATTTATTGTAAGTAGGCATGCTTAAGAGTTTCTATTCAATTGCAGTCTACTTATTGGTTTATTCCTAGAGATAAACATCAATCATTTTAATTTCTTGTAATATTCACATTATTATGATTGTAAAACACTCACTCTTTGCAGTGTGCTGCGGTTAGAATGTAGTCTTGCCGAATCAGAATCCCTCCACATACATGTTGTCCTTGAATCTGGAGTGACACCATATATGGTCTGGAATGCGGCTTTGCAATTCTACCACCTGTTATGCTGTACTCGGTTGCCCCTTTAAATGTGAAATACAAGTCCAATCAAATGAAACCTCTTGTAAAAATGAGGAGGGAAAAATAACACACGTTGCTTCGCTTCTCTTTTAGGAAAAAACAGATGTAGTCTTACCAATGAAGGTAATGAGCAGAAGGTTCAAAATGATATCACCTGGTTGTAGCATGGCTGCTGGGAAAGAAGAACAGTCTGGCTTTCAGAGCCCCCTCAACACCCTCTATAATCAGCCACAAAACTCTCAAACGGAAACAAACTGGTGGGGAGGTGTTGAAGAGGTTCATGCGTTAAGGAAAGCTTTTTTCACACATTTACTGCTGCTTCAGTGCAACAGTACAACGATTTCTGTAAATGGCCAGGAAATGTCTAAACAGCAATATTTTTTCTGAAGTGTATGTTTTTAACTGGGTTATTACAGATTTTATTTTATGTTTGAGATTTTGTTTTCTTGTTGTTTACTTTTATGTCAACCACAACTCTAAACCACTAACTTTCTATTCAGTGTTTTTTGTTTTTTTTCTTTTGTTTTTTTTAGGGGTGGGGTGGTGGCTTAGGGACCCTAAGTGATGGGAAAAATGAAGCCCCACTAAGCTTCACTAAAGGGCTCAGTACTTGAGGCGTCACTGAAATGGTTCAAAATACTGCGATCTGCTGTATAAATAAATGTATTGGAGGATTTGCCATATACTGTCAATAAAATACAAATCCATATACACAGATGGACACATACATTTATATATTGTATATAATTTTTAGAACTTTAATTGCAATAAAGGTATCACACAAACTCATGCCTGGTTTTACTCTTTTATTTTTTTGAGCCAGTTCCTTTTTTTGCACAGTATTTCTCCAGCCTTTGAAAAAACTCTTTGACATGGCACCGACAATGCAGGGGAGCATAAGAAAATAGTCGCTAATTTATACAAGTTTGGATATAGGCTTTTTGTTTTGCTGGAGTACAGCAGCGGATCCTCAGTTCTTAGAATTTTCTGTTCAGCAAGATAGCACTTCTATTGTAGCATCTGCCACAACACTTGAGCTTCTGCTGCTGAGGATACTTTGGTCCAGTAATTGTCAAAGTCCGCCTAATAAGAGTAAAACGGGTTACTATTGCTTTCAAGGGGTGTGTGCTCGGCTAACCATTATTGTTCTTTTTTTGCTGCCTTTGTAGATATTTTAAATGAGAACAAAATATTTTTAAGAAGCATTGTGAGCTTGAGCAAAAAGTCACCGTCACTGAAAACATTCTATTTCCGGTTGCTACTATATGGTAAAATATCACTGCTGCAAAGTCTATTGACCACTCTTATTTTAAAGAAAATCTACTTCCGCTAAAGGCGATAGAATGTCAAACTAACCTGGACGAAACCGGGTTACCAGGTTACGCCTTATTTTGAGCAACCAACTCAAAATATTCCCACACAGGAGAAGACTTCCCTTTTCTTGGTGTATAAAGTTAGATTTTGTTACTGCACAATAAAGTGCCCACACCAAAAAGGAGTGCATCATTCACAGTGAACGCATATAAATAAACACTCAGTCTTTTAACGAACTCACAAATGTAAGAGAAAATATAGCCTAGAGCTCACTTCAGAAGGCTACAACAAGTATCAATTAACTATCTGACTGACTGACTACTTCACTATCTAACTACGAACGCCGACACACACCACATTGTGCCGCGGGATTCAAAGCGCGGGTCGCGGAACGAATCAATGACGTCACCGGGATAAAACCTAGGCCTCGGTCACGTGCTTTCCCCGTTGTTGACACGACCTCGAATTGAGACTTCATCTGGCACGCCCACTTTTGCCCGACACACGCCTTGGAGCCTCGGTTCATTTTTCCCATCACTAGTTAGGGTTTATTTCAGTTATCATTACCACTGTGGGGGTAAAAATATTGCCTTAAATTGAATAGATTTTTAGGACCTGCCTTTGAGTCTGCATCTTATTTTTGCTGGCATCCTGTGATCTCTCTATGCAGATCTACGGAGCCCGGAGGGAGACAGGTACAGAAATCATTTTTGAGACGCAAGAACCCTTTCCCTCGGTTTACTGAACCGTGCGCACGGATCACGAATCCGTTCCCTTGGTTTAGTGAATCCGTTCACACGGTTTAGTAATACGAAGGTACGGATTCTTGCGTCTCAAAAATTATTTCTGCACCTGTCCCCTGTCGGGCTCCATAGAAGATGCATTTCATTCGGTTAAAGTATACAGTCGGTTAGATAACTTAGTTGGTCAATCAAGCAGTGATACCATGGTAAATGGCCTCCATTTGTATAGTGCTTTTTTAAGTCCCTACAGACCCTAAAGCTTTTCACACTACTTTTAGTCAGTCACCCATTTATGCACACATGCACCCACTGGTGATGACAAGCTATGTTGTAGCCACAGTTGCCCTGGGGCACACTGACAGTGGGGAGGCTGCCAGACACTGGCACCACCTGGCCCTTTGACCACCACCAGTAGGCAACAGGTGAAGTGTGTTGACCAAGGACACAACGACCTAGATAGTTGGAGCTGGGGCTTGACCTAGCAACCCTATGATTATGAACTCCAAACTCCTGAGCCACAGCCATTAAACTGGGTACAGATACTTTTGGCAGTATGGGTAAGTCATGTTGCTGTAAATTTCTAGGCAGAGATAGATGAATGTGCTAACTTTGGTCTAAAAACAAAAGTTGTTTAGTCCAAGTATGACCTAGCCTCTTTTAAGGCATCTAATAGTTGTAGCTCTTGTCCAGAACAAATTTGTGTGGGGTAGTTCTTGAAGCACAGACTCCATCTGCAGTCCATACCTTGGGAATCTCCGCCAATCTATTGAATGTGCTTTGTTTCACAATCCCCTTAAGTGGTTATACTTGTTGCTGGTAGTCTTTTTTTTAAAACACACTTTTCCTGCCACTAAAATTCTTATTTGGATGTTTTGAAACAATCCTTTGTTAGCAGTATGGACTTTACGTCTTTTGATAACTGGCTGTTTTCTCTTTGTGTTGCTTGATGTTAGATTCCGGTCTGGTCCCCCATGGGGTCTCAACTTTATATATATATATATATATATATATATATATATATATATATATTATATATATATATATATAATATATATATATAGAGAGAGAGAGAGAGAGAGAGAGGTTATCAATTGTAGAATGAATTCGAAATTCAATTCATTTTATTTATTTAGTGCCAATTCACAACAAATGTCATCTCAAGGCACTTTACAACAAAAGTCATTTCAATACAATTATACAAACATTCCAATCAGTTAAAAGTTTTCTATGTAAGGAATCCCAGCAGATTGCGATGAGTAATTGACGTGAGGTTGTGCCCGGATCATACAGACTCCACATCTATTCATCAGCAATCCCTCATACTGAGCAAGCATGTAGCGACAGTGGAGAGGAAAAACTCCCCTTTAACGGGAAGAAACCTCCGGCAGAACCTGGCTCAGTACAAGCGGTCATCTGCCACGACCGTCTGGGGGTCTGAGAAGACAGAGAAGAGACAACATGGAGGTGACTTTGAGCATCATGTGGACCGATGTTCCCCATCCAGCAGGGGATTTTATAGTTGAGCAGGGTACCAGATCATGTGGAGCTTCTATGGGGAGGAAAATACTGAGAGAAAATTGGGTTAACAATCGCAATAACTGCAAAAAAACATATATCTGGAGAGTTGTAGAAGAGAAAAGTAGAAGAGAGAAGAAAAGTGGTCAGTCTGTCCTCCAACAGTCTAAACCTATAGCAGGATAACTAAAAAAATAGCTCAGGATAGCCTAAACCACTATCAAAAAGGAATGTTTTAAGCCTAGTCTTGAAAACAGACAGAGTATCTGCTTCACAGACTAAAACTGGGAGCTGGTTCCACAGGAGAGGAGCATGATAACTAAAAGACCTGCATCCCATTCTACTTTTAGAAATCCTAGGAACTACAGGTAGACCTGCATTCTGAGAACAAAGTGCTCTGTTAGGAGCATATGGAACAATCAGATCTCTAGTGTATGATGGAGCTTGATTATTAAGGGCTTTATAAGTAAGGAGGAGGATCATAAAATCTATTCTGGATTTAACAGGAGCCAGTGGAGAGAAGCCAGAACAGGAGAAATGTGATAGCTCTTGTTATTTATTCATCAGAACTCTTGCTGCAGCATTTTAGATCAACTGAAGGCTTTTAATTGCATTTTTGGACTTCCTGATAATAAGGAATTACAGTAGTCCAGCCTTGAAGTAACAAATGCATGAACTAGTTTATCTGCATCACTCCTGGACAGGATGTTTCTAATTTTAGCAATATTCCAGCAGTGAAATAAAGAAATCTTAGAGTTAGTTTAATATGGGATTTAAATGTCATGTCTTGGTCAAATATTACACAGAGGTTCTTTACATTATAACCAGAGGCCAAATTATTGGCATCCAGATGAAGTGATTGATTTAGCAGTTTCCTTTTTAAATCCAAATATGTTTAACAAGCCAGACTACACGTCTCGGATTTTTATGAAAAATCTGTTTTACTCACCGCAAATTCATAATTGAAGCCACATTTATTCATTTGGATTATTTTGTCAATAACCCATTTACCTGTTCCCAAAAGTCTCATTATTCTTGTTAACTAGAAAAAAAGGGTAGTGTTTTACTTGTTTTTGCTAAATCAATTGTCTTCACATACTGGTTGAGAGAACACATCATAGATTAGATTTTAACAGTAAAATAATAATGGCGTAAAATTAAAGATGTGTCCTTAAGGTGCCCCCCCACCCCCCTCTTTGGTAACTAATAAGCATAGTTTTCGTAGAAAAAAATGTTTTACTGCATAAATCTGTGTGATCCCAAACGTCTACACATCCCCATTAAAATGCCAAATTTAAATATCATGGAAAAATATGACCATAATTTTATGCACAGGAACATTTGAAAATATTGTTCACCTTTAATTTTCACATATATTTCAACTGAAATACAAACACGTTTGTTAAAGGGAAGACTATACAAAATAAAAAGCGACATACACTGGGAACAAGGTAAACATTATCACTTTGGTGCAATATTTGTACACTTTGTCTTGGATAAGTTCCCCAAAATATTTTACATATGGACATCTCTTTTTCACACCCATTTTCATGTGACTACATTTTTGTTTTTGTTTTGTTTTCCAGTCAAATAAAACTGATAAGACTGAAATTATGTGTTTATTTGTTTTGTATTATAGCATTTATCAGACAACTTAAGGCTATCTTTTTAGGGCCCTGAAAGCTATCACTGCAAGGCACTACTAGAATTTTTAAAATGTGTGCAATATATATTTTACTTCTGCATTATCTTGTTTATCCAAGCTAGAAAGAAACTAACTTTAGTGAATACATGTGGGTACTTTGGATTGTCACATTCGTTTTCAGCAGTGAAAGCAGCTATGCCCTGCAGCTTGTTTTTGCAGATCAGAGGTCCACCAGAATCCCCCTAAAAAAAAAAGAAAATACCTGAATTAAATTCTTCTAAAGTCACAATGAATTTTAGAAAAACTGGAACATTTATTCCTGTTTTAAATGTTTTTCCTGCATCTTGAGAGACTGTATGTAATGTTTCAGAACCATTTACCTGGCATATTCCTCCCTTGTTTTTGGTAAACTTGGTGCAAATCATTTGCTGAGAAGTGAAAATTTCTTTCCAGATTTTATCACACTCAACCTTGAATTGTGTATTTTCTGTCGCTTCTTTCAGAACACTTGAAACACATTCATGTCTCCCAGTTTTGCCCCAGCCAACAACAAGACAGTCAAGGTTGGCAGGGATTTTCTTCTCTTTCTTTGGTAACTCAAGGGGTTGGACATATTTACTTAGTTTGGCATTGTTTGCCAGCTGTAAGAGAGAGTGTACAATACTCATGATAAATAAAAAATAACCCTATATGACCAAAGAATTTTAAAGGTACATCTTAATAAATACAATTTATTTCAGTAATTCAATTCACAATATAGATAATGTATTTAAAAAGATTCATTTTAGCAAGCAACATATTTGAAGCATTGATTACTAATTAATTAATGTTGAGAAATATGGCTTACAGCTAATGCAAACTCAAAAGTCACTTTGCACAAAGTGAAATATAACATACAATAATTGAAAGTGGATGTAGTGATGGCATATACAAGGCCTTCCACCATACATGGATTACAATTTTTATACTTTTTAGGTTAAGAAGTATAACAGAACCAGAGAAAAAATGAACTTTCTTGGGTTAAGAAAGTAGACTGGATATCTGGTTTTGAGGTAATCCAAGTTTATTCAACTCCATTTTGACAGAGACAGATTGACGCAGGTCCATTTTCCGTCGATGCAAGGGCTCTCCGTCACCTGCGCAGTGACGGACGGAGTCAAGCTCCATTTTCTAATTATCCATCAATGAAGAGTGTATGCTTGTGATTGGTCATTTCAGCAAGTTTATTTATTTATTTATTTATTTTAACATGTTTTCCTGTTATTTTACACAGATAAATATACACATTTTTCCAGTGTTTCTTCTGAGGGAGCCCTCTGCCTCCGGAGCTGTGGCTGCCTGGGTACTCTCCAGATAGTGTTTGGGTGGAGGCCTCCCCTCCTCTGGGCGCCCTGGGTCAGTGCCTCAGTTGCTCCTGTTGGTCTGCTGATCAGATGGCTCTCTCTATGGTCTTTATTTATCTAACCTGGCTCATCTGTACTCAGCCCAGTGTCCATTTTATATTATTATTAGTGTCTATTTTATTGTTGTTTTAATGTGGCTCCTAAATGTGTTCTCACATGGGAATAGGATTGGAGGGGGGAGAGGAGTATAAACTTGAACATGTTAAAACTTGTCTGTGTTTGTGTGTGTTAGGGTTGTCACCGTGTGAAAGTTTAACCTCACGGTTACTCTGACCAAAATTATCGCGGTTTTCAGTGTTATTGCAGTATTTTCTTTTAAGGGTGTTGCATATTTTTTAGAAAGCATTAGTAGTCCTACACACACTGAAATTGTTTTGAAAAAGTGTAATAATGTTAATTATATTTAAAATAATACAATAATAATACTAATCAAAAGTGCAACTTTTTACATCAAATTAAAGGAACAAGGTTTGAGAATGCAAATCATTAATATCATTATTCTAGTGTTCATATCATTGTACATACGAGTTTGTACATACCTTTTGTTTTGCTGCTAAATCAAAAGCAAATAATTGGCTAGAAATTCATTATTTTAAAGGGCATATTATAAGAAGTTCAAGGTATATTTGCTATTGATTCCAATATTTCATGCTAACTATGTGTTGTTGATCGTTTCTAGGATATTACATGTACTAATTATAGCACCAGAAATGTGTTGTAATATTTTTGGACAACGGAACCCTGTATATCAGGAAAATATTGTCCTCAGGTTGTGTCCTAGTGAGTTTTGCAGATTTGGAAAAATGTCATCAGGCAATAATAATTGCTAAATTCATAATTATAAGGCAGGAGTCTATTTATTCTATTGCATTTGCAACCAACTCTTATATGCCACCTAAGAGCCCCGTTATGCATAGTGTCATTTCAATATAGAAGCATCTGCGACATGGCTAATATGCTGGCAGCGGGCCAGCAGCTGCAGTATAGGGCAACTTTGTGCATTGACTGTAGAGTTGTTGCTGATATTCACGCAGATGTGTGATGAGGTTTGAAGTGTTGCTGCCTTTCGCATACACTTTTTTCGTACGTTTCCAGTAGATGTAAGCATTAAAACAAACTAAAATAAAAACTTTAAACGTATCAATAAAATTCATGAGTTTCGGCTTTGAATTAAATGATTAATGTTCCAATTGATTTAGACGTTCCTCTGTAACAAATATGGAATAGACCTCCATATAGCACTACATACTATTTTAAAGAACATTTTGTTTCTCTTACTTTACCTTAAGCAACATGATGTCATAGCAAAACTTTCCATCATAATTTGGATGCCTGTAGTACTTTGCCACTTTGATCCTTTGCTGACTTTCTTCCTTCTTTTTAAGATCATGGGCTCCAAGCACCACTTGGTCACTTTGAGGTTTAAAAAATCAGAACTATTTACAGTTATTTAAATCAGTAACAAAACAGTTTTTTAATAAGATGAAAAGCCATAGAAAAATGAATAAAGGAATATAAATATATAATATAAAATATTTTTTTATTAGTGTTTTTAAAATACTGTAATATACTGGTAATCTGTATTTAAAGCAAATAATTTAGTAAAGTATACCACTTTGGTAATACTATGGAAAGCAAACATTTTGAAATTGGTTTTGAAGTTAAACATACATTTTGCAGTGTGCTGCAGTTAGAACAAAGTCCTCTCGTATAAGTATGCCACCACACTTATGGTCTCCTCCATGCTGGAGTGATGCCATGTAGGGTCTCGAGTGGGGCTTTGAAATTTTGCCCCCAAAAATTCCGCTCTCTGAAGCTCCTTTAAGAAGAGGAGTTGTCAAATAAAAAAATTAAAAAGTCACTGCTTGAAAAAACAAAACAAAAATTTACATAACAAAACAGATCCCCACACACCCCACAAAAAAGCTTGAAAAACATTTAGTAGATTAAAATTCTAAACTTACCAGTTAGAATGACCAGCATGGAAATGTAAATCATGCAACCTGTGTGTATCATGGTTGCATAAGTGGAGAGCATGGAGAGTCTGGTGTGAAACTCCCCTCACACCTTTTTTATAGTCAACCTCCAAACCGTTACAAATTGAAAATCTGTGGGCAGGTTTCAAAGCAAAGTCAAGCAAAACCTGCTGTCGCACAAACCCTGCTTTTACGTGTCTTAGGAAACATATCACAAAACCCCTTGCTAGTCACTTTTTCTGCCGTTTGTCTTTCCTCCTAATTAGTAATTTTGCTATTAAACTTGAAACTCAATTTTTAAGAATTTTAAGTTCTGGCAATAACAGCCTGTTTAAGGTCACACAATATAATTTAAGATCAGACTTTAACTAGGCCAGTTTTAAACCTTTATTTTGTTTAGACATTATCTTACAGCATAACCCAAGTTCACCTGGGATAAATTTGATATGCTAATGGCCAGACATTCTCACTTATGATTTTGTGGCGGGACATAGAATTTCTGGTGGTATCACATTGGTCGAGTTGTCACGGACCTTCAAAGTGGGGTCAGACAATAACACACCTGTCACCACCGTTGACCGTAAAAATGATGTCCTTTTATGAAATTATTTCATGAAATATTGTTAATTTTATATATCTGATGAAACTAAACATAAACCTCACAAATTGTTTTTTTCTGTTCTAAAATTTTCACAAATAATTTTAGGATCATAAAGATATTTGTTGTCTATATTTGCCTTGTCTTTTGTATTTTAAGTTATGAACCAAGACCTCAACTGAGCCAAGTGAGGCCTCTAGTGATTTTCATGTTGGCTTGGGGTTCTGTTTTGACCTCTTAGGCTACGTCCACACTAACCCGATAAAGTTATACGGGGAGTTAGACGCCTAATGTTATCCACTCAACACGAGCATTTATGCCCCGTTTAAGGTCCATTGATTGCGCATTGTCTGTAGTGTCGTATTGTTATTGACGCAGCCTTCATTGACGCCACTACCTTTCATTATCCGGGGAAGCTGTCCACACTAGCTCGTTTAGCCATTGAATTAAGATTTACACGGCTCTCTTACCCGGCTAATAGTTATCCGGCCACAGACCTTAAACGACGCCGGGTTAGAGTGGACGATAGGGGGGTGTAGACTAAATAATTATACGTTTAAGGCATTATCCGGCTTAGTGTGGACGTGGCCTTAGATAAGTCAATGGTTTTGCTGATCTTCAGTAAGTTTGACAAGCTGACCACTCCTGGGAAGATTTACTATTTATGATTTTTTTTTTTTTCATTTTTGGATAAGTACTCTCACTCAGTAGGTTTACATGCACATCTAAATCAAGCTTTTGGAAAAAATCGAGCTAATAGCTTAACCAGAGTGGAAGCCTTTATCCCAGTTTACATGTCACTCAGAGAAGAGAATTATTGAATAAAGTGTGTTCGACACCACAACGCTAGATGGCAACATGCACCCTTTCATGTTGGCTTTCTCCTTGACCTAGGGGGTATTCCACGAAGCAGGCTCAAGAAATCGAGCCTCATTTGAAATATCCTCTCCTGAATTAGTGTAACAGTTCCCTCCAGGCTTATTCGGTTTCACCAACGAAGCTCAGGTTAATTCAATCTGCGCTGATTCAAGCGAGGCTTTAAAAGCCATGCTCATGTATGTCAACACTACATTAAAGGCCCCTGTCAATCAATACTAGATGAATGGGAATGGAAGGAAATGAAAGAGCCACAGTCTTCTCCCAGTCTGAGAAAGAGTTACTATTGGAGCCAATGTGCATCACAATTACATCATTACCAATAAGGGGAACACAAGCTGCACATAAAAGCTCATCAGGCTGCATTGTGTTATAATGTAAATTAGGTGATGTTGCTTACGGGCGGTTTAGTGCGAGTGTGACAGTGTGAGTGCTGAGAAGCGCTTCTAACTGTAAACTTTTAAGTTCATGTAGATAAATGATTTACCTTGTTAAGTAGGGCAAGATAATCTGGAGTCTATTGTGGATTATTAAAACCACAATATGACACATGACAGGAAATAGCTGACAGGTTTAATGCGTTAGAACATGTTTTAAGAAAGGATGTAAGAATATTTAACAACTGAACAAGAACTGTTTCAAGTCTTTAAAATGTAAAATCACATTAATACTGTATTTTAATTTACATGTGTTTTTTTTACTTGTTGCAAGGTACTATAAGACTATTTTAACACATGTATACAGCTCCCATTATAATTAGCTCCCGTTCTGGTGATTTGGCTGAATTCCATAGAGATAAAGATAAGAATAAGATCCATATATATCCAGCTTAAAAACTGAGACAGTCCAGCTCAGTTTTATCCTATAATTAAAAATCTGCTACGCTGCAGTCACTTCCTGTGTGCAGAAAAAGTTTCTTCAGACCGGATCCCATGTTCACTAGGCACATGTTATATCTGTTGTTTTCCCTGCATCTTGATGTAAGCAGGAATAACAACACCAGAACCAATAATGGCCCTTAAAAATCTCCTTCACTGAAAATCTTGAAAAAGTTTTTGTCCCATTATAATCAGTCATTGTGTGTTCTAAAAGCATGCTGCATATGAAAATTTTATACAAACTCCAACCCCTGAATCAGTTACATTAAGAAAAGAGACCAGAAAACGCCTGAGTTTGAAAAAGCCTATCAACCATTCGTCATAATGCTGACTTAGCAATTATGGCCTCGCCTACCTAGCTTTGGACCGCCCAAAGAAATTTTGTTTTTGTCAAGATGAAAGCCGAGCGTCTTGCAACTGCTAGAAGCTACAGACTTTACAATACAGGCTTTGCTTCGAAGTTGAACTTAAAAGAAGGATCTGTACCGTCACAATGGTGGAACACCAGCTCCCAGGCTGTAAGTAGTGTAGTACTTTTCAAGTATTTTGTTAAAACGCACCGTGACAATGAAAGACACTATCACGGCCACATCCACCCAGAGATATTGTTTTTTAACTATCCTGAAATGTAACCCACGGCTCATCCCTTCGATCTCTCGGGGCCCCAGCGTTGCGGCTGCTTGGTGTTCCCCTGGGGCTTCCATCTGTTCCTCTCTTGGTGGGTGATCGGCCCTGAGCTGGTCCGCCTGCGGCTCCTGCGCTCTGTGGGACTCTGGATGCATGCGTCTCCTGCCTCCTTCATGTCTTTGTCGATTCCTGTAGGACGGATTGACGGTTCCTTACACCAGCTATCAATCACTTGCATGGGGAAACCTTATTCAGACCTGCATGCTCGCACACACATAGGTGTGGGGACATTGGTGTGGACGGACATATCTTGAGCTGAGGTTATTGTCATTAGTTAGCTTTTACCAGGAGCTTAAAAGAAACATTAGTATTGTGTTTATTAATCCATGCTTGTGTGTAGTGAATGTGTAATTCTTATTTTTTATTAATGGATCTGAACTATTGGTGTGGTTCTGTTCATTTCGTTTTTTTTGTTTGTTTTGTTTTACCGCTTTTCTGCCATCCGGCAGAGGCGGAGGACTGGGATGTTTTCTTGTGTTCTTTGTTTGCCTCCCTGTCTTGTGTCGTCAGTTCGCGCCTCTGCGGTTTCTTTTCTTCACCTTCTTCCTTTCTTCCTTCTTTTCTCGGTTTCGTGTCCATGACTTCAGGAAATTGAATCCTCAGTAATCACTAATAAAGATTTTTTAATACATATACATCAAGTGGAGTGTTACAGCAAAGCTGTAATACTCTGCTTGGGAAAGTAAATCTGTTGGGCTTGCACTTGGTACTCAGACACCAATTCTGAGTGGCAAACTGCTAGACAGGACACGTGATAAAAAATAAATAAATACAAAATAAAGAAATGTAACCCACGTTTAAAACCACAAATTGTCATATCAGCAGCTAAATGCGCTTCTGGTTAAATCTCCCGGTCATACTATTAGCTCAAATCAGACAAGTCATCTCTCTGGATTTAAGCATACTAAGCGGAGGAGAATAAATTATCAACGAGTAACTCAGTGGCTAAGAGGGAAGAATGTGGTGTTGAATACCTGTCGGCTTGGGGCATATGGCTTACCGATTAAGACTGTAGCTCTGGTGCTGGAGTCCTCCTGCGGCCAGTCTCATGTTGGAGTCCTTTATTGTTTGGTAATGCTGCCTAAACTGGGTGGTAAACTCTTACTAAGCCTAAATACCGCCACCATTTTTTTCTTATGTTACTGATTTTAGTAAACAGAGAAAGTGTAAGAGTAGTGTTGCAGTTAGCCAATCAGAGGAGATAAACTTGTATGTCATCAATCTTAATGAGCAAGTACCCACATCTTGTGAGTCTCCACGCCCACTCCCACACTGAACTCGCATAAACTGAAACAGACTAGGAATTTTTTTTTGACAGAAGCCGACTTCTACTGCATTCTTTCATTCACTAGCAAGGACCAAGCATCATAGATTGTGATTAAAGGTTTATTGAATAAAGAATGATGGGGCGGCATGGTGGCGCAGTGGTTAGCAATGTTGCCTTGCAGCAAGAAGGTTGTGGGGTTCGCATTCCGGCCCAGGGCCTTTCTGCATGGAGTTTGCATGTTCTCCCTGTGCATGCGTAGGTTCCCTCCGGGTACTCCTGCTTCATCCCACAGTCCAAAAACATGACTGTCAGGTTAACTGATCACTCCTTAGGTGTGATCAGTTAACCTGATTGTTTGATTGTTTGTCCTGTCTGTGGCCCTGTGATGGACTGGCGACCTGTCCATGGTGTACCCCGCCTCTCACCCGTTCACAGTGGGTTCGATTGGACGGAACTTAAGGGTATGGAGCAGTAAAGTAGATCGAGGTTAGACCACGGATTTGGTCGGGTAGAGAGGGGTGTGAACGAACGTGACAGACGTTGAACGTGAAGTGAGCCTGGCTTATATAGATCACTGATTGACTAGTGAGGTGCAAGATATTTGGAAAGCCAGGTGGATTGAATTAATCTTGAATTAATAAAAACACAATTGAATTAGAAATTTAAAAACCAACTACCTCCTTCATGTTTGCGTCGATTCCTGTAGGATGAATTGACGGCTCCTTACACCAGCAATCAATCACTTGCATGAGGAAACCTTATTTACACCTGCAGGCTCACACACACACACAAGTGTGGGGACATTGGTGAGGACGGACATATCTTGAGCTGATCTTATCGTCTTTAGTTAGTTGGTACCAGGAGCTTACCAGCAACATTAGTGTTGTGTTCATTAATCCATTTTTGTGTAGTGAATGTGTAATTCTTAGTTCATATTACTAGATCTGTTTTGTTAGTGTTGTTTTGTTTTATTGGTTGTTTTTGTTTGTTTTGTCTTCCCACTTCTCTGCCGTCCAACAGAGGTGGAGGACTGGGATGTTTTCTTGTGTACTTTGTTTGCCTCCCTATCTTTTATCATCAGTTCACACTGCTACCGGTCCTGTTTCTCTTCTTCATCTTCTTTCTTTCTTTGTTCCTTCTTATCTTAGGCCACGTCCACACTAAGCCGGATAATGCCTTAAACGTATTTATGTAAGTATTTATGTAATAAATCGATCTCGTCGTCTGTCCACACCAAAAACTCTCTCTTCTTCTGAGCAGCTATAGTTCTCTTCGGTTAACGGGACAAGCAGATATGTACTGTGCTGTAGAGCTTCTTGTATATATTATGTAGGCGCTGGCGTCACGTAGATTATACGTGTGTTTCGTGCGTCTTTTCGCGCATGCCCAGTATTTGCACAGGTCTGTATGGGATTGCGCAATCATGGGACCTTAAACGGGGCGTAAATGCTCGTGTTAAGTGGATAACAGTAGGCGTCTAACTCCCTGTATAACCTTATCGGCTTAGTGTGGAAGTAGCCTAAATTCCGTGTCCATAGCTTCAACAAATTACACCCACAGTAATCGCTAATAAAGATTTCTCATACATATATATCAAGTGGAGTGTTATAGCATAGTTGTAATGCTCTGCTTTGGAAAGTAAATCTGTTGGGCTTGTACTTGGTACTCAGACACCAATTCTGAGTAGTAAACTGCTAAACAGGACACGTAAAAAAAAAACAAAAAACATATCATGTTAAGCATGGTTGGGTGGGGGATGGGACATGATATGTTGGTTTTTAAGAGCTTTAAGCCTTTGTCATATTATGAGAGGTTCTTTTCAGTGATTTCTTGATTCTACAGGTCCAACAGTAATGGGTATTGCTTGCGAAACATGTTCAACTATTGCAGTTAATCACAGTTAATTTATGACTTGATGGCAGTTTTTACTTTGGGTAAGGGTGGATTTAAAAATTTAAAAGGAAATAGTCATATTGAAACTGCTTTTCACAGTTATCTCTAACTCAGTGAACTTTGCTAAGCAAGGTGAGATGTCTATGGAGATGTGCTCATATACCAAGACTAGGTGAGAGATCCCTCCCACGAGTTTTAAAAGAAAATAAATAAATATGGTGTACATAGGTGCTTCTAACAGGTATAGTTCTTCCTATATCCTTATCTGGAGCCATAATGGGGCGAGAGGCAGGGTACATATATATATATATATATATATATATATATACATATATATATATATATATATATATATATATATATATATATATATATATATATATTTTACGTTTTTGAAACGTTATATATTATTTCTTCCACTAGGTGGAGCTTCAAACAATCATCCAGGTCCTCATTAACATGAATCAATGCAACGTCTGAGGCCACATGACACAATTTTTGTGTCTTTTGCTGATCATAAACCAAGTTTCCTGGAGGTTCCTGTGTCTGGAATAGACAATATATTTTGTGTGTATCTGTGGTTGGGTCTTTGCATCTTTATGATGTTAAGCAACATGTCACACATAATTCAGTTGATTTATATACTTCCAATTCAATAGATATAATCTCAGGGCACTTTACAAGAAAAATAATTCCAGCTCAATTGTATGTACATTCCGATCAGTTTAAAAATGTCTCTGTAAGGAATCCCAGCAAATTGTGTTTTTGTATTGACTTCACGTTGACTTCACAGCACCCTCTTAAACTTCAACATAAAGAAAAATGTAGAGTTGGTAAAGTTTCCATTGAGGATTTGCAAAAAGATGTGAAGCTCCTTCAATGAACAAAGAGTCATAATTAACAAATGTATGATTTATTTTACATTTGAAAATTTCAGGGAATTGCAGCTCAGTATGAAAGATCTTCTACACTTCAGTATAGATATACCTTTTTCATTAGGACAAAACTGAGAAATACTCAGCATAAAAGATTAGACTGTATCATCTTGTTGATCCAGGGTAAAAAAAAATTAAGTTTCATAAAGACATGAGGATACAGTGTTTCATCACATTGTTTGTCAGCAGTGAAACCAGCTATGCCTTGTAGCTTGTTTTTGCAAATTAGAGGTCCACCAGAATCGCCCTGGGAATAAAAGGACAGGAAGACAGTAGTTTCAGAGAAAAAACGCTCATGAAAAGTATGTAGAATTTATAAGTGACACTACATCCATGAGTTTCTTGTATCTTGACGGACAGTATGCATTATTTCATTACCTGGCATATTCCTCCCTTCTTCTTACTAAATGTGGTGCAGATCATTTGCTCTGAAATTAAATGTCCATGCCAAGTCTTTTTACATTCAGAGACAGACAGAGTCTTTTCTGTCCCTTCTTTCAGAACATTGGAATTAGGCTCTGTGGGTCCCGTTTTTCCCCAGCCAGCAACAAGGCAACTCAGTTTGTCAGAGACATCTTTGACTTTCTTGGGAAGGTCAAAGGGCTTCACATACTTATTCTTTGTGGCATTAGTTTTTAACTGTAAAAGAGAAGACAATATGCTATTTAATACAGAGTATTTAGATCATCCTTTTTTTCTTTTACTGTGATACGATTTATACAAATGTAACCATCAAATAAGTCAAGGGATAGCTAATCAGCACTTTTTAAAACAACCTTACTTAAAGTTCTAAACAAAAACAAGAACGTATTTTTTTCTTTTATTGGAGATACAATTTAAATAAACAGATATGGAGGTGGGGTATTGACAATAATTATGTAAATGAATTTATATAGCTTGTTCACCTTAAGCAGCATGATGTCAAAATCGAACTTTCCTTTGAATTGTGGATGCGGACAGAACTTTGCCACTTTGATTTTTTGCTGACTTTTCTCTTGTTTGCTGAGGTCATGTGCTCCAAGAACCACTGTCATGTCACCTTGAGATCTTAAAAAAGGATATTTTAATTTTATTTCACTAAACACCATTGTTATGATTTTGAAATAGAATCTAACCTGTTTCTCAGAAGAAAAAAAGAACATTTTGAAAACTAAAACTTATTTTTTGCCGCTTTTATGTTTTGTCTTGAATTTTGAGCAACACTCTAATCTGTAACTGTTATTAGTTATTGAAAATAATTTATCATAAATCTATAAAAAATGGCAACGATATAAATGAAGTTTAACCTGTTGCATAAAACGGTCTTATAGCAAACATATACTCACTTGCAGTGTGCCGCAGTTAGAACAACATTCTTCCGAATAAGAATCCCACCACATGAATGTTGTCCTCGGTACTGTAGGGACGCCATGTAGGGTCTGGAGTGGGCCTTGGAAACTTTGCCTCCAACTATGCTGCTTGCGGAAATGCCTGTAATATGGATAAATTGTCAAATTAGAAAATAAGCAAAGGGTTTCCAAACAATTAATTAACAAAATGAAAAAAAAATACTCTTACCAGTGAAGGAGACCAACATAAGGACGTAGATGATGGCTCCTGAATGTATCATGGTTGCACAGAGGGAATAAAAAAAGCAAATACCTTCAAGACCCCCACCACTACCTTTTATAGACACCCTCTGAACTAGTTATAACGGAAACTTTGTGGGCAGGTGTCACAGATGTTCATGCAGAAAGTAAAGCTGCGACCACACATACTTTTGGTGGTGCATGCAAGAGATAACTGTGATATTATTTAGAAATTCTTAAGATTACCAATTTATAAGATTACTATCACTTGCACTTCTAACAGAATCAGCTATTATATTTTTGTTTTGTTTTCCATTTCTTGAAAATTAGCTTGTGGTTTGTTAGGATTTGAATTGAATTTAGACCAGAGGTCAACTGCTAACCTGAAAGAAGATCTATGTAAATGGTCAATATATTATGTTT
The DNA here is from genome assembly GCA_028564705.1 of Apricaphanius iberus. Classification (NCBI taxonomy): domain Eukaryota; kingdom Metazoa; phylum Chordata; class Actinopteri; order Cyprinodontiformes; family Aphaniidae; genus Apricaphanius; species Apricaphanius iberus. The sequence continues at coordinate 853,514 of JAPXFQ010001282.1, forward strand.
GAAGCATGTATAAGCTTTGTCACTCACAATTCAGAGCAATAAAAAAAAACTCTCAAGGTTTCTTGGAAACTTTTTCTTACTCAAAGCTTGTCTGTTACTTACATTGTGTGACATCACATCCAGTTTATTAAGTAGTTTTTTCAGTATTTTATTAGTTTCACTCTTTATAATTGTGTTTTGTGTTGTACATGACATAAATTCAGAAAAAAAAGTAAATATATGCTGTCAAAATTTGAAAAAGTTAAATATTATGAATACTTTTGCAAGTTAATTTTATTTTTTCTCTATGGTACAGGCAATAGACTCCAAGTCACCCCCAGAAAACCAATGTATTTTTTGTGGTTCTGTGGATTTACATGTACTAAATATTTTGTGGAGATTTATAGAAGAATAAAAATAAATTATGCTTTTATGTCCACAGGCTTTTGTTGAATTATCTTAGATCTATTGAATAAAATTATGTAAAAAAAATCAAGCGGATTTTTTAAAGTTTATAAGCCACACATTATTAATTTTGAAGCTTGTCCACTAGGTAGGGCTTCAGGGTGGAGTTACAACCAACAAAGAAAATAAGTAGAAATTTTTTTCCCCCTGCTTTTGTATTAATAAATTACTTGGAATGCACCAATTGATGCCAAAATTCAAAATGGCGTGCAGTGGCACAAGTTAAGGTACTAAGGTAAGACATTTGCTTTCAAGCGAGCAACTTGTTTTCATAGGCCATTTGTGTGGTTTGCCCAATGTAGTGTGATTGAGACAGCTTCCTGAGATTCAGGAAGATCTGTATGGTGCTAGAGCAAATAGGTTTCTGCCCACGTGATCACAACGACTACAAGATGATAGAGAGGCAGACTAAGACGACACAGTTTCTCGTTATCCATGCAAACCACACACGGTAAAAGCTACCAGTACACTGGTGAGCAATTTGACTTACACAAACCACTGGTTTAAGGTATTAAGGTGTTACTAGTTTCCATTTTTGGTATTTCCCACAAAAGCAAATATACTGAAGATCAACTGGCAGTGGAGTTTGTCACAAAGGCGCTGAAAGGAAAGGGCTGACACATTGATACATCTTATATTAATATTTTCGGTTGCATTTTAAACTGTAAAACATTTTTTTTCTCCAGCTTACAGGAGTCAGCATTCATTTCACATAGTGATGCAATAACTAAGCAGCATAGTTACAAGCTATTTATATAAACAATTAGAGACAGACAATTTCCGTGTAGAAGCGAAATAAATTTATGGTGACCTAAAAGGACGTCAGCTTCAGGATCTATTACCAATATCATAGTGACTGTTTAAACAGTTGTGTCCAAGGTCTATGAATCATTGTAAAAGGCATACAGAGTAAGTTTGCTAATTACCAGCAATGTTGAAAACACGTTTAAGCTAAGACTTAGCATCTCAAGCTAAATAGTAACTGTTGTTGTTCTGCATTAAACACAATGGTCAAATACAGAAAAAAATAACATAATTTAATGCACGTTTGTATACCCTAACCCTGTTAAACATTTCTGGCAACCTCAACTGCTGTTTCTCAATCTAAATTAAATAAAATCCATCCATTTTCTGAACCGCTTAGTCCTCCAGGGGTATCGGGGGGCTGGTGCCTATCTCCAGCTGTCAACGGGCGAGAGGCGGGGTACACCCTGGACAGGTTGCCAGTCCATCACAGGGCCAGATAGAGACAGACGGACAAACAACCATGCACGCACACACCCACACCTAAGGACAATTTAGAGTGATCAATTAACCTGACAGTCATGTTTTTGGACTGTGGGAGGAAGCCGGAGTACCCGGAGGGAACCCACGCATGTACGGGGAGAACATGCAAACTCCATGAAGAAAGACCCTGGGCTGGGTTACGAACCCTTCTTGCTGCAAGGCAACAGTGCTAACCACTGTTCCACCGTGCAGCCCTAAATAAAGTAAAACCCAACCTTTAATTAAGGGTACAGTTTTTTCAGTTAGGAAAACATAATGATAAGAAATATATTTTTTTTCTAAATCACCCCTAGAATGTCATGTAAAATAAGCATAACTAAGAATATTTAATTGAATAATTTTCTTTTTATGTTGATCTGAGAAGGAAATAAGTTCCAATGTATTCCAAAGGTCAACATGTATATGTTACTCTTCAGAATGCACAGGAAAAACAAGACAATGTGTTAAAGTCACGTGTGTATTGGTTTTCATAAATAAGGCAATGGCTATAGGGGAATTGTTATTCACCCAAGCCTGTCTATATTTAGTCAAAAATAATAATTAAATAGAACATTGCTAAGCCTGTGAATATTCTCATTCATCCAGGTCATGGTTATCTCAAGGAAATTTCAATCAAACGCAACTGGACTTGGTAATTTGTCTTGGAAGACGTTTTACCTCTTATCCAAGAGGCTTCATCAGTTCAGTTCAGTTCAGTTGAGAGAACATTGCTAAATGTTACTGCAATGACCCAGTGATTTTGTTTCAAGGTTGTTGTTTTTTTTCACCAATGGGAAGCAGTAAATGTGTAGGGTAAACTGACAGCTATTACAAAACCAAAGCTCTCTGTAAACTCTATTCCAGCGACATTCCTATGAACCAGCTGACTAAACTAACCTCTTAAACTAACTCTGTTAGGGCCAGTTTAAGAAACTCATCCTTCTACAAAGATCTGAATATATTCCCAGAATTTATAAATGAAGTTAAAGCAATGAGTCTTCTTAATTTTGTGAAAATTGTATTCATTTTATTGACTTTACAAGGGCTGGATAACAAAATACAACAACAACAAAAAAATAACTCTGTGGCAGCTTAATGTTTTACATGTTATCTAGCCAACTGTTGAAAAGGCTTAGAAAAAAAACAACAATCACATATACACATTTTACAGTGCACCGGACAAAACAATCACAGCAGTGTTTAAACTATTTACTCTGTGAAAGACACTACTCAGATTTTTTCTTTGCACCTCTCTTTCCGCAACACTTGCGAGTGCAAAACAGACATGATTTCAGGGTCACCCACAAAACGGTGATGAAAACAAAAGCTAAAAAGCCGATAACATCCAGGCTGTGGTACTGAAACCAGTTCAAGTCATGCGCTGCTACCCTTAGATGTGGTGCTCCCTTATGTCTCATTACAAATTCAGACCAGAAAACAGCCAGGTCCAAAGGCTCAACAGGGCGGTCCAGGTGTATCTTAGACAGCCCCATCATCCTCTCTTTGTATCTGAAGAGAAGACATAATTAGTTACAAAAGGGTTGTATGACAGTAAATTTCAGATTACCCTAAGTCTATTACAGACTTTATTTACTAAGATCATAGTGATTACATCTGACTACAGGTGATTAAGGCATTAATTACATTAAGACAGGAAACCACAACACAGATATTACAGTAAATGAATGTAGTACAATGATTGGCAATCTAAATTTGTAATTAAGCACCAGATTTCTACGGAGGGGTAAGTTTCAGAAGTAATTTTGAGGGGCCCTCAGTTTAATAAACTGTGCGCACAGTTTAATAATCTATGTGTAACAGTGTTGAGGGTCCTGTCCCATAAATAGAGCCCCCTGGCTGCTTGGCAACCAAAATGCTCCTTTGGCTGACTGGTGAGCATGCATGACTTTCACCCAGTACTTGGTGGATCTAAATCCCATACTCAGACTGTACCTCATGTATTTTGTTGTAAGTTACTGCACAAAAGTAAGCTATAAACATAGGTGTCATATTTATAAATCTGCCAGACTCTCGCAGGGTCCATGCACAACAAATGCAATATTTGAAGACAAACCGATTGCAAAATGTGTTGCGTTGCTAACAAAAAGGCATAAAATGGGCCAGAAAATCCCACAGTGTATGCCAACCTTGCCCTGTGTAACACAGGCACAGGCCTGTGATATCAGTGCATGGATACATGGGGATCATGGTACAGCATAAACACTTTGCATTAAAGAGAAATGAGTTAACCAATTAGGGTGACATCAGGTAAATCGGGCCATCGGGTAAAATGAGCCACTTAAGGTTTAAGCTTCTTAGCCTTCTCATTTTTTACAGACAATGGTCACAAAAGAGTTCAAATTGTTTGCAGACCTGTATTTAAAAATAAACAATTGATTTAATTGGTCTTTAGTTGCTGTAGTGGATGGGGAGATGCTTTAAATCCAGTTTTGTGGAAAGAACTGAGTGGAAAGTGGTCTGGCAGACCGTTCTTACTTAAAATTGATAAGGTTAATAAAAAAGTAAAGACAAAAATTTGATTTAAAAAAATTAGTTATTACTACATATTGCAAATATGTTCACCTGGATAAAGTGTTTTTTCATTGTTTTTTGATAACTTTTATTTAAGAAATAGCATTTTTTTAGGGGTGGGTCAATTTATCTTAACAGACTGTGGTAAATTGGGCCAACAATTTCAGCTTAAATGAGCAACCTTCACAATTCGATTTTGATGGTTCCTTTAGGTAAACAACAGTTAATCTATGAATATACTGTATGTCAAATCATATACTAGATACATTTAACATATTATTTCTAATAGTTTCGATCCAGCAGCAGCACCAGTCTGTGGGCTGATTTTCCGGTGGCAGCACCGGACTGTTGACTGTCGGTGAATGAAAGATTTGTTCATCATACTACAGCAGTATCTGAGGTGCTCCCAATCTTTACATTCTTGGATACCAATTTGGAAAGATCTGAAGAAATAAAACTCAATTTTGAATATGTTATAAATGAAGAAATGGTCTCCTGTTCATACCACAGGTTAAAGCATCACCCTCATCTTGTGTTACATTCAGTGACTTGAATCATCTGGCTAAACAACAGAGGACTGTCATGAAGAAAGTCTCCATCGTTTGTCACTCAAGTGAGGAATAAGATGCCTAAATTTCCACCAAAGCATACAATCTAAAAAGGAAGAAACTACTACAAGAAGCACGAAGATGACCCCCCTGAAAAACATGTCAGGTAGTTAATGGAGACGAAAGTGACCAAAGCCCATTGAGGAATGGATCAGCTGTGGGAACTGTAGTCTGGTTCCATTAGACTTTAAAAACGAAAATGGCATCTGTGAAGATGGTGGTCTTTTTGAAAATAGAACATAGAAAATAGAACAAATAGACTTTCATTGTTATGAAAAAGCCCCAATAATTAATTCTGGTTGGTTTTTTTTATGTTTTGCTACTAATGGTTTATTAGATCATTACTTGAATTTGCTATAATTTTTAAAAAAATTGTTCGAATGAAAGGTGATTCATTTATGTTGGATTGTATTTTTTAATCAGTAATTACTGGGGATTTTTTTGACTTTAAATGCCTCATTTTAGCTGATGAGTGGCTCAATTTAGCTCAAGGGGTGGCTCACTTTACCTCTGCATTATCACTCAAATAGGACCCCCCACATTGTCATACATGGATTAATCAACTGAGGGTAATGATTTGTAATATGTGCTCACAGTTTAATAAACCAAGGGAACGGATTAGTAATCCATGAGCACAGTTTAATAATCCGTGTGCAAGGTTTATTAAACCGAGGGTACAGATTCTCAAAAATTGTTCTGCACCTGACACCTGCCAGACTCCATAGGTTTCCGTGTTTTATCTAAAAAAAAAACTACAAAATGGCAGCTAGAATCTACACAGCAGAACAGCTGGGCACTGGAGACATGCCCACACAGGTCAGGTAAGGAGTTTTCAGGTAACAAAATACAAGTACAGCCAGTATGACTGAATCAGTAAACAATGTTGAAGGAAAAATATCTTATTTTTGGGAGTCCTTTACTTTCTTTAAGTATAAATTATAAAGGTTTAATGTGAATCTTTTGAAGGGTGGAAATAAGGTCAAATAAATGGTCTGAAGTTACATAGCACTTTTCTGGTCATACTGACCACTCAAAGCACTTTACACTAGAGCCACATTTATCCATTCCCAGTCCCAAATATTCATACACCGAAACAGAGCTCGGTTGCCAACTTAGGGTTAAGTGCCTTGCCCAGGAGCACATCAACATGTGCCAGTCTGGAATTGAACCTGCAACCCTCTGATTACAAGCCAACTACTCTACCCAGCGAGCCACTGTCGCCCAATAAAATACATGAGGAAAGAATGGAGGTGGAACACAGGGAGCAAAGGCAAGAAGGAGTAACTTAAGGAAGAAAAGAAAGGAAGGAATGACACACGCCTTTGAGTACAGGACATGGGAACAGATGGGAATAGATGGGAACAGAAGGAAACAGAGAAAAAGAGACCAAATAAGTAATACATGTAGTGAATGGGAGTTAGAAGGGAAGAAGGAACAGACACAAGGAAGGAAATGAAGGTATTGCATAGGAAGCATGGAAGGGAAGAAGGAAAGAAGGTAAAATAATGGGATATGCAATAGCTGACAATTTAACTGTCCTAGAAAGTTGGAAGCACAAACCAATCAACAACCTTCACACATGTAATACCCAACAGCAGACCCCGTTTTTACATCTCCTGAAAAGCGGACATTCCTCATTGAAAAAATTTAAGGATAAAGACATTTTCTTGTGATGCAATATCGATATACAACATTTATATTATAAAATTAAATTAAAACCTTTATTAAGTTATTAAGAAGTCTTGGATGGCAAATAATGAAGACTTCAAAGACCTTGCTCTTTATTAGAGTTAAAGTTTCTTACCCTTTGTCATTGATAACTTTCTTTAATGCATCTAGCAGTGATTCAGTTGTCATATCGAATATATTGTGCTTCTCAGCAACGCCGCGAGACACCATTCGGTGTACGTTGTCTCCCTGGTCCCCAAAAAGTGGAAACATCAACATGGGAACGCCATTACAGACACCTTCGTAGATACCATGGCTGCCACCATGAGTCATGAAGAGTTTAGCTTTGGGGTGAGCTGTGAAACAAAATAAATCACATTCAGTTCAATCTATCACCAAATACAATAGTATTAGAAGTTTTTTGTTTGTTTAAATAGTTTCCATTAAACAGACCTAGGAGATCGTTCTGAGGTAACCATTTCATGAGTTTCACGTTCTTGGGCAGATCTTTTGGTATTTCACCTGTGTATCTCCAAAGGACCTGCGATGCAAATCAGAGCAGCTGATTAACACATGGAAACTGCTTAGGCAATGGATGATCAGTCTGGCGCGAGTGCAGCAAAGCAAAGAACAAAGTTCAGTGGTTTAACCTGATTCACCTTCTACCTCACGTGCTGTGGGTTAAATAGAATCATGGCAACGTGTTTGCTTTTCTCTCGTAATCATAAAACTAATCAGTGCCTCATCCATAGGAGGAAAAAAAAGAGCTGCCAAAATAAAACCCATTGATTGGAATTGTACTTTAGAGTGTACATAGATTATTATGGTAATATAAGGCTACGTCCACACTAATGTGGAGGTAGCCTAAGCCGATAAGGTTATACGGGGAGTTAGACACCTAATGTTATCCACTCAACACGAGCATTTACGCCCGGTTTAAGGTCCCATGATTGCGCAATCCCATATCGACCTGTGCAAATACTGGGCAAGCGTGAAAAGAGGCACGAAACACGCGTATAATCTATGTGACGCCAGCGCCTACATAATATACAAGAAGCTCTACAGCACAGTACATATCTGCTTGTCCTGTTAACCGAAGAGAACAATAGCTGCTCAGAAGAAGAGAGAGTTTTTGGTGTGGACAGACGACGCGATCGATTTATTACTCTTCGCTGTTGTCTTTGTCTGTAGTGTCGTATTGTTATTGACGCAGCATTCATTGACGCCACTTCCTTTCATTATCCGGGGAAGCTGTCCACACTAGCTCGTTTAGCCGTTGAATTAAGATTTACACGGCTCTCTTACCCGGCTAATAGTTATCGGGCCACAGACCTTAAAAGACGCCGGGTTAGTGTGGACGATAGGGGGGTGTAGACTAAATAATTATACGTTTAAGGCATTATCCGGCTTACTGTGGACGTGGCCTAAAATGATAGAAGCCTTTCATATATTTACCCTCTGGGGAATTTGTCGGAAGGCGTCAAAGAAATGCTTTGCTTTAGATTGGGGCATGTCGGACACCATTGAGCCCAGTGTAAAGATGATGAAGCCATCGTCTCCTGACCCATCCACAAATTCCTTAAGGTCCTGCAAAAAAAGTTGGAGAAAACATTAACATTTCCACAAGAAAAATAAAACAAAAAAACTAATTCAGTGTAACTATATTACTACATATGCAAAAACATAATGCCTCTTATAAACATTTAGTAGAATATACTTCAGTGACACTGTATGCAACTACCAGCCATAAAACCATTTAAATCTGCAAGCATTACCGTCTATGTGCTTATACAAACAAACCTATTGTTTTTGCAAATTACTTGATCCCTGTTGACATAGCAGGGCCCCACATCTCCTTTCCTAGAGCTTTTTGGACATAGTCCAGCAATTTGGATTACATTTCTCTCAAAGTGTAGTGCATGAGATGGCAACCTGCTTCTCCAACAAATATAATTCTTGAAACAATCTGTCTGCAGACTTCAACCGTGCCTTTCACTTGGTTTCTGTAACGCTTCATTTTTGGTGCTATTTTTTTTGTTTCACAGGATGTCTAAAGGATGTAATTCTACAAAATTGTGTACAATTAATTGAAACTATAGCTTATGTTAGAGCAGGTTATGACTATCTCCATAACTGATGAAAACAAGGAGAAAAAATTGAAATGTAAAGATTTAAGTGTGCGTATTAAATAGCTTGTTTTGCAGTTCAAAAAGGGCAGCGCCTAGCAATCAAATGTTGACAAGACACATTTTCCCCAACTTGCTCAACATAAATGTAATACATTTTTATCTTCACTAAAGTGTTACAGGTTTAAACTCAAAGCTTGTGTTGAACACATTTGTCTTAAGTGAAGCCAGATGGGATATGTGTTTTGTTTTGTTTTTTTGCTCTGCACACACAAATCTTTATACTCACTGCTGGAAGAGGAGCTGTCTTTGCACAGTTGATCCCGCCTATTAAAACCATGTTTGGCATGAGAGGTCTAGGCCAATCAAAAACAAAGTCATAACGGAGAAGCCAGATGGCCCCTTCACTTATGAGTTCTTTGTAAGACATGCCGTCTTGAATGCGCCTGCTGACCAGATCATCAAAGTGTTGGTACAGGACTGTGCAAAGGTACGACTCCATAAAAGACATCATCATGTTTTTAACCCTCTGTAGGAAGTTCATACGGTCTGTGTTACCAGAGAAAAACTTGGGAACGTAGGAAAGCGGAGATGGGCACTTGTTAGCTTTAAGGTCCAGCTCGCAGGGAAGCCCACGCAGAAAATACACAGCAGGAATCGAAAACATATGAGCCAGGACAGAGCCACAGGGAAGGAAGGGGTCTGTAAGCATGACATCAAATCCCTCTCCCCTGAGTTTATTCATCAAAGGCTTGTTGTCCAGTAAAGCCTCACAGCCCCTTGACTGGTGAGATGTAAACGCCACCAAACGGTTCACATTGACAAATAAGTCTTCTAATCCCGGCTGCTGGTCAAACAGTCCTTCCCTGAGTGAGTTGAAGTTCTCATCCAGTTCAGCTTTAGTATACGGCACTTTGTAGATCTCTGTCTTGTAGCTGTCAGAACCTTGGATCAACAGGCTGCTTTCGGGCACCAGGACTGTGACCTCATGGCCTCTGCGACCGAGTTCCTTCACCAGAATCTTCATACTGAGCCAGTGGCTGCCATCCACGGGCATAACCAGTACCTTCCCCCCCTGAACGGACCCCAGACCAAGGCAGCATATCCATGCTAAAAGCCCCGCTGGAGGAAACCACACCCTGCTTCTCATTGCTTCCTTTCCGCACTGCAAACTGAGCTCTGTGTGAGAACTGGTCCCGCCTGTTGTTGAGGGGTGGCTTTCTGTGTTGTAAGGAGTGTGTGTCGGAGTTCTGTAGGAAGTGCGGGCTGAATTTTAAGTCAAGCCGTTATATAACCTCAGGAAGACAAATGAGATTCCTGCCGCTTTTTGGGGGAAGTGTCAGTATTCAGTGTTTGGTTTGAGTTAATCATTGTTTTACATGACTTAGCTGTTTCTCTTGAACTCTTCTTATATACCTTTAAACACTCTAAAATAGATTTTTAAATATATCTTTTTTATTGCAAGTCTTTCTGTTTTTTTTATGGTGATAACTCTTGAAATTGTTATGTCCTGTAACTTGCAAGTCATCGCGTGACTACATGTACAACCTGAAAGATCAGAGATAAGTCCTCTGTTTACTTATCTATTCCCTCCCCCTAGAAAACAGTCACATTCATGCTTTTTAAAGTATTGGTGGTTGAACCTGTATTTAGTTCGCTCCCTTTGTAGTGAGAGTGGTGGCGTGCGAAGCCACTTGTAATATGAAACCAACTAACTTCTGTAAAGAGGAAGTTGGAATACCTGGAATTTGCATTGTTTAAACACATCTTGCTTGACTGTTGTGAACTAATTTCAGTGAGTAACTCATGTGACTATAGTTTATAGAGTTTTTCTGAAATGCAATATACAGTGGGCAAAACAAGTATTTGACACACTGCTGATTTTTGACCTTTTCCCACTTACAAAGCATGTAGAGTTCTGTAATTTGTCTCAAAGGTAGTATTCAACTGTGAGGGATAGAACCTCAAACAAAAATGTAGAAAATCGGTGGATGATTTTTAAATAATTTCCATTTTATTGTATTACATAAGTATTTGATACATCACAGACAAACAGAACTTGATATTTTTTACAGAAACCTTTGTTTGCAATTACAGAGATCAGATGTTTCCTGTAGTTCTTCAGCTGGTTTGCACACACTGCAGTAGGAATTTGGGCCACTCCTCCATACAGATCTTCTCCAAAGCATTCAGGTTTCTGGGCTGTCACTGGGCAACACTGAATTTCAGCTCTATCCAAAGACTTTCTATTGTATTCAGGTCTGGAGACTGGCTAGGCCACTCCAGGACCTTGAGATGCTTCCTACAGAGCCACTCCTTAGTTGCCTTGGCTGTGTGTTTTGGGTCATTGTCATGCTGGAAGACCCAGCCACAACCCATCTTCAATGCTCTTATTGAGGGAAGGAGATTGTTGGCCAAGATCTCACCATACATGGCCCCATCCATCCTCCCCTCAATACTGTGGAGTCGTCCTGTCCCCTCTGCAGGAAAGAATCCCCCAATTATGCTTTTCACTTCCATGCTTTACAATTGGGATGGCTTTCTTAGGGTTTCACTCATCCTTCTTCTTTCTCCAAACACGTTGAGTGGAGTTTAGACCAAAAAGCTCCATTTTTGTCTCAGACAACATGACCTTCTCCTATTCCTCCTCTAGATCATCCAGATGGTCATTGACCAGGCCCTGCCATGTAGTTCTGGGCTCACCCTTCACTGTTCTCCAGATCATTGATGCCCCGCAAGGAGAGATCTTGCATGTTGCTCCAGACCGAGGGAGATTGACCGTCATCTTGAACTTCTTCCATTTTCTAATTATTGGACCAACAGTTCTTGCCTTCCCACCAAGCTGCTCGCCTATTGTCCTGTACCACATCCCAGGCTTCAAATTTAATCAGACTTTATTTATATAGCACAATTCATACAAAAAAAAATTCAACTCAAAGTGCTTTACAAATTACAGTGACCCCACATACCCACATTCCCTCTCATCCCCAGAAATATAAATGCAATTTGACAATAATACCCCCTCATTACTCTCATCTTCTGATACAACCACACACACCTACGCACACACACACACGCGCACACACATACACACACACACACCCACACACACACACACACACAAAAACACATGCTTAAGGACATAAGATAAAAAAATAAAACACATTGGGCTGAGTTCAGATGAGCCAGACAAGCTAAGTTAAGGAAAGTTAAGGCCTAAGTTAAGGCCTTGTGCAGCTCTACAATTTTATCCCTGATGTCCTTGCACAACTCTCTGGTCTTGGCCATTGTGGAGAGGTTGGAGTTTGTGGACAGGTGTCTTTTATACAGGTAATTCAAACAGCTGAAGTTAATGCAGGTAATGAGTGGAGAACAGGATGGTTCTTAAAGAAGAGCTAACAGGTCTGTGGGAGCCTAAATTCTTACTGGTTGATAGGCAATCAGTTACTTATGTCATGCAAATAAATGGAAATTAGTTATTTCAAAATCAACCACTGTGATTCTCTGCATTTTTATTTTAGATTCCGTCGCTCACAGTTGAAGAGCATCTTTGATAAAATGTACAGACCTCTACATGCTTTGTAAGTGGGGAAACTTAAAAAAATTTTTTGCCTATGTTTCAAATACTTGTTCTCCCAACTGTAAAGCTGTTCTTATGCAAGTATATGAGCAACTCTACAGTTTGGGATATTTTTCTATTTATTGCACAACAGCATAGTCATTTTTTTAAACTTTCTTTTTCAGTTTTTGTTATTGTTCATTGACATTTGTATCTTGTTCTTTTCACTTTATTGCTTATTCACTATGAATTTCTACTTTGATGGACAAATAAAAGATTATTCAGTTGTGTTTCTGGTGTGTAACTTTATTCACCTGAGCCCTTTATAAAGTTTTTTTTTAATGGAATTAAGGTTAAACTGTATATACATTTTTTAAAAATGAGCAAAAAGAGAAGCTGATGCAATGTGAGGGAGGGGAAAAAGCTTTGATTGCAAGCGATTTTCAGATGTTTAAATGTCTCTGTTAAAACAGCATAGAAACGACAAGTGGGATTCATCCACCTAACTCAGACAAATAAAGTACTTCACAATGCAATCATTATACAACACTTATCCTGGGTATAGCGGTTTCTCTTCTTTCCCTGAGACTTATTGTATTGTTTCATGCTAAATCTAACCTGATGGCTATGTGGGAAAATGGTTTGGTTGACATGTCTTCATAAGGAGGTTTGAACCATAAAGGTATAACCAGTAGTTTGCTGCATACATAAATGCACAGATCCCCTACCTTTGGCAAAAATTCATTTGTGATAAATAAAAATTCAATAAAATATAATGAAAAAATTATTGTATACCAGGTTTTTAAATTGAAGTGAGACAGTGATTGAAGGCCAAACGAGTTGCCTTACCAGCTCCAACTTCTTACACACATTCAATATAAAAGAACTTCAGTTTAATCTGCAGAAGGAAACCAGGTTGAGGACACAAACCTAGCGGTGTACACAATCCTTCAAATCAAGCTCCTCTCCAATAAAAATTGGGAAAAAAAACACTGTCTCATTTGTCTTTCCTTCAAATTGCACTACAAGCTGTTATTTTTTTCATTCTTTGAAAGGGCTGTTAAGTGCAGAGCCATGGGTTTTAAGTGTCACTGTGTGCTCTCTGCCCCACTGTCCTGACCTCTGAACGCACAGATAACATGGTGCAAATAGGTGTGTACTGGATTTCAGCGGTTTACACAAGTACAACTAAGACAAAATGCATAACTGCCAATGGACTAAACTTAGCCTATAGTTTTACAAGAATTAAATAATAATTTCCAAAAAAGGTTAAAGTGAGTAAATCTAGAACAAATAATCAAAGTTATCACTGCCGAAGCAAACTGGAGGAATACAGAGAAGGAAGTGCAAGGAATTAATACAATTTCAATGCATATGCATTGGACCTCTGTAGAAAAGTCTAAGGGTTTTATTTACATGCATTTATTCTGTGGTACATTGTAGCACAGCCTCTTATTAGATGTACTCAGCCTATTATGATACTTGAAAATTAGTGATAACTTTTTACAGCTAAATAAACCCCAAATTTCTAAAAAAAAATCAGATCCCAGAACATCATTTTAAAATATGTTAATTCAGAAATGTAATGGCCATATCATGAGCAACACAACAGTGGGAAAGGAGGTTGACATAATGGTGAATTAAGTGGAGGGAAACTGAAATAACATATATATTGATATTCTATTTACTGAGAAAAGGCTGTTCTGTTTCAAAATTCAAAGGGCATGGGTTTTTTCTTTCTTTATTAATGACTTATTAATGTGAATTCAATTCCATTGTGAACTTTCAATGAACCTGTACTGATTCTATCATACTGGATTGGATCATCACATGATTGCAAGACAGATGCCACTACATCCAGCACAATGCAGGTGTCTTTGAACATAAGACTTGTTGGGGTTTGCACATGGCCGGCCTTGGGTTTGCACCCTGAATGAATAAATGTGAAGTGCCTTGTATCAGAGCAATGTAATGTAGATACTTTAAAAAATATATATCAGATTTTTTACATATTCAAAAGACAAACAGTAACAAAGTTTATTTATTTAAATGCAGGAGAAAAATGTTATAGTACATGTTCACACAATGATATATGCTTGGAATAGCTGGAGAGTTTGAAATGCAACAAGAGACATTGTAGGGATAAGAAATTGCTCAAAACCTACTGCAATGTGTTAGTTTGAAAAATATGAGGCTATTACTGTATGATAATCATCCTTCTGGGGCCAAGTAAGATTTACTGACTCAGCGACTGCCTGAAAAAAAAATAGGAGTACTGTCAAAATGTAGCTGTCAATAAGTAAATTGATTCTGCCTTTTATCCATATGATGGCGCCAAACTCCAAAAAAGCTGAAATTCTCTGTGATTTTGATTTAGGTCTGTAAGTGCAATATTTGAACAGAACATAAGGATGAAGCCTTTGTTAAGTAAGTCAATGATATGAAACCATTTTTTAAGGTTTATGAGGTTATATTGCTGGCTCAGGTCGAGTTCCTGTGAAAGGTTGAGACAGCCTGCTGTGTAAAGTCTGACATTATTAATATGAAGTCAAAAAAACTTACTAATACCTCATATAAGCAAAGACAGACAATACAATTTTGTATATTTAAAGAGTGGTGTACTTTAGTTATAGTGGCAAGACAAATGTGTCAAAAGTAACCCTGTAGACTTTAAACTTTAAACCTAATATGTAGCTTATCAGATTAAATGTGGTTGAGTTTGATACATTGAAATTGTATTAGGGCATTATCAAATATCTGTGGTTATTACACTGGTCTTTGATCATCTTATCACTGTTTATATGACAGATCAGGGCCAGTCAGAGGTGTGAAAGGACCAAGAACATTTACTATATATTAACAGTGTCACTGGCATTACACCTTTGTTTTTTATCTTTCAAGTTTCTGCTTCAACTGTAATGCACTTGCTAGCTTAAATATTGTTTTGATGGACTGATTGAACTACCTGACAGATAAGGATCTTATGTAAAAATTAAAGAAATTGTAATATAAGATACAGTATCTTACAGTTTGTGCTTAGGGTCAGTTCTTCAGTTGCTTCTTTTTTCTGTCAGGAGGTCATTTGTTGTTGATTAATATTTTTATTTAACTATTTGATCAAAGCTAATTGACAGCTAATAATTGTATTTTCTAGCAGAATTTTTTTTGCAAGAAGTAAATCCTCTCAAATTTCAATGTAGAGTGGATAACTATAGGTTACAATTGAAATACAAAGAAAAATCATATACATTTGGGAAGCTACACATTCAGTCATGCATGCTACAAATGTGGCCTTTATGAAAGACTGGTGAACAGCTTTGTTAAAGGAAAACCAAGATAGGTTTTATTTGCAAGTTCACCACTAGCCATTGGGGACACGGCAAACATGTGGATAAAGGTGCTATGGTGAAATGGTACCCAAGTTTAATTTTCTTTTTTCTACAATTTTTCTTTCTCCATATCTCCAAGAGTTAGATTAAAAAAAACATTTTGTAACCAGCCTAGTCATTCTCCTGATCTGGCAGCACTCTGTTTTTATGTAGCTAAGCATAAACAATGGAATTGAATGGGAACAAAAGTTGACTTAGAGGTGGAAATTTCCCTTTAAGGCATATAAGTCAGAGTTGGTGAAACGTTGGAATCCAGAAAAATAAAGGGCAATTCTGAAAGTTAACCCATCATAAGGCTGTTTTATATGAAATTCAAAGAAATTCTAAAAATAAACAGCTTAAACTTTTAGCAAACAGTTGGCAAAAAATTAAGGTACCTCAAGAAAAATACTCCTGAAAATGCCCTAAAAAGGGGTTCTTTGTTGTACTGACTTGGGGAAAAAAAGTTGTACAAATGCATGCTCTTTTCAAAATTGTATTTCCAAATAAATCATAAAGCAATGCCTAAGCTTTCTTCCACAAGTCATACTCTGCTTTGTGTTGGTCTGTCACAGAAAATCACAATTATAGCCATCAAAGAGTTCCCTTGTAGCCGTCTGTTTAATTAATCTGAATAATGTGTTTCACTAAGTAAAATGACTACTTTAAACAAATGAACGTTTCATTAATCCAATTTATTGAATATGACTGTATAGTGTTCTGGTTTGTTGTGTGGTTGCAACCGCATGGTGGAGCCAAAGTCACAAAAATCCTCTCAGTTTGGTCTCTTGTCCACTGTATAAAAATCGAAAGGTTTTTTTGTGTGTTTGTTTTTTACGCACCAATAGCCAGTTTGAGATGATTTGCTTTATTTGCATGTATGGTCAAAATTCTACCTTCAGAGTCTTCCCAAGGTTTTAATCACCATAAAAACACAGTAAAAAGCCAATATTGGCCTACTCATATAGTAAGCGAATAAGTTTTTTTCCACATTTCGAGACCTTCCTTAATATAATCCGATTGCTATTATACTTGCTTCTAAAGTAATTGAACATGTCCTATACTCCATTCAGCCTTTCCTAAAAGGAAATTTGCTCAATCGTTTGATGTTCCTTCCGCACATTTAAAGGGTTAAGGGGGAAAAAGAGCGTAAAAGTGTGACATCAAGCCTCTTACTTATGTCTTAAATACGGAGAGAGGCAGACTCTCTGAGGCAGATCATCAGGTGCTGAGTCTCTGAGCAGATGCGCGCCGACCTTGGGATCTCCAGGCGCGTAGCGGATGATTTTGGGCACTGGAATCAAGTAGAGCTGAAGGAGCGGTCTGGCTGACCGCAGTCTTGGCACTGTCGATACAGGACTCCTTTTGTAGCATTTCACTGCGCACAGAAGCAACTTTCAGATCAAATCACTCCGGATTAAGCAGAACAAAACTGTTCGGTGGGATTTGAAATTTAGACAACTAAGTCGCTGTTTTGCAGACATATGATAAGAGGACATTCCAACATCCCGATAGACGGGGACGTTTAGAGAGGATTGTAGAACTCTTTGCTGGATTGAACAGGAATGTTTTCAGCCTTAGGTATCAGTAAATTTGCAGAACAGTAAGGAAAAGTTTTTTGTTCGTTTGTTTGTTGTTGTTGTTTTCAATTGCACGAATAAAACCCAATGTTTCTGGGGTTTGTGTTTGTTTTTTGGTAAATCTCTCAATTTCCCTTGCAGGTGATATCAGCAATGTTTCAGCGGCATTCGCGTCTTCTCCTCTCCAAGTCTTGCAGAGAGGATTTAACCGTCGCTCGTCTTGAATAAAACAGAGAATTCGCTGAAGATGAGAGCCCTGCTAACATTCTTGTTGTTATTCCTCCTGCACCAGGTGAGTACTGGGGTGATTGAATACGGGCAGTTTATTTCCTTTCCGATGTTTCGCAGCGAATTGTTCTTTGAAACTTATCAATCTCTCATTGTGCTGAATTACAATTAATTGAAACTCCATCGTCTACATCCTCCCAAATAACACTTAATAACGTCACATCACAACCTCCAGTTCAGTTCATTAGTCTTGACTGAAGTTAGAAAGAAACGTAAGTGAAACAAGAACAAAACCAACACATTTATGTGATTTCTTTCTGGATACATACTATCGCTTTAGTGTTGTTTTTAATTACTCCAAAATGTCAGATATTTTCATATTACATTAAAGTAAATACTTTATACCTTATATTATCACATCTGTAAAATTAACATCCATATACTACATATATAGCCTCATTAATTATTTGATATTTGTAATTACTTTTGAATTTAAGGTATTTCCATTTATTTTGTTAACAAACCTTTATTTAAGTAATAACTAAATCACATCTGCTTACACATGGGCACAACCTTAATGTTACTGAGAACAAGATGTCAAGTCAAGTACTTTGTGTTTTTCCTTGTTGACTTTGCGTATTTTTGATTAAGATTGCCTTTATGTCCAGTTTCATTGACTTGGGGCCTATCCTATAATGCCTCCTTCATTTAATCAAGATTTATTTTTGGTCCTAAGTATGATCACACTTGGACGTCTGTGTGAAACTTTTAAGGTTTGGTAACTATGTTTGATTTACCATAGAACAAAATAAACCAGATATTTAAAACTGACATATTAAAATAAGAGATTACAGTAAAAAAAGGATTTATTTTAAAGCTTTTGTTACTTCTTTGTAACTCACAAAATGCTTTTATAAGTTATTTTGGCTTTACTCGAAATTCATTGTGTTAATCTTTTTGATATAATCTTCCTTCAGCATCATTTTATTTTTATTAATCTCTAAGAAAGATTGTGATCTTTTGGGAAATTCAAATGGTTTTCTCTACTTTGATGAACATCTGCAGATGTGTCCTCCCTAGAGTTTTTCCTTCATATATTGTTGGGTTTTTTTCATCATTGTTGGTTTTATCCTGATTATCCCCCTGCCATGATTGGACTAGAATGGAAAATGCCATCGGATTGAAGACATTCTTTACATCTGTGCACAATCCTCAAAGAGGGCTTCTTTTAAGATAGCCTTGAACCATGCAGCAGCAGCAGAAGGCTGTCTGTTCTGTTGTAATCAGCACTGAGCCTGTTGGGACCGTGCCTCTGGAGAGAAAAAGGCTGGCCACCTCCCTAGGGAGGTTCTTCTTATATGCCTCGGTGGCTTTCCTCCCAGCACACCCACAAACGCCTGACTGGGGACATTTTAGACTCTATCAACATAACTACATTTTTGTAGGCTCTAAAAGGTTGAGATTAACTCTAAACATATAATAGGCACACAGCAACTTCCTGAACTTTAAAGATTTTAATGTATAATAATTAAAAAATAAATTAAAAAAGCATTATTGTAGGATAGAGAAAATCGCAATTTAAAGTGCCTAAATATTGTGTTGGCAGTTTGAAAACTAGGAATTTATTCACTTCCTTCCACCCAGTTCATGTGCACTTCAGATGGTAAAAAAGTAACCCTGGCTTCAGCATCTGTGCCAAACCTCAGGGACAAATAAGAGGGTCAAAGCCATCCTGAGAGAATGGGTTCTACTCTGTGACATCTGCTGCAGTTATCCCCAGCTCAATGACATCAGGATAATGTAGCTGAAGACGAAACATATTAAAGCCTCTCTGCTGTCTTCGTTCTGCCTGTCCTGACGCGACTCTACTCCCACAGAGTTTCACACAGTGAAATGTGTAGCTTTTGAAACTCAGATTAGGATTAGGTATGAAGAGACGTTGACAAAGACTATAACATCTTGGGATCTTGTAGCCAGGGTAGCGGCTCCGTGGTTGGATTATGCTAGGACAAAGCCTCAACGAGGCCCATGCTGATGGGATCAGTGACAGTATTAAACTCCTGTGTCACTCCTGTGTCACCCCAAAAACGTATATATATATATATATATATATATATATATATATATATATATATATATATATATATATATGAGTTTGTGTGTACAAATAAATAGTGCAGCACAAGCCTGAATGGATCTTGTTTTCAGAATTGTGGCATGCCTGCGGTTCTTTCATTCAACTTTGATGTGCAGTGATTTAAGGGATTACATGTGATTTCTCAAAGCTTTTGGCAGTAGTTGAGAGCTTTTATTTATTTATCCATCGACATGCGCTGCATGCAGTGGTGGCTTGCGCAGTCACTGGGCGAGGCCCTTTCTTCCGCATCGTTTAACCTTTTGGGTTTAATACTTGTCTCAGTCTAAGGTCGTTCTTCGGTTAATTCATACGAAAAAGAGTAAAAAAATCTAAATGCTCTATTTTTGTTTTGAAAAAAGAACAGTGTCTCCATGATTCTTAATTTGGGTTTTAACCCTTTTGTACATTGTTGTTGCAAAATCACCTCAAATGGCAAGATAGCAGAGCTGCATAAGACTAGTGCCTATTAATGTGTTTTCAACACATACCACTGATCATCACGTCAAATTTAGTTCATCGGAAAACTAAACATCTAAATTTACATTTGTTGTATGCTATATAATCCATTGAACAATCTCTATTAAGATACTGTTTGATTGTAAAAGCATATCATTTATTTTTTTATGTTTTTGTAAATAAATTCAGGCAGTAAGAGCTAAAAGTATGACTATTTAGTTTATAGCCATCCTCTCTTTGTTTGACCTGTCTGATGTATTTTAGAGTTTGAAAACAGAATGGGCATCTTAAAACAAAACAAAAAAAAAGAAACAATCAGTTAACTGATAAATATTTAAAATTGTAAAACAGCCCTTTAATTTAGCATGAGAATTGAATCCAATAATTATAAATTAATTTCAGTGTATGGCAGTTTCATTATTGACAGAGTGGTTCCCTGGGCGGTGAGCCATGTCAAAAATGCCCCTGGCTGTGTGATAATTTATCTCTTCGTAAGGTGATGAAGAAAGTCAGAATGTGTACCTAACGTAATTTTTGTTACTAGTTTCTTTAAAAGAGCCAGTTTGTCCTCATTTTCTCAGCAGTGGCAGAGAGAGCGACACTCCTTTCAAAGTCAGAAACGGCTCCAGTAAAGGACAACACTTTTATTCCTGTCTTCGTAACAAAACACAAATTCTACACAAATTCCCTCTCTAAGGACCTTTTAACCCTCTTTCGCTTGCCCATGCTCAATTAGGTTTATTTTTATTATTTATTTACTGTATATTTAAAGGCAATTTAACACTGGGAAGTGTAATAAAATGTACAGTTGGGGGGATTAGGAGCAGCTCTTTAATCTCACGCTCCTGATAATGCTGCATGGGCTGATTGATTAGTTTTTCAGGAAGCTTATGTCAGAAAAACCTAATCCGTCTTTGGATTGTGCCAGCCTTGTAAGGTTTTCCGCGCTGCCACTTTATCATGGTGGCGAATTACAGAGCTGCTGGGCTGTGATAAGGTCCTCGTCTCTTTTACAGACCCAACCGCCCAACCCTTTTGCACACTTGCACTACCCCCCACCTCCCTCTGGACAATAAAAAAAATGTGTTTATATTCTTCACATCCCTGCTCTGCCTGGTCTTCACATCAACCTCTCCCAGGATTTGCCTTGTAAGGAAGAGACCGGGGGGGGAGGGGGGAGAACTTAAGTCTTCAAAAAGCCACCAGAGAAATTGGGTGGAGAGAGAAAAAAATGTAAGAGAAAATGGGCAAAGCAAGACCAGTGAAAATTTCTGTGGAAGTGATTAAAACATGGATTTGACAGAGTTGAAGAGGGCATGTATGCATGTGCATCCTTCCAGGAATCATTTTGGAGCTTACATGGTGCTGATGTGTATCTGTGCACATATTGGGGTCACAATCTTTCCAGCCAGAAGGCTTGACTTGATAATCCCTCATAAACAATACCCGTCTGTGGCATTTGCTGTCCTCGGCCCGCATGTTACTCATCACCTCTGTGAAGGAAAAGGTTGTTGTTTTTAAAGCTTAAATCCCTCAAATGCAGCCTGCAGCCACAACAGGTTGCGCTTTTACTGTATGGATTCCGGCAAGCTGTTCCTTTCTCAATCCTCATTTACAACGAATGCGGCAATGAATCCTCGCTAAAGGTCTCCGAATGAAGAGACAGAAGCTCTCAATGATTGATTGCTGTGACACAATTGCCCTTTGCGCTGACAAAAACGCTAATCTGGGAACTGAGAGGCCCATTAAAGACTTAAGACAAACAGTTATTAACATTATGATTATTTTTACAGTGGCTGCTCTTTTGATGTGAGCCGTTTGGCATTAGGCTTGGGCAATTATCGTGTCATTTATCGTTATAAAAAAATTCATATTTTGATAAAAAATATGTCTTCCTAATCTCTGACTATGGATATTTGCAAGCAATGATTAAATGAAATACTTCAGTCTAATATAACTGCTGTAGTTTTATTGGTTAGGTTTTTTTTAGAGCTGTATTTTATTTTGTTATATATACTCTGACTAAAACACTATAAATTTTAAAATAATTGTATCCTTATTGTTGGAAAAGGCACTAATATTGATACAATTTTTAAATTCAACTTTACCTCCACTATTTAGGATACACTGAAATCCATAACTTATTTTCCTTTTTCTGTTGTTTTTTTTTTTTTAACCACATATGATCTGGTGTTCCTAGTGCAGGACACATTATATTAAATGTTTTGCAGAGATTCGTGATCTTGGTCCAAAGCTATGAATTTTTATAGCCGTTGTGCAGCCCCAGGCGAGTTCAACCGGGAGCTTCTGCTACCTTATAGCATTGTCATTACTGCTGTGCACTATATATTTAAAAAAAAAACACACAGGCAACATTCTCTTTTATCGAACTATTCCTGTTTAACAGACTGTTCAAATACTTTTTTTAGCTGGACTGCAATAAAATAAACTCTGGCGGTTATGTTGTAAATATCCATTTTTTCTTTCATTTCTAAATGGGGGAAAAGCATGCATTGTTTTCAATTTTGTTTCCAAATAAAAACCTGAAAATGGTGGCATACATTTGATTTTAACCAGCTTCCTTCTGATACCTCTAACTATGATCCAGTGCAACCAATTGCATTCAGAAGTTGAACTGGTAACATACAGTCATAAGAGATCCCCTCCGCAGTTTGCTATAAACAGCATCTGATCAGATGAGAACAAAAATCTGGTCTAATCATTAGATTATACGTAGCTGAAATGGGCCATCCCTACCATGAATGATGGCAGTGGCAGCATCATGCTGTGGGGATAGATTATCTATAGCATACTAGGAAGCTGTTCAGAGAGAAAGGCTAGATGAGCTAAGCTAATTACAGTACAATCTTTCTAGGGCAACAGCTACAAAGATAGAGCCAGACATACAATAGAAGGATTTTATGGTAACATACTCATGTGTTAGAGTGGCCTAGTCAAAGACCCAACCAAATTCTAAAAGAAGAACTTTGGTAATAGTTGAAAACTGATGTTCACAGTTCATCTAAATGATTCTGAGGTTGACTGATTTCATGAACAAGAATTAGTCAGTTTCTGTCTCTAGATTTCTAAAGCTAATGGAGGCATACTTTGAAACACTTTCAGCTGTAATCCAAGTGAAAGGTGCTTCTACAATGTATTACAGACCTATTTAAGATTTTGTATTTTTTAAAGAAAAAACTACAATAAAATTCAACAATACATAGTGTTCCTACCATATTACAGCTATTCTATTGTGTTGGTCTATCACGCAAATTTCAATCAAATATATACATGATTTGGAATTGTGATCTTAATTAATCTTAAGTAAATCTTAAGTAGGTATGAATAAATATGTTATGTTTAAAAAAAATATTTAAGACAATAAAACTAAAGCTAAGATGAACACACGCTCAAAACTGTCACAAAACAATGACAGAAAAAAGAATGACACTATGTGAAGAAAAATGCTGCCCTTTTTATTATTTGCTAGCAGAACACGCTGCACTGTTCACACATTCAATTCAATACAGTTTACTTATGTAGCACCTATTCACCACAGATGTCATCTTGAGGCACAGTACAAGAAAATTAATTTCAGTACGATAGTACAAACATCCCAATCAGTTAAAGTTTTTCTATGTAAAGAATCTCAGCAGATTGCATTGAGTCATTGACGTGAGATTGTGAACATACAGACTCCAACCACAGCAATCCCTCAGTTATCACTCATACTGAGCAAGCATGTTGTGACAGTGGAGTGGGAAAACTCCCCTTCAATAGAAGAAACCTCCAGAACCTGGTTCAGTACAAGTGGTCATCTTCCACGACTGTCTGGGGGATGTGCCTCTGTTTAAGCCATTGTTTAAACCAGTAAACTTTTTTTTTTATTATTGCTGGTAACAATTTGTTTTATTCTGAGTTCCTTTAAATAAAAACATTTGCATCCTGCTGAAGAAAATGTAATAGCTCACCTTGGTATGATTTTAATTTAAAATAATTGTGCTTATCAAAAGAAACATCTCTAAATTATCAAAATTAGATTAAATGTATTCTGAATTTTATAAACAAAATTTGCTCATATGACTTCTAATCCAGAACATGTTTGTTCAATGTCATCATAGGCTTTAAAACAAATTTGTTAACTCTGTCCCAAATAATTGCAAAACAGAGGTGTGAAAAAAAAGTGTGAAGAGTTGGAATCCGAACAGAATGAAAAATTTTTTTAAAATAAATAAATCAGTTTCCTTCATTTATAACTGCACTCTCACCTATTATGACACGAACAGTCAAACTGTTTCTGCTTTTTACTGTCTGGCGAGCAGAGTTTTAATTACCACCTGCTTCGGTCCTGTAGCAAGCAATCACACCACATGTCAGAGCTCAGGAAAATGATTGACCTCCTTAATTAAAAAGTGCATGGCTTCCCTGTAAAAAAACAAGGTGTGACAGCTTCAGAATAAGTACAATAAATCTCCCCCTCTGATTATTCCCACTTTTGCATTTGCTCCTGCCGCTAAGCTTTTGAGGCCTTTCTTTTGCGGCTTGTCATTTTCAGCCCTAACAAAGCTCTGTCAGCTTCACAGTGTCTTTGTGTATTTCTTGTGATGTACCTGTCTTCAGAGTGTCTCAGAGAAAAAGAAAGCAGCGTTTTGCCAGCCATTGCTTCTTCTTCAAAGGAACCTGGCTTCTGTGAAATCAGACGCGGCACAGAGAATGGAAACATTTGCTCTGTCAAATTTAGCATACATGTTTGAACAAATCAAGCAAAACAACCCCCTCCTTTTTAAATTTTTTTAATTTATTAAAAACTTTTATCATTTCCAGCACAGAATTGAAAAGAACAAAATTATAAACGGTGGTTGTCACAGAAACACAAAAAAAGTTCTGCAAGTTGAAATCGGAAAACCACAAACAAATAAAAACACACTCTTCTATTAACTACAAACTTTTACAAGTGCTTTTACCAATGATGTAAGGTGTTACAACTGGTCAAGAGATAATTACACTGAGTCTAAATGCTTTGCGGTATTATCCCCTTCAATCCCTACTATCAGAAATCCAGAAGTGTGCGGCAGATGTCAGGAGCCTACACACACAGCTAGTGCTCTGACCATGTAAGGGGATTATGAAAGTGATGATGCACTGAAAGGTAACGGCTGCCTAACAGTGAAGTGTCGAGGGCTTTGCCGCTGTCGTTTGTGACAAGTGCCGAGATAACGCATATATCCAGATTACCCGGAGGCTTTCTACTCAGACATCCCACTTGGAGACTCCTCCTCTCCTACAAGTGTCTTCGTTAACACTTCAACCCAATGTCAGACACCATCGCTACATTTCAATTTCCCACACTGAGCAACGCTGGGTAACATCTCATTTTCACCCCCAGGGCCTATATCAGTTAATTGACAAATGAACGTGAAGCAGGATGTCTCAAAACGTGTTAATATTCATATTTTAGTCAGTTTTCAATTAACTGGATTATTTAAATCAACAATATAGGAATTTATTTTAATTTTATAGTATGATTATTACTAGTAAAAAAATATAGTATGAATATTGCTTGTAAAAAAAGCATTGATTTAAATCAATTTTGTCCAAAAATAAAATTCATGTTTAGCTCTGGATGCAATGTCAATATGTTGAAATCTTGACAAATATTGGATTCCAATGGCCAAAATATCACTTGTTTGCAAGAGGAAAATTATAAGTTTACAACTTTACAAAATATACATTTAATCAATAACATTATGGTTTGCAGTGATTTTAATTTATTCTGAACTTTGATCTTATAAAACTAACAGTCACTACAACCTAAGACATCATAGGGCACACTTGGCCTCACCTAACTTTTAATCTAGTCAAATCAAACTTCTTAATCACATATGATCTGACCTAGCGTCTCAAAACATGAAGAACGCATCAACTGAATGGCTTTAACTCTCAAAGCGTTTGCTTTGTCATTGTGTCAGTACGTTAAAGTTCTTCTGATTATAAAGCAATCTGATTATGCTAACTAAGAAATTCAGAAAGCTGTGAAGTGGCTTTGGATGACAACCTGTATTTCATTTATTAAGGCAAGCTATGGCAAGTTTATTTTTATAGCACATTTTATAAAACGGTAATTCAAGTCCTATACATGATTAAAAGTTAAAACAAGAAACAAATTATACATTTTCTGAATTGTCCTCATGAAAATCATCAAATATCATCATCATAATACAATATTGGAATGAAGACTATGATTAATCTGTGTTTCATTTATTACTAATGCAAAGGAAACTCTAAAAAATGGGTTTTAGCTTTAACTTAAAGGAACTGATATGGATATAAAATAGACTCACAATATCTATGTGTGCGTAACACTTGATTTGTAACTTACTTCAGCCTCTTTGTGTGTAACTTTGGGTAGTTGTATGTGTAAAACCTGATTTGTCAACCGTAAAATAATTTGTGCATAACCTCGGGGACTTACAAGTGTTTCGTAAAATGTAAACACAAATATCAAGAAATTACAAGTACAAAATCCATTCACACATGCACAACTTTAAATTACACAAACTTAAAACTAACAACAAATTCAAAATGGCTCCTACACATACTAATCATTAACTACATATTCACCGATCACTTGATACACACAGACAAAACTGCATTTACGCACAGATCATAGTTACAACTGCACAAGGATTTTTGAGACTCATTTCACATTTCGAGATTTGTGCATACATGATACGTTTAAATGCTGGTCAAGTGCTTGATCATCTGAGTATTCATGCAAACAGGCAGACACAAGTACATTTTAGGTATTACGCACACACAAATATTGTGAGTCTATTTTCTCTCTATAAACTGAGGCTTTCAGCATTTTTGTTATTTTTTGGAGGTTCATTTCAAATTAGTGGCACGTAAAAACTGAAAGGTGCTTCTTCGTGTTTGGGACTGGTTCTGGGGAGACCAGAAGACCGGAGGGTTTTGGAAAGGTGATAAAAAGACAATAGATCATTATTTTATTTTGGTGTTAAGCCCCGTCAGTGATTTATAAACTAAAACAAGTATTTTGAAGTACTTTTTCCCTGAGCTATAGGGAGTCATTGTAAGGACTTTAGAACTGGGGTGAGTTGCTATATTTTCTACTTTTAGTGAGGACATGAACAGCAGCATTCTGGATCAACTACATTTGTCTGATTTTTTTAGAAGGATCGCTCTAGGAGTTATCAGTTAAAAAAAAAATAAACTCATGGAGAACTTTGATCCATCACCATGGCCATATTTTGGACCTGATCAGTAGTTTCCAGCTGCTATAACTGAAGCTGGTCCAAAAATATATCTTCTATTTTGTTTATATTCAGATGAAAAAAGTTATGGCACAACCACCCATTCATTTGTTTAGGTATCTGCTCAGTAGTTGGGTTCATTGTCACTTGGTGACATTGTAACATAGAGCTCAGTAGCTGATGGTAACTAATTTTATTACTTGCTATAATGTGGGCTAGGAGTAGTCCAGATTATAGCAAGTAATAGTAGGAGTATAACGACATGCATAAAATGGTTGAATGTGAGAACAGCCTCTGTCATGAGATATTGATTATGACTAAAAGGACAGATTGTTGACATTTTGGACTACTGTCTCTAGGTAATATCTTTCTCTAGAACAAACAGTAGCATCCGTAATCATTGGCTGTACAGATCGTGACGAAGCACCAACTCTGCTTTTGATTGGCTACTGAAGAGCTTAGTTTGGAGATCCAGATAGTACTGTCAAATCTATCAATAAGAATTCTCCAAGTGGGTCAGATACTGTATGACTGATCGACCTCTCAGAGTCAGTTCCATTAAAAGTTTTCTTTTATTTTTGGTTGCATAATATGCATAATGCAAATTTATGCATGCTGAGAGGATAGTTGGTCCATTTGAATTAGCTGTGTTGGAGAAGAGATACCAGCCCTTGATGAACAAAACTACACTTCTTAAAGGCTCATAATAAACTTCTGTAATTATTAGATTCTTCACCAATTAGTATTTTATCATTAATTTCCAAGCCTGATAATATTACCTGTTTAAAAATTAATCAGTTGATTACTATCTTTTAACTTTGTTTATTGAAAGTGCGATTTAAATTTTTGGATTAATAATAAGTGAGTATAGATTTTCTGATTAAATAGATGTAAAATTCTGATTCTGTTAGTGATTAGCTCTTATCAATATTTCAGTTGTAGTTTGATTGCTGAATAATCTATACATTGATTCTACCAATGTTCTTTTACTGATAAATATATTTAAAAAATATATTGTTTTTCTTTTAACACTTCACAAAGATCACTTAATGGAAAGGTAAATAATTATTTCTGATTGATTTTTAAACATTCAATAGTAAAGTTCAAAGAGGTTTATTAATAATATAATTTGACACAGTTTAATATCACTAGAACCTTATTACTTTATTTACATGATTTTGTAATTTCGTCTTGTGTAGAGCTTTTTTTCAATAAAACTTAAAAGCCATACAACAGAGATAATTTCACTGTGGTTTATCAGCAGCATTTGTGTTTGCAAACAGTTTCAAAACTAATTTTCTGCAACATCAATAAACTCATATCAGCTGTGTTTCCTCACCCTCTCTACTTTCCAGCCAGTTGACACACACATGCATGCGCTCACTATCACTTACACACACGCTTTCACTGCAGCGCCCCCTCCCTGTTTCTTCTCACACAGTCACTCATTTGGTGCTGTTTTATTTATGTCACCTGTCTCAGTCACTTCAGCTAAACATCAGTTAGTCACGGTGTTCTGAATGATGAAAGATGTGCAGTTTTAGTTGCTAGCTTTTGCCTTTGTAAAGTTTCTTTCAACAATTTGTTTATTCCTCTTCTTCTTCTTCTTCTTCTTCTTCTTCTTCTTCTTCTTCTTCTTCTTCTTCTTCTTCTTCTTCTTCTTCTTATTATTATTATTATTATTATTAATAATAGTAATAATGTTATTATAATTGTTTTTTTTTGTTTACTTGGCATCTTACAAAAGTATTTTAGCTCCTTACCCCTTAACTCTTTCTAAAACCCTTAGAATAAAATTATATTGTTTTGCATACCCTATAGTGGAAAAAAAAAATTGGAGCAATTAAAATCTACTTTAAATGATTTTTTACTCCCAAATAAAATTTTGTCTCTTCTATTGTTCCACAGACATGGAGAATTGAGAAAAAGCATTTTGGAACCAACCCAGTCATTCTCCTAACCAGGGAACAGTAGGTTTGCTTTAGCTTAGCATAAACAATGTAACTGAATAGGAACAGCTAACATTTTGTGTTTCTGGTGACCTCATAATCATATTGATTACAAATTGCCATAATAAGTAACACAAAGAGATTACAGTAGCCATTTTTTTATTTTTAAAATAAAAAATACAGCTGTAAGCCGTCGCTGCAAGGCGCAGCGCCCACAAAAGCTTATATTAGGTTTAGATCCAGTAAAGTTTTTCGAAGTAATAGGTCATCATCTTCACTGTTATATCCTCTGCCATTTTATTTTAACTTACAATGCTGTTCCTTCTAAAAACTCTACTGGTTATAATTTTAGCAGTGACACATTTGTCTTTACGGAAGTAGGTGGCTTTTGCGGTTGCTGTATCATGTTCTTGCGCCTTGCAGCAGTGGCTTACTGCGGTGTTTTGTCATAATGTAGTTCCAAATTTAAACTGGCTCTGTAATTCCATTGTGTTAGATATTGTTTTCATTTGCAATCGATATGATTATTGAGGTGACGAGGAATAATTAGGATAATTATTGAGTAATTTTCATCCTTTTTGCACACACAAAATGCTTGCTGTTCCCATTCAGTTACATTTTTTATGTTGAGCTAAAGCGAACTGACTACTGCGCGATAAGGATAATGACTGGGCTGGTTGAAAAAAAGCTTATCTAACTCTAGGGAAGATGGCTACAGACTAGGGATTTCCCGATCTCAAGATCGGATCAGGTCAATTTTTTTTCATATTTTGCAGAGATCGAGGATCGGCTATATACATATATTTTTCTAATATTTCTACAACTCTGTGAATGCAGTTTATCCACTACAAGGGAGGAAAATGTGAGCAATTTGTTGAGTTCAGTGCATCACTTTTTGAAGGGAGTGACTCTCTAATGATACAGAATGCTTCAGTTTGAAAACGCAAGTCAACACCCATTCCAGCAGTCAAGTTTGTCAATGTCCAAGTGAGATGAGGCTAGGCATCATTTGAGTCAGACTGCTCTGACATAGAAGAAAAATACAGAATTCTGTGATTGAGCTAGAGCAGAGCTACACTGACACTGTAAACATGACTAATGGCTCACATTATAAGATTTATGGTAGCCAGAGGAGGGTTAAGTTACATGCTATAATTTATGCTAATCACAGAACAGCCTTGAGTAACATCAGGAGGGTACCAAAAGCCATCCGCAGAAAATGTTTCATGAATACACTTTTTGACACCAGAATAACTCAACTATAGCATATTTACTTTTTTATATGTTAGAACACACACATACACACACACACACACTTTTAAGAAAGTAAGAACTAAATAAGTCCAGATGAGATCTTAAAAGGAATGTGGACCTGGGTTTCATTTAACTGAGATCAGTAACTCTGGAAGTTGTAGAAATAGACTTTTGCTCAGGCGTGCTTGCTCATGTCGATTGTATCCTCAGATTTAATAGGACATATACTATATTTTTTTACAACTTTTCTTTTCTAGTTGTGTTCAGACTTGTAGCGCTCAACAGTTATATTTGTGAAATACTGTCTATAAAAGTGTAAATGAAAAAAAAGTGAAACAAGGCAGGAGGGAACACTGCTGAAAATGCATGGTAGTTGATGACTTTATGTTCAGAAAACCAGACTCGGGGATCAATGCATAACACAATGACCACCAGGAAAAAAGTAGTGATTGGCAACTCTTTAGGCCCAGTGTGATCTAAAAGTCCAAGGTTTATGTGGTGATTTGTCAAGTGAGGAGGACCTAGTCAGGTGAAATGCTATATTAGAGTTAAAGCTTGGAGACTTGATAAATGGGCATCCTACCCAGATATTTCAAACTGCTCTGAGGAAGTAAAAGTGGGTTTTAAATTATTTTTCGCTTCTATGAATTGCTAGTGTAGACACACATCCATCGGCCTTTCCCGATTACAAAAAGTATATAAAAAAAGCAACCCCACTCTGCTATCCCTCATGCATATACAGGTACATCTTCTTATGTCATCGTGCATGTATTGTAGAGTTGGTATAATAATATTTTTCTGTTTAAGAGAAACATAGCTCCAGAGCTCTGCAAAACCTTAAAGTTACGTGAAAAGAATTGGAAAGCCCTTTTGTTATTTACTTCTTTTTCATACTTCTATGATTTATTTTTGTTATTCTACTTCTAAAATACAATATTATTTGCCCTTTGACAAATTAAACACCGGTCAAAACCCTTAAACTTAAAACAAGATAGGTGACAGAAAAAATAATTTACTCGTAAATGAACATTAAGCCTTTTGTTTTCTGAAAAGCATTCTACATTAAACTACACATTCTCCAGTGTTGTGGACATTTTATATATTGTATGTTTCTAAGATGCACTGCTGAAATCCAACATTTAAACCTTTTTTAAGGACAAAATAAGGAATATGAATAGATTTGGCATTAGGTGCAAAATTCATGTAAATGTTGATAAAGGGTGAGAAGGAGGTGAAAAAGGGAAAAGGTGAGGCATAATCTACTGTAGTTAAGGTGTTAGGAGAGGTGGTGCTCTTTATAAAAATTAGTCTTCAAGGGTTTTCTGAAGGTGGAGTGAGATGCGGTTGCTCAGAAAAGAACACGTAGCATAAACATTACTTTGGAACCACAAATACAACCAGTTTTGACGGCTTTGTGTGTAGGTGTTTTAGTTTTTTAGGCTATTGTCTGAACTCCAGATGTATTAATGAATTAAATATCATATGATTATTTATTAATTCTTATATTACAGAAGAACAAAAATATTTACACAATCATATACATTTTGTGTGAGTTTACTTTGCCAGTCTGTACAAGCAAGTTAATAACACATTTAAATTATTTCTTACCTGAATGCCTTTATAATGCCTGCACAAATTAAATGAGAGAGCTAGGCCTGAGGTTGGGGCATGCATAGCAGGTTAGATGTGTTATGCAGTTTATTCTTTATCTTGTTTTCATTCTGCATTTTAAACCCCTGTGTATCTTGACAATCTTATCAATACCTTCAAAAGGATTGGATAAATAATGGTTGTCTGTTTTAAATATTTTTCTTTTATTCCATGATTTTTTTCCATCATAATTTATTAAATCTTTTTGCGTTTTTAAGGTAGTATAGGGTGGGTAGCACTGAGTGAAAATTATTAGAAAGGTATAGGATAGCACAGCTCTTAACATTATAAGTTATTTTCCAGAGTCATTTCATTTACCCTTATTCTAAAATAATGATAAGGCATTCATGCACTAAGGTGCTCTGCAAAGAAATCAAAGTGAAAATAAACTATTTTGTAGTGGTGGGTTTTCTTGTTTTGTGATTAGGTTTTATGAATAGGGAGTTTATTCTCTGACTTCCCACTTTGCTCTTTGGCAGTCACATCCTGTGAGGAGGCAATAGCTGGGGGTACAGTCGGGGAGAAGCTGCCAACTTTATTTGTTTTATTCTCAGGCAACAATAGAGAAAATATATAATTTGCTGATCCGTTTACAACAACTTACAGCAGCAAAACAGGTAATTAATTTGGCATTAAAGGACAAGCATTTTTATTTGACTATATTTCCTTTTCAACTCCACATGAATATCTTCAGAGCAACCAATTTTATATTGGTGTGTCCTGCACGGCAAGTCTCACTTTTCTACACATAATCGGAGTATGTTTTACTTGTTGAGGTTTAGCTGCTGTACAGTACAACAAATGCGAAAAGATTATTCTGAATACAACATCTATCACTTAATTCCAGTTCTACTATTCTATATGATGTTCTAAAATATCATGTCAGGTTTAGGCTATAGATGTGGTTTGAAGGTGAAACACTGATATATATC
Source organism: Apricaphanius iberus (assembly GCA_028564705.1). Lineage (NCBI taxonomy): Eukaryota > Metazoa > Chordata > Actinopteri > Cyprinodontiformes > Aphaniidae > Apricaphanius > Apricaphanius iberus. The sequence continues at coordinate 886,545 of JAPXFQ010001282.1, forward strand.
CAAATATAATTGCAGTCAGTCACTTTCTTATCTCATTAGTATAGCCAACCATGCAGGGGGAATACTAGGAGAGATATATTTATCAATTTAACATGTACAGAATGTACTTTCTTATCTTCTCTATTATGGAAAGACAGATTATTTCTTTTTCATACTTCAGATTTTTAGGTTTTCCAGCTATAAAATATTATATACTGTATGCTCTTGAAATACTGAGTCTTCATATAAGTTATAGACCGTGAAGGTTTGTTACCAATATGTACATAACTGCTGCATTTGTAAACTGGTCCTGTTTGAATTCGTGTTTATTTTAGGTCAGCAGGGAGCCTTAAACAGCCACAAAGCCTGGTAAAACCTAAGGCGAGCAGACACACTCTGATGTAAGCAAAAAAAGTTCAATATAGTATTTCATCATTACGTAAAAAAAGTTTAATTTATATGAAAATGTTGCCAATATGGTCCACAAATAATATCAGTCACATAATAAATCAGGATTTATAAGTTCAGTGCAGACACTAAGCTGTCTCATTCTCACAGAGGTCAGGTGGTAATGGCCAGAAGGATTATACTACATGGTAGCGAGAGATGGTGCATGTTCACACACACACTGTGATTGGTAAGGCGCCCCCCGGTGTGGATTTGCGATCCACCACAGTGCTGAAGCACCTGCCATGTATTTCCCCGCCCGGCCTCTGATTAAAAGTGATGGCTCTGGAGCGTGAGGCTGTTCCAGCGTTCAGAGCAGCAATCTATTCTTCGGCGGGGTGGAGGCTCTTTGCTCAGTGCTCCCAAAGCCCCTCAAGGGCCTCCTCTCCTGGAACCAGCTCTGGATGTGAATCATTACAAATTATATGCCGCGGCCGCAACATCAGGAAGAAGATGGTTTGGGAAGGTCTTTGGGCAGGTGGGAGATTGTGGGGCTGATAATGGTTTTAATGTCAGCTGAGCTGTTTGTCATGTTGGATGCTTGAAAGCAAGATGCTGCAGTCAATCTGCAGCCCAATGCTAACAGCACCGGACTGAGCATCTGACAGGTGTTGTGCTTCGGTGGTGCTGGAAAGGTATTACCAAAGGCGGGGGTGAAAGTGGTGTGGTTTAAGTGAAGTGTCCAGATTTTTGCAACACAGAAACACATCAAGTTAATGAAGCTTCAGAGACAGAAAATTAGCAGAGAAATGAATTGCACCACTAAAGTGAGGTCAATTTGCACAGATCAATCCATGAAGAACAGCGGGGTGCATGATTGGGGCCACTGTGCTTGCAATGATGAGCAGGTTAATTGCCCATTTTGTTTATTGTGAGAAATTCCTGAAACCAATTTCCCCATGACGCATATCCCAGCTTTATTTGCTGGGGGGGAATACAGTATGAAAAATTAAAATGGATTATTTTTGTTGCAGAGGCAGCATCTTAATTAAGCAAAAACAGTTTCTTGCATATCAATCAGAGGCCAAACCGTTAACTCTGCCAGGATGAGACACATTTCTGTGGCTGCCATCACAAACAGCACCATGTGTCACCCGTGGCCCCGGATCCATCACAGCCAAGCGCAATGTAGCCAGCTTCTTGTTGCAAATTCTTTTTAACGGCATTATTTCACCTGATGCAGAGGCCAGATGTCACTGGCCTCTTAATAACTTTCTAGAGGCTAGTTCTGGTCGCTGTGGCAATTACCTTTATGTCAGGCCTCTAAAAAGATATGTCTACCCACGGGACAAACAAGCAGCCAGCTCCTTAATGTTCATTACAGACAAACGTCAAAGCTAGTTCATCCCAACTCACCATGTGAATCTCTGGTGCTCAGGCTACATTCTGAATTTCAGTTCTTCAGTTTCTCACTTAAGGTGAACAGAAAAGAACTTTCGAATTGCACAAAAACCAAACATATTTCATGCATTCTATATTAGATTTTTATTAAGTAAAAATGCCCTTCCAATCCAAAAAATACAGCATAACATTGAACTTACATGCAATTTATCCAGTGCTACCTATTTATTTTGAATCCAAACTGTGTAAATACCTTTAAACATCCTGTATATGCAACATTTTGACGATTATCTAAAAACAAAGCTGCACTAACAGAGTTTTGTTCAGCTGGGGATGCACTTCTGACCAACATGAAATAATTTAAAATAGACCTTCTACAATAACTGCCTGTGAAGATGAAAGCCGGTAGATGCAACTGGAATTGAATAATAAACATGGATATTCTTCCTCTAATACAGCGAGGGAAAACCTGGCTTTGAAAGTCCTTTCTGAATGCTGTTAAGGAGGATTTTTTTTCCACTTTTCAAATATGCATGTGTAGAAATGTTCCAAATTGTTCCTGCTTCTGTACTTGTTTTCTCTGGATGCTATTTATCCTTTCAAAGTTAAAACATAGTATTTTGGAAACTGATACATCCAAATTGCCTATAGGTGTGTGAGTATTTATGTTTCTCTCTTGTCTGTTCTATAATGAACTAGCTTTCTGTTTTTGGTGTACGTACCTAGTTTGTCCATAGCCCTCTACTATGGAGGCCCCTGAGTTTGTTTGTGTTCCTAAGTACTGTTTCTATGTGTTTCATTTTAGCAACGTATCAGCTTGAACACATAACACAAAGTACGATGTGTTCCAAATAGCAAAGAGTATAGCAAATCTTTTTATACAGTTCATATGATGGAAGCCACTTCCCATTTGCACTGATTGTGCAAATAAGCCCAAGAAATAACAAGTCAAATAAAAAGGATTTTCACTTAGCTCAAATTAAATATTTAAGTGAAAGCTAAAAATGTGGCTCTAAACTAAATGTGTAGTTTTGAGCTAAATATTTAGCTAATATGCAAATTCCTTTGCTGCTAAACATAAATTTACTATGAAGTGTACTTAAAATTTCAACTTGTAAGATTAAGTTTGCTTTCTACATTTATTTTCACTGTAATAGATTAGTATGGTGAAATTTCAGTTCACATCCACAACTGTATTCAGTGATGTCAGGATACGATGTGACAGTCAGAATGCATTTTAAATGGCAGGTGTTAAGAGAGCATAAGATGGATTTTTTTCAGCTGCAAACACTTCAGATAGGCCATGGGGTAGAAAAAAAACAATATGCAAAAATAACTGTGAACCCATTGTTAAGTTTAGTGGAGGATCTGTGATGCTGTGGACCAGGGTCTCTTCTAAAAGCTCTGGGAATTTTGTTAGAGTTCATTAGAGTGATGCTAGAGAAAAGCCTTTTCTTTCCAACCACCATTAACATAAACTTGTGCAGTTTGTTTAGCACGACTGAGACTTTAAATGGAATTGTGTGCTTAAGTCAAATAAGACTGAGATTTTTAAGCAAGAAGCACTCTAGGTTGGTTTGGCATAAGACAAATGACTAATAGGTGCAAGAGCACCTTTGTCTGGGCCTGGTAATCTCATAAAGAGCATGGCACTATGAACTCTTTGAAAGACGCAAAGACGTTTTATATAAAAGCAGATGGTTTCTAACAGAAAACAGAAGTCTTTTAGCAGTATTATGGTACAAAACAGTTGGCCAAACTACGGAGAATAATGAATCTGACACAAAATGTTCTCAATCCACGACCAGCTCAATCCCCAGACCTAAATGCTCCTAAACTAACCTGAGGTGAGTTGAGAAGAGCAAAGCATGAAAACGGACCCAAGGGAGTGTGTACAACGAGGAAATTTAAAAACTCTCTTTCTCTGTTTGTTCCTGCCTTGTAAAATCTTAGATAAATGTTAAGAGCTGTTCAAACTATCAACAGCAGGTGTACCAACAAATGTGTTTAACAAACACTTGTTTTTTGTATGGATCAAATGAATATAATTATCTTAAAGGTTAGATTTTTCGAAATTTAATTTTCAAACTTTTGTACAGTTCGGGTAGGGACGGCAACAAAAATGGAGAGGGCAGTAGTTGTGCTTGGATGGATCTATTTTTCTAACAAGGAAATAATGTGCATCCCGCCTGATAATAAGAACTATCTTGAAATACTTGTTAAGGTTTTATAATGTGTTAATTAGTCTGATATAGCAGTGACAGATGTGTTACATCAGGGCAAACCTTTGCTTGCATGCATATTTCCTTGTCTTTCTATTAGATATAAAGCAAAAGGAAGACACCAAACCACCAAGACAGATATCCACCACCTTTGCCTCGTACTGCTGAAATGAAGTCTGCAGTTATTATCATAATAATGTCTTGTTTCAAGTTGCTCTGAAATGCCTGTAGCACGCCTGCACCGATTAAGAAATCTTAATTAAGCTTTTGTGATTCTCCTTCATCAGACCTTGGCTCATTTTTTTTTCTTACAAACATTCATATTTTTTTCGTCAGACACTCTCACCTAAATGAACAAGGTGTTAGCAGAGACAGTGATAGAGGGAGAGAAAGCAAAGCCTGTGTTTTCCGCACAAGCTTTCAAGTTTCCCGTGCTTCATCTCTCCCGAGGCATTTAAGTATTAGATATCCCTGCACTGATCCGCTTGTTGTCACAGCAATTTCCCCAGTTGCTCATCATACTTAAAAGTCCTCTCTCATTTCCATTGTAATTATCCAACACAAAGCTCACCTGAGATTCACAACGAAAGACAATTTAGTTTCACCTCTGGAGCAGCGCAGCATGACGCTTACTGTGTAATGGATAAAACAGTTTGAGGTTGCTGGAGAAAGCGGGAGCCACTTCTTCCATTTGATTTCAGGGGTTAGGAAACGTTCCTGTTGGGAGTACGCAAATTTTACATCCAGTCATGAGCATTACTTAGTTGTTGTAAGAGTCCAATCAAATTAACAACAGACCTCACTTGAGGTATTTCTCAAAGAGGAGCATCCGCTGGGAATATTGCCACTGGTGCCTGGTCGATTAAATGGCTGTGGCTGTCGTGAACTACACAGAGGAACATTATTACAGTGTTGCCTCATTCGTCCATGTTTACAGGGAGCAACTGTCTTAATTAAGCATTGTGCAGGCTGATGGATTGGCCAGTCTCACTGTCTCTAGCAGACATATTGATTTCACATTCCATATCCAGATAACCGAGTCCTTTTCCTCCCCTTTGGGCGTTAACGTGCCACTGCAGCGTGGGACCTAAGCAGCATTTCTTTTAAATGCTGCTGTAATTATAAACCTGCAGCCAAGAATGCATGCAGCCCTATTATGTGTCCGATGGAGAGGTTTGTAATGTGACTGCGGCAAAACAAATTGAACCAGACGACCTACTTTGTTAGCTTTGTACACGTGTGTTTCAGTTAGGCTTACAGCAAAATTATAATTAGTCTGGGAGTAGTGCACAGCATCTTCAGTGAGGATTCAAACAGCCGCTGCTGTGTGCTCTCAACATCTGCTTCTCTCAGTGATCCCTATAACAGGGCCTGGGGAGAGAGAGCACTACTAATTACTAATAGAACTAGCTAAGCCTATTGCTGTGAATTACTGCAGCTTTATCTGAAGTGGACCAGATATCACTCCCGAAGCAAAATAGAGGTTGGAGAGATACAGTACATGGAGGAATTGCAGTTCATTGCCGTGTGTGGATTAGTACAATGCTTGTCATATGTTGTGATACCGCTATAGAGGAGTTCTTTAGTCTTGGACATTAGATGCAAGATTCAAAAGCCTGCGTAATAAACAAAAAAAAAAAAAGGAAAGAAGAACAGGCAATAAAAACACCTACAATCTAAGGCTCCTGATGTAAAGCATATCTACACAGCCATGTTTGGGCTTGTTTGCTTATTTCTAATGAATGCTCAAGTTACATGAAATACAGTTATCTACAGGTAAAATACTTATACATGTGACATTATTGTTAGATCACAGAGGTAGGAGCATGGCCAGCTTCCCATCATAGATTATAACACAAATTTTACTGTTTATTAGAATGCTACTGATACCATCATATGTCCATTTGCTTTAGACACCCTTGTTTTGAAAATAATTTTAGCAACAATTTATATAATTTTTTTAAGTAGTTTGTGAACATATCAAACAATATTGACTTCTCTTGCTTACAGAGAAGGAAACCTTAGCACTTCTGAGTCTATAACTGCCCACTGGTGAATTTTGAATTATTTTCTTTTGCCTTAATCCAAAAAGAATTTACCCTAAAAAATTCATTTTACAGTTAAATTACAGCAGAGCAACTTTAAAAAGCTGTTATATTCTTCCTTAGTTACTTAGGGAAGTTGCAAAAAACAGCACATTAAAACTGAGTAATGAGCAATAGATTCTGGATAAAATGGCTTAATTATTGCTTTACCTAAATCTGTAATAAACTTTGTAAAATCATGTTTTAAAGTGGTTTTAATATTATTTAAAACTTTTTTTCTCTCTCTACCTCTCCTCTGCCTTCTGTACAGGTCACATGCAGGAAAGTGCATGGAGGTGCCACAGAACTCATCGAGTGGAGGGACGGAGATGATGAACAGAAGATTTCTCCCACGGGGGCAAGACCACGGATTCTCAACCCCCTGCGTTTGTTTGCCAGGGGCTCCCCCGAGCTCAAGAGCAACATGAGGGAAATGGCATATTTACAGAACATGGAGGACTTTTGGGACTGGTTATCTAACCAGACAGATGTTCAGGGCACACAGGCCAGAACTAAACGCAGACCCATCGTGAAGACTGGCAAGTTCAAAAAGATGTTTGGGTGGGGAGACTTCCACTCAAACATCAAGACAGTCAAGCTCAACCTACTGATCACAGGAAAGATCGTGGACCACGGGAATGGCACATTTAGCGTTTACTTCCGCCACAACTCCACCGGAATGGGGAATGTCTCCGTTAGCCTGGTGCCGCCTTCCAAGGTTGTGGAGTTCGAGATCGCCCAGCAGTCAACGCTGGAGACCAAAGACACCAAGTCATTCAACTGTCGCATTGAATACGAGAAGACGGACCGGAACAAAAAGACCGCCCTGTGTGGCTTTGACCCGTCCAAGGTGTGCTATCAAGAGCATACACAGAGCCACGTGTCATGGCTGTGCTCGAAACCCTTTAAAGTCATATGCATCTACATAGCCTTTTATAGTGTGGACTATAAACTGGTGCAGAAGGTATGCCCTGACTACAACTACCACAGCGAAACACCTTACTCCTCCACAGGATGACCTAGCTCTTAGGACGCAGCAACCTTTTCTTTCATCTCCAAACTGTGTAAATGTCAAATTCTAAAGTCACTGTCCCCCAACCAAACAAACCTAAATACCTGACTTTACTTAAAGAAATTCCACTCGATTGGGCCAAACACTTTGTAAATAGAGCACATGTATCCAGAAAAATATAAACATAGACAGTTATGTCTTTTGAGTCTTGATTTTAGGGGTTTGACAACATAAAAGGCAGTGCTAGCTCCCAACTGTGGGTAAATGCTCATCACAACAGCACATGTTCTCTGGTGTGATTAGTGTGCTGTCCAGATGTTTTCTTCATGGCTAGACCGTGGGCAAAGTGTTGCACCAATTAAAAGTGTAAACCTGGATTCTTGCTGTGCCAGGGCCAAAAGTTACTTCTCCTTATTTAAATAGTTATTGTTTATCACGACAACGTTTTTACCTGGCTAGATAATTATAATGTAGGAACTTGCAGTTATTTGATAGGGCATAAAATAATGAATATTCATTAAAAAAAATACCAATGTATTGTGAAAAATTGGGTAAAAAGTTTGACTTTTAACTAGAGTTGATATGTATTTGTGTTAAGAAGACTTAAAAAAAAGTATATCATTTCAAAATTTATCAGTAAATGTCTATTCTGGAAGATTTAAATAGTTAATATTTAGGGATATCTTTTGTTACATTTCTTATGTATGGATTAATAAGATCCAAACTAATTCATCCAACCTATTTCAAAGGAAACATGACAAAATACACTGATCAAACAAATTTGATTTAAAGTTTTAGAAAAAGACATATACAATGCCCTACAAACATTCGCTTCTTGAACTTTTCCACATTCATCTCTCCCAAATCAATTTATTGACAAGTCTGGGCATTTTTCCCTTTTTTCTACTAGGTTCAACCTTTGTCAGATTGTGTTGAGAGCACATCTCTGGAAATTGACTGAGTTAATCCAGTCGGTGAATATGCTTTGTTGCAAACCATTTTGTTCTTGATCTGATTGTGTGTTTATGGCTCTTGTCCTGCTAGAAGGTGAACTTCCATCCCAGCCTAAAGTTTTGTGTAGCCTCTGGCAGGTTTTCTCCCACCTTATCCAAGTATTTAGCTCCACCCATCTTCCCATAAACTCTGAGCAACTTGAAATTCCTTACTGAAGGAAAGACTCCCCACAGCATGATGCTGGCACCACCTTGTTTTACTGTGAGCACAGTATGTTCAGGATAAAGTGCAGTGTTTGTGCCACAGGTGTCGCTTTGCATGTAGACAAAAACAGGACATTTTTGGCTGATTTGACCAGAGCATGTTTTTCCACACGTTGTGTACCCTAAATGGCCTCTGGATAATTGCACATGGGACTTCTTAAGGCTTTTTTTTTTTCAACGATCGCTTTCCTTTTGTTGCTCCTCCATAAATGCCAGATTTGACGAGTAACCATCTAATAATTTTAATAAATCCCATGCTCACAACAGTGCCAATGTGCAGCCTAATTAAAAGTAATAATAATAATGCTAGCTTATTCTCACTCCTGAGCTGTGGATCTTTGCTTCTCCTCCAGAGTTACTATGTTACCTCTTGCCTGTCCTACTATTTATGTTACATCTGAAGTCAACCAGTTGCAATGGATTTTATTTAGGGGTATCAAAAAAAGGAAACTAAGTACAGGTGCACAACATACTTGAAAATGAAAACAAACTAAATTAAATTTTCTTTCCACTTTACAGTTGGACACCCCTTTATGTTGGTACACCAATTTAAAATCTCAAAATACACCAAGGTTTGTGTTTATACTATGAAAAATCTCCAAGGTGTATAAATACCTTTGCCAGGCACCGTAATGTATTTCCGTTCTCCCATGTTGATTATCCTGCCGTAATTATCCTAAGGCATGTGTGTGCTAAACTGGTCTGAAATTCAACATCTGTGTTTGCAAGATGCACTTTGAGGCAGCAGCCTGCTGAGCGAGCTACACACTGTATTAATGTGTCAGGAGAGGAGAGGAGGGGGAGGCAATAATTGCAGGACAGGTGGATTTAGTGAGTCTGGCAGACAATTATCAGCACTTTGTCATGGTCCTGCTAGCAGCCCTGACATTACCTGTCTTTAATAGGCTTTAATTAGCCTGGGATTTTCTATTCACCAAGTGTAGAGGCTGAAAAAAAGGAAAGAAAATCAGCAGAAAAAAAAGTGTAATTTTAAGAAGTACGGAGATATTTTTCCCCAAATGTATGGCAAGCCTAAGCTGGCAGACTTAAAGTGGAAAAGATGCAGCCGAGCAGTAAATGGTGTAATGCGCTTGGACATTGCAATCACCAAGACAGTTTTAAAAGGTTTCGTTGAAGAGCACCATCACACGAAAAGCCGTAGATTGCATTGCTTGCACACGTCCCGGGTTTTAGGTTAGGGTATGTGCCATGGATGACACTGCAATTATTTCAGTCGATGCCACTTCATGGTCCCTCATTATCTGTAAATGATCCCGTCACCTTGTTGGTGAGGTGTATGAATAATCAGAGTCAATCTACAGTACAATGATATTTTTTGTTTTACTCTTTGTGACGATGCTGTGTGTTTTAACTTGTAACTCAACAATCTGACGTGCTTTAATTATGACTTCAGAGTAAATTGTCAAATTTTTTTATTTCAGTTTTTCCTTAATGATATTTCACTATGTGTACTTCTCCTAATTTTTTGGTGTTTTATGATGATTATCATGTACATAAATGTTTAACTTATTACCCATTGTCTCAGATTTCTTTATTTTCCATTTCTGGACATCACACTGTTCTTGTTTTTATCTGCCTGATCAAAGTTGTTTGAACAGTTTTTCCTGTAAAAAAAAAAAAAAAAAAAAGAAAGTGTATGTGGCGAGATTGCACATGTTCAGTTCCACAGGAAGTTCATTCTGATAAAGTTAAATGGTTAAAGATCACTTAAAGTTTTTATGACATTAAACCTTATAAGAAATTGGCTCCCAGCATCTTGTCACACGGTTCTCAGAGTTGTCTCGTTTCATTCCTGAAAGGACTTCTCAACAGGATAAACACACAATTTTTAAGAGGTACATTTCGGTGTAGCTTTTTAATGGGCAATAAATCTGTGTCCACAGGCGTGGATGATACCAGAGGTACACCTCAGGGAGCACATCCATTTTGCTGTGGCCATCAGGGACAGGGGTCTTTTCATTCGCTTCCATTACTCTTATCTGATCAGGATGAGGCACCTACTCCTTCGGCGTCAAGTCACACTAGGCTCTCCCCGCTGCACTCATCCAAATCCTTAAAAGCCAGGCTGATATGTATTTCTGTTTTCATGCTTCAATTCTCATAGTATTGGCTTTTAGACTACTCTTTTGTGTGACAATAAAATTAACTTACATAATTTATAGCTTCACTTTAATACCAATAGTTGGATCTAGGTTAATTGACTGATTGTTCTAAACTGAAGAAAACAAAATAGATCACATTAAAGAGACGACTCAGAATTAAGGTACTGTTGAAACATTTGAGATTATAAGATAACATTTTGCATGGAGTAGATAACCATCTTTGTGTCTTCACAGTATAAATCCAGATTTACTAGTCTTGGCCACAAACGGTTACAACTAAGTCTGTTTGGTACAAAACTAAAGTACTGGTCTACCATTTTAAAAGCATATTCCATCCCCAAGTAAAAATTTGCCTGTTGCAATATTCCCCAGAGTTAGATAGGTGAGAAAAAAGCATTTGTAACCAGGCTAGTAATTCCCCTGATTGAAGTGATAACAGTTCTCATTCACTTACATTAGATTATACTAAACTAAAACAAAGTACTGTTGCCAGATCAGGGGGATTGTTAGGCTTGTTACAAAAATCTTTTTTTCTCACTTATCTAACTCTGGGAAACATGGCAACAAACATTTAATTTACTTAGGGGTGTAATATCCCTTTAAAACAACAGTTTTAGAAATATCTAATTGAACAGTTTTGCGAATTTTTAAACTGTTGCCACACTTACACTGGATGGATATTAACAGCAATAGCGTTATGTTTACAGGACATTGAGTTAGGAAGAGGTGCACCATCAATGAGCTCCCCTGTGTGAAACAAGTACCAAGAATGAAACATGTAAAATGTTTCTTACTCAATGTACAAATCAGATATAAAACTGCGGTGGTTGAAAAAGAAAAAACAAAACAAAAAAAACACAACAATCAAAACAATTAATTACATTTGTTAGGTTTTTACACATATTTGGACCTCCTCCTACCTCCAATTAACACATTTCAAAACCCCCAATATCAGGGCACCGCATCGCTCAATGGTGGAGTAGGCATAAAATATGCGAATGCTACTGTCCTGTATTTGATTTCCAGCCCCAGGCCATTTGCTGCATGGCTTCCCCCTCTTGCTCCGCCCTCCTTCCAGTCCAGCTACTAATAAATAAAGGCCACTAGTGCCCCGAAGCTAGACCTGAGTTGCTTTAAGAAGGTAGAAGGTTTGGTTTTGGCCATCCTTAAATTAGCTATTACCATCCGCCATCAGAATTGGCTGGTCTGGATTTATATATGTGCATCTTAAATTTTAAAATAATCAAAAAGAGAATTCAGTAATTAAATTGAAAAAGTGAAACTTAAATTGATTGACAGTGCAATTTATTGCACATTAACTTCTGTATTTTGATGATTATGGCTTACAGTTGAATAACTTTAATGGTAAATGGACTGAACTTATATAGCGCTTTTCTAGTCTTACTGACCACTCAAAGCGCTTTACATTGAAGCCACATTCACCCATTCATACACCGACACCCAACATGGCTCGGTAGGACAATGTAGAATTTGGGGGTTAAGTGCCTTGCCCAGGGGCACATTGACATGTGACTGGAGGAAGCTGGAATCGAACCTACGACCCTCCGATTGCAAGCCAACTACTCTACCACTGAGCCACAGTCGCCCCTTTACCATTTCTTACAGTCAGAATATTACATGTAACTAGGGATGCAACAAAATAAATTTTTTCAAGCTGATGCGATACAGATACTTGAATCTGAGAACTGGGCGATACAGAGTACCAATGCCGATACATCAACAGAAAAAATGCAATGAATTGGAAGGCAGGTTTTATTTTCCTTCTCTGCTTGTTACAACAAATGATGGTGAATTTGATTTAAAAAAATTATATATTAAGTCAAATAAGACTGAAGTCTCCCCACCCAAACATATTAAAAAAATTATATATTAAAAATGACAAAACTAAAATTCCAAGTTGAAAATGTAAATGTTTTTTGACTTTATTGCAGAGTTTCCAATTATAAAGTATGGGTTCATGGTATTGGTCAACTTTAACCGATACGAGTACGTCAGACAGTTTTGTATCGGTGCATCCTAGCACATAAACAACTAAAAAAAATTAAATAAAAAAATTGAAATCCATCATAGCTATGCTTTCTTTAAGCTGGAAGACTGTTAACTTGCCAGTTGTCCACTGGACTTAGTTCCACACTCCCTATATGTAGGGTAAGCCACAAAGTCACTGCTAAAGAAGCTGATGGTCAGAGTTGTGTGAGTTCCAGCTTATTAAGAGTTGAATGAAACGTGATAGAAAAATATGTAGAAGCAACTGGGATATCCATAGCCCTGAAAGGATTTTGAAGCCAGACATATTCATGATTCCAAAACATTGGCTACAACTGTAAACATATTAGTATTGAAAAAGCGTCATGAAATTTTATTGCTTTTTTAAGCAATACGTTTAAAACCGTACAATATGAAATACACCGTGTTAGTGTGTATAACTGATTTATATTTTTTTATTTTAGTTTTCAGCTCCAAAAATTATCTACAGCAGGTAGGTTCAGCAGCACACTTCAGAAATACTAAAATACCCCTTTAGGTTTCTCCTGCCGTGCCATCATCCAGTGCATATTTGCTACCATCTCAATGACAGCAGAATTTTTCAATTCTGACAGCACAACTGCAGGCTCCTTCTCTTTCAAGCACTGCAGTTAGTGGAGGAAAGCGAAGGAGAAAGATAAAAAGGTTGGAGAGGCATCCTGAAGCCGAGATGGTATCAGGCCTTTTCGAAGGATGTGTGCTGAGAGGGGCGGACGTGGATCAGCAAGCCGCTGATGAAGACGTCTGTTCTAGCAGGAAAGAGCAGCCTCACATCCGCTTTAATTAGACTTAGGGCCTTGCATTCACATAAAACAAGAGGGAACAGTCTTTTATGTATTTTAAAAAAAAAAAGGGGGGGGGGTTAACATTCACAATAGCACTTTAACTGTGTAGTCTTGGAGCATTTCCTTTTGATTAGGCCAGTTTAGCCATTTTGTAATTATAATTGAAAAAGACATGCAGGAACAGAACTCCCCCAACACAAAGAAAATCACTTCTACATAACATCCACATCTATTAATGGAACCATAAAAAGAAACTGTGGATAATCATGACCGCTCTGTACGCTGGGATCTGTGGTAAAACAGAGCCAAACAACCTTCAATTAAGAGGAGACAAAATAAGTAACGAAGCTGAGCCACTTTAGACTGCTGGAAAATGTTTTAATGGGTTAATGCAGGCATTCTTGCAGACAACTTCATAATTTTTCCAAAGTTTCAACGTGACGCTGAATGACGAGTAACATCATCAAAAAATGATCCTACTCTCACTTTACAAAATTCTCCGAAGTGTCTGTCACACCACACTACATACGAGACGGACTGAGTAACCATGACGATACCCCACCCCTATTGAAACACAGAATAACATCGCCAGTAGAAGTGATGCTCAGCATCCTACAGATATCCAAGCAGGTTAGAGGAACTCTTTTGCACATACTCAATTCATGGAATTCTGCACAGATGTCAAGAGAATTTGCAGAAAATATGTTGTTAAAAACAAAACCGGAACTTTTGACACTTTCTTTTGACAATAAAACAACCATGCATTACTCTCTCCACTTTTAGTTCACAATATACTGAGGATATATATTTGAAAGTTGGCAGTACTAAAAGGAACAAATTTTTTTTTTTTTGTAAGAGTTCACAAATGTATGATCCGAAATGTGTAATTTAAATGGGAGACAAAACATATTTCCATGGACTTCCAATGTTTCCGCATATTTGGGCCAGACACTTCTCCATCTTACACGGGTTGACACTTGTCTTCATAATGGCAGATTACTACCCCCCTCCCCCCAACAAATACACAATAAAACACACTTTCTTGTACATTGGTCTTCTAAGATGGTTCAATTGTCATTTACATAGAAATGGTGCCATCAATATGGGGCATACGCATATTTTCAAAAAGTGTAAAGAACTGACCTTGCACTGAGTGTTCATGCTTTTAATGTCTAGTCACAAAACGGGCTAAACATTACAAATATATAATATTTCCCATTTAGTTAAACCTTTGTTACGTTCCTATAGAACTCCATATCAAAATGACTATACATGGGAACTAGTGCAATCTGGAGGAGGCCTGGTCTTTGTGACAAGGCAGGCACGGAGTAAAATGGACAAAGCGCTCTAGAGCCGCTTCAGAGCAATGGCAGATATATTAAGGCCATTTTGAAAATTACAGGAAAAAAAATGTAGAAGAGAACTTGGCTTGCTATCCGCGCCAAACGGAGTTCAGCTGGGCCAGCAAAGCAAGCAACACCGATTGAATCAATTGTTTTCCAATCCTCAGATGTCAGAGTTCCATGTGCCAGCCTCCCCCCCTCCCCAACGTCCCTGGTCAGAAAGTTCCACTCTTCTTTATTCAAGTGTGTTCAGTTTTGGTGGAAATAAAAGAGTGGCACACTCATTAGTCCTTTATTTGTAAAAACTCCATGCTTCACACCCTCCTTTATAGTCCAGGAGTAAAGTCGGGCAGTCAGGACTGTTTTAGGCGCTTCCTCGGAAGACCAAAGGGTGGGCACTGTGCTGAAGCCAGGGCACGGAAGGCTTCGGCTACCAAGTGAGGGTGGGACTGGATCATTGACTTCCAGCCTGCAGTCTCCATTATGTCTGTGGCGTGACTGTAAGCACAGGCAAAATGAAGTTAACACTAAGACGCGATAATCAGCACATTAAAAAGCAATAAACATAAATGAGATTGTAATGCAGGGGAGCTCTGACTCAGCAGTCGCATCTTCATCTAGAAAAGGGTTTCAAGTACTTTTTTCACAAAGATAAACAATTAATTCAAGGAGATAAATCAAGACATCGACTGTTGACTGAATTTGGCTGATTTTCAGCTTGGCCCTGACCAGCGAATATCTTGTGGGTAAGCATGGGCAATGTGACTTAAAAAAATGAAATCTCTGGGGATTTTTTCATACCAAATCTTTTGTGTAGCTGGGTTTTCCCAAACGGAAATTGCAAATGACAAGTAATATTTTCAAAAACTGGTGGACACCGCTATTGAGGGATTTTTACTCAAAGTTAGCGACTTTTGGCATCAGTGAGGTGTTTAAAAATTAAGTTAAAACTTTTCAAAAAACTTTTTGGACCAATGGTTGGGGTAAATTCAGGCTAGTAAAGAGTGTGAGAGAACAACCCTTGAGGTAGACCAAATTAATCCAGGATAAAGTTCAGTAAAATTGTTCTGTTTGACACTGTTGGATTTTTCTATTCTGTTGTAAAATATTGAACATTGGGAAATGTTGGCAGCCTCTTAACAGTTTCAGAGTTGAGATACATATCTAAATTCTCTAGCAAATACACACAGCTGCCCTCATCGCTAAAAAAAAAAAATAAAAAAATAAATCGAAGTCAGTTCGAAAAACGCCTACTCCGCAATAAATGAAACATTTGGTTCAAAACTGTAAAATCCTGCTTTAAGAAGACCTCAGCACCTCAAAATCATTCAAATCAATAGTTGTAGCCCAAACATTTACAAAAACTGGAGAAAAGAAAATGGGTCCATAAAATTCTGTTGAGTCCATGTCTAATTCAGGATCCACTGATGCATACACAAATCAAACAAAATAAAGTTCTATGTTTCAAGGTGTCCTGAAACGCTCCACTAAATCATTGAAAATAAACACCTGCTTCCTGTCTTTTAAGAGTAAAACAAATATTCCATTTCCAGGGTTTATCCAAGTACGAGTCTATTAATAACTTGGATACAAAGATATGGGGCTTCAAACTGAAAAGGCAAACACCACTCTGTCTGCGTAAGCTAAAACAATGAATTCTAATGCATCTGGTATGGGGAAGAGATAAGAGTGTGTTATTAATCTTGTGTCACATATATCAGCTAATTACATACTTGCTATTCCAGTTCTTTCCATCTTTACAGCCCAGCTGTCTCAGGACACTGCACCTATGGCAAGGAGATAAAAAGGTAAGCATTCAGGGCTGGTAAACAGAAATGGCAGCAGGAATTTATCACTTGGCTTTTATTTTTTTTTGGCTTCTTTTTTTTTTTTGCAATACTTGCCTGTTGATAAAATCTATGGCTTGTGCTTTGAGTTGCTCGGCACTGTGCAAGTCAGCCAAGATGAGGGTGTCGGCCACATTTTCCACTGAAAGGCTGTTGCACAAGGCCTCCTCACACATGACCTTTAAACGCTCCAGAGCGTACTGGAGTGGGAGCAAGGGGGGCAAACAGAATACAGTGGTGACTGAAAGGTTGGGAGGTACATTCATTTGGTTTGGGGAATTCACGAGCAATTTCCTAATGTTGTAAATCTGCCCAAAATGTGGTAATAAAACCCTTTCTGATTCTGATTTTATTTTTTTATATTCTAGGCTGTCTGCAAATCAATTCTCAGTTAAAATTAGCATACTGAATCTACAATCCATACAAAAACCTTGATTACTCTCTAACAGCATAAAAGAGGGAATTTGAGTCTTAATGTAGTGATAGATTTAAAACTTCAGCATCTCCCTCAGCTATTCCAACATAGACAAATCTTGACATGTAAACACATCTAAAAACACAATTTGCTTCCTTTCCTCCAATCCGTTCCTTCACAAACAAATGTGCAGGATGGATACAGCCAGCACACAAGTCACCTGTATGCAATACGCATGCAACCCCTGTTTTTATTTTCTCCAGTAGGCTCCTAATGTTGTTAAATGTGCAGTGTGGCTCACAAATGTGGTGCATTTTCCCCTGAGTTTGCTATGCCTGTTCCAGTGAGGCGGACAGAGGTGGAGGAAGAGGTGTTTACATCCAGGGCTATCAAAGAGGTGATTTCACAAAAACGCAGCGTCGCCAAAACAAAACCGCAATAAACCGGTACAATAACACTTAACATGACACATGAGGTGCCAGTGTTACAAAAATGTGTCATTAACATTTCCCAATGCAGGAGTGTTGATTTTAAGGGGGAGGGAAAAGAAAATGCATTTACTCTGCCTCATTTTCAACAAGAACAAGATAAAAATCATTTGAATACATGAAAATTGAAGGCTAACTGGATGTGTATGTTTAAAAAAAAAATATTTGTACAGTTATAAAAACAAGCTAAAAATACAAGAAATTTTTCAGTTCTGAAGAGGCTTTTATTACAGAGATGCACCAATTCAACAGCAACAGATCAGAGTCAGCTAACGTTCCTTCATCGGTTCTTACAGGTGATCAGCAGGAATTTTCCTTTTATTTAGCTATTTAAACTCATCAAGTCCAGTCATTTTTAGCATTGAGCAGCTAGAAGCTTCTAATGTAAAAAAATGATATTCACGTCCACGAAAATGCTATGAATTTCTGTTTGGCATTGTTGTATTAGTTTAAGAGGTTAATGTTTCAACTCGATGTGGTGAAGTACCTCTAAGATGCTGCACAAAAGGAGCTACAGAAAAAGTTTAAAATATTCTCATAATCATCCAATATAATTTAGGTTACACAAAAGTCATGTTATATTAAGTCTTTACGTTTTATTTGATATAGTAAAACGTAAAGATTGCCTTTGCTAAATGGAGGGTTTTCATGTCTAATTGCATTATACATTGTCCACAACACTAAGTGGAAACTCCTGATGGGACTGTGTAATTTTTATTTAACCACAGCGTTATAAACTAAGTGAAAATTTTAGAATTACTTTTTTTATTTTATTTCTGCATAACTGAACAGTGTTACCAATTATATTTTTATTAAACTGATCAGCAGTCTAGCAGCTTTTAATTAGTAATCTTTCCTGCCCAGGGGAGCAGCGACAACCACTTCCATAGGGCACTCTTTGAAAATGGAAGACATGAAAAAGAAACATGCACCTCAACTAAGACTGAGGTGTGTTCATTTTCATAGGTCATGAAATAATTAGAAGAAAATAGCTACGACAAGAGAGCCAAAGAGAGGACACATGACTCGGTGCAAAAAAAGGTCAAAGATCCGTTCCTCAGAATGCTTCTGAGTACAACTCTGCAAAACCTTGGAGAAGACTAAGCACCATCTTCGTGGGAAAATGGTTTGTGCAAACAGCTAGGTTGTCAATTTGAAATGTGATTTTTTTGGGATATCATGCTACTGTAATAAAAATATTTTTAGCATATTTACACAACTTCACCAGGGATGCCAATATGTTTGGTTTTCTGCATCAGGGACAAATTCATATTCACAGTTGTCAGTGAGTCTACTGGGAAACACTAACCTTAAGATTTCTAGTGGCACATAATCGGTTATGCCCAGGACTATATAAAGTTTCTATAAATTAGTGTTTAATTTAAACAATTATGTTTAAATTAGCTACTTTGTCATTCAGGTTCTGAACTGATGAAGCCTTTTTGGATGAGAGGTGAACATTTCAAGAAACAACAGAAATCCAGTTGCCTTCTCTTTAAGCACTTAGGTAAAGAAAAGAAAAAGAAATACATTAAATAAAATTATGCTTTCAAATTATTAAATGATAATCATCTAGATATTCTAAAGATTAGCCAAACTAAGCACTCCAATTAAGAAAAAAAGTTGAAGGAAGATAACGATGAAATATAAATAGAGCTGACAAAGCTAACCGTCAAGGGGTACTTACTTTATCAGCAGCTGCCAGCAAATTGTCTGCCATCTTCTCCAAGTTTGGTGCCTTCCCTGTATAAATGAAGCCCATCATTTCCCTAAAAACATCTGGATCCACATCACTGATGTCAACCCGATTCTGCAGATGAAACAGGAGGTTTGTTTACTACACATCGAATTATAAAGTTTGATTTTATACAGTTCCTTGCAAAACTTCTAAAACATTTCATTTAGTTCCCTGACTTATAAAGACAAAATGACAAAACTGAGAAGTGGAAGAAAAAGAATAAATAGAGTTAAACAAAAATACAAACATAAAAGAAGGCGGTCTAATCAGACAAGACCAAACTTTGATGTTTTTGGCCTACATGAAGAAAAATATGATTGGTGGAAACCTAACAATACACAAAATCTCCAAAGAGAAACATGATGGTGACAGCATCATATTGTGGGGATTATTTTCTTCAGGAAAAGGATGGCTAGCAGACATTGATAGTAAGCGGCAAAAAGTTGAGTCTGTGATGAAGTTTCATGCTCTAGCAAGACAGCAACATCAACATACAGCCAAAGCCACCATGCAATGTTTAGTCCAAGACCTGAGCTAAAATATTCTGAGAATCGGGCCAAAACTTTAAACTTTCCATTTAAAAAGACTTCCCATCAAACCCGCCTTTTGAAGGCAATTGTTTGCACTAGATTTTAAATTAAAGGCATCAGACCTTTAGAGTTTTTATACACACACACACACACACATATATATATATATACACTTTTTTTTTTAATCGAAAACTCTCCATCTTTTTTTTCTCCCACTTCATAGTTATGCAATGATTTGTTTTTGGTGCATCAAATAAAATTCCAATGAAATACGTTGAAGTCTGAAGATGTAACGAGAGAAACCCTAAGGTTTAAGAGGTGTGAAGCGAGGCACTGTAAAGCTAATAAAATGTATCCCGATTTTTAGGATATTTGTTTCTTCAAACGTGAAAGTATTTTGAGCCATGGTTGCAGCATGTCACAAATCAAGTTGTTTGTACACTGAGGACCCTGGAGAAGTAGCAAGTTAGTGCTCTTACCTTTTTACTTTCCTCCATTTCATGTTCAAACATTGCATTAAAGACTGGGGACCTCGCTGTTAAAATAAATACAGAGGTGAATAAATAAACTTACATGTAAAAAAGGATTAGTCAACGTCTTAATAAATTTAAAGGTTTCTCTTTTTAACTCCTTCAAGAATAGCACATGCCTGTTTTGCACATCTTTGAACATGTTCACTCATCTTCTCTCCTTTGAACAGATTTGGTTGGTAAAATGGCAGGCCAGAGTTTCCTACTATACGAAAGCTGAAATACTGTTGCTCACTTGTTAGTCACTCTGGATTAAGGACCATGCTCAATGAGTGAAGTAAATCTATATTCAACATTCAGAGCTCTCAAAAAAACATCAACACAAAAAAAAAAAAAACAGCAGCGTAATTCCCATAATAGTCACGTTGCAAGCATTTTCTCCTTGAACACTTCAGGAGCCACCATGTCTAATCGAGATAAGCGCAGAGAGCCAGCCTCTCAATCTCCCGGATCCTACAGTCATCTGGGTCAAGCAGAGCCAAGCAGGAGTGAAGTTGTGGATTAGCAACCACTGCAGAACTGGGCCACAACAAATCAAGTCCAGCACACAGATCCTCCTTAGCCTCCCAGGTGCTTATGGCTCTCTACGCGAGGTCATTCAGAAGATGCATTGATCGGGTCTTTTTTTTTTCTTTCTTTTTTTTTTCTGCCACTTGTGATGCTCCTGAATGTCATGTGCCTGTTCTGATGGGGGATGAAAATGTCCTACCTGCAAGGATGGATTTGTGGGCTTTGAACTCTTGGCCTCCCACGTAGAGGCTGCAGTCTGTGAAGCGTGAACACTCCCACAGGTTCCCAAGGTCATCAGAAAGCTGACATTCTGGTACTTTCAGCATGTTCATGTTGGACTGACCCGAAATGTTGACAGAGTCCTGGACGACGCTCACCTGAACATATACAACAGAACAAGCAAAATAATGAAGTATTCTTTCATGTATTTATATGTCAATTACTTCTTTGAAACTGCAGACAAAAGATACCCAACTCAATGATGAACTCTTTCACAACCAGTTATCAAAAACATTTGTCAACAGTCCTAAGCAAAAATATTCATAACTAGTTGGAATTTTTCACATTTTGTAAATTTACAACAACAAACGCTGCAGCATTTTTATGGAGACACAAAGTAGTGCATAATGAGGCATTATGAGGTTGAAGAAATAGGATACATAGTTTTCGAAACTGCTTAGGCTTAAAATCTTCACTGTAACATGCTTTTTTATTTTTTTATTTAAACCTTACTCAGATTATGTTTTGCAGATCAACCTTTCGCAATTTTGTTTCAAATTCTTTGTCTACCGGCTTCATTTTTTAAGTCTTGCCTTCTCAGCTGAATATAGGTCTCTACTCAATCTGGCATATCCTAAAACATGAATATGCTTTGACCTATATCACATGTGTCAAACTTTGATCCTTGAGGGCCAGTGACCTGCACCTTTAGATGTGCCTTTGCTTAACCACAGCAGATTTAAATGATGCTTCATTAGTAGCATTCTGGGAAATGTGCACGCTTGCTGAGAAGGAAATTTAGCTATTTGATTGAGGTTGGACAAGGGACACTTCCAAATGTGGTTTTCCTTCATTTCTGCAGAGAATCCAGATCCCCACAGCATTATGCTGCCACCATCACATATAACCATGGTAGTACAGTCCAGGGTAAATAAATAGCATTTTTACAAATGAGCCAAAAACTTCTATTTTGGTCTCATCTGACCGAAAGACCTTCCTTCAATGTGTCCGCTACAGGTATTGTGCCAAAATGGGCTGGTAAGTAGGTTGCGTAACACAAAGCATGTCCCAACCTTTTATATTTCAATTTGGGGAAGGGGGGGGGGGGGGGACTAGTTCTTTCTACTCACTTTATCAGTAAAAAGATTTTCAAGATTTGTGGTTGTAATATGACAAAAAGTGAAAAGGTTTAAGATGTAGCGATCAATTTATAAGGCAGCGTACATATAATTTATGACAAAAGTTTTACCCTCTTTACAGAAAGTGGCAGTTTTTTACCAATCATGGCAATATTAAAGCAGCTGCTCTGACATCACAACATACACTGACACTTCATTTAACTTTTCCCATGCAAGAACATTTTTCCAACACATTTACTCTTCTTGACATTCTGAATTCAATTATTTTGAAAACAAGCATCAATTTAAACCAAAGATGTGAGAAACATTTAGCTCTGAAGAAGTAAAATGTCATCCAATGCAAATTTCAACTGTGAGCCATAATTCAGCATCTCTCAGAAATAAACTAGTCATGACATGAAAGTTCTACTAATAGAAAATGTTATGCACTTGGATAAAAAAAAAAAAAAAAAAAAATTAAACTTTTTGAAAGACACCTTGAAGTGATTTAACCTGAAAACAAGAACAAATCCGCTTTGTAAATATAAAACTATTTCAATCACAATTTGTAATTAATGACGAGTGGCTTTGTTTCGGTAGATTTAAAGTCACAAAAACTGTTTATTCAAGCATTATTAATAACATTAAAAAAAAAGAAATTAGGATCCTATTACCTCACAGAAAAGTGTGAGCTTGTCATCTGGTAAGAGACCATTAGCTTCATCGAGGAGGAAATCTCTCCTTATAAATTTTTTGAAGCCCCAGTCTTTGCCTTGGACAAACCTATATGCTCTTTGGCTCTCTGGAAACAGAAAAGAAGTCATGTCAGGTTTTATAATATCCCTTAAACCTGCAAGCTTTAAAAAACTACAGCAAAATGTGCATGGTATTGTTTGTTATTGTTTCTGCTCACCCATCGCTTTTGTTTCCTCTCTTTTAGCATTCAACAAAGAAAACTTAAACTTTGCTCTGACTTCACTTTTTGGACAACTAACAAGAAGTAAATACAGTGATAGATAATCTTTGCTTTCATCATCAAGTCCCTTTGGATTGACTCGCAGACACCTGGTGAAGGAAGAAATAATTATGTTTAGAATATGTATGAATATGTGTATAGTACATCAACCTATCCATGACCACAGATACTTTACACTGAAAATTAGATTAAAATGCTTTACTAACCATTTCATTTTGTCATTAGGTCCGGAAGAGAAGGTTGAGCTCTTCAACACTTCTCCCATTTCTTCTCTGCAAAAACTAAAATTGTTTATGGTCCACATGTAGGAAAACTTCACTACTTTGACCTGAAAACCGATAAAAATAAAGCACAGAAGATTTTTATGATTATTTCAAATGCAGAAATAAAAATTAATGAGTCTTAGTAAATATTTCAGAAAGTAAGTCAGCAATCAATTCAAATAAAACTGCTATGTTATGTTGAAAGACTGATAATATAAAAGGAAATATTGCAGATGTAATTTAGAAATGTACTCTAATTTTAAGTTTAATTGGATATTTCAGTTTTTTGAGGTTAGGTTCAGAGTAAAGGCTACTAACAGTTAATACTTCACACTACCTTATCTTTATTTCAGTTTCACTGACCAGAAAAGCTTTGTATGATCAATGTGAATTCTCTATCAATCTAACTCAAATAATTTAAGAAGACCGAATCCCAATGAATGTTGTCCTTACAGACTTTACAAAACAAATAGATCCAGTTTACATATAAAAAAAACAGTATTGTCAATTTAATCCGACTACAAAGACAGAGTCAAAGTCAATTACATGGACTCTAATTTCAATCCCAGTTATAAAAACCGGCTTTCTTCGAGTAAATGATGTCACAGCAATCCTTTCTCCTTCTAAATATCGACATACTTCTTAAGTTATGTAATCTTTTGAAGTAGAGTACTTGTCTAATACAAATGTTTCTTTGGCTTAAGGTTTACAAAATGAGCTGAGAAGATAGATTCTTAGGACTGAAGTCCATTTTGGAACCGGCTTCACGCGGAGTACTTGTTAGCTTTAACATGTAGTACCAGCTAATCTGGATTTCTACAAATAAACAACACCACTTACTAGAAATTAACCAATTTAACAATTTTCATTGATCCTCACAAGAATAAAAATCTAAAGATGTCATTGCATATCTACAAATCTTAAGAATATCCATACAGGCTATGGGATTTTATCACCACATAAGCTCTAATACTAGGTTGAAGCGTATGTTTAGCACCGGTTGTTTGTTTCAACGGCCAAAACAATGGGTACACTCCTGCGCAACGGGTGTGACAGAAGCGCCAACTCTGCTTGAACAAAGAGCTGCTGACCTATGGGGCTAGCTGTGATTGGCTTATTCAAAAACCAATTAGAGCCCCTGCAGATTCAAGTTGACCTCATTCAGAGAAAAGCAATAAAAGCCAAGATGCAACAGCGATCTGAAGCTGAATCAAAAGTTTAAGAAAGGAAGTAACACCAAGCATGTGTTATGAAATGCTGTATTAAACAACAATTTCAGCTACATTTATAAACAATAATGACAACTACCTTCACACACACTACACTCCGTTTTAATACCACCAGGAATGTTTTGTTGTTGTTGCAAAAACAGACCTTGTAAGTTCAGTTTGTTACCATTTTTAAAAATTCTGGTAAGACACTTAGATCGACAGTAAAGACTGATAAGACACTTTCTAAAAATCATAAAACTGTGTTTAGAAATTTTACGGAGATTTCAAGGGGTGCTGATAATGCTGCCCCTTATCAGTTTTATACTTTAGCTCTTTTTGTTGTTTATTGGCACAAAATACAGCCAGCTGCCTCCAGACGTACCGCACTGACAAAAGACTTTGGTAACAAATGATTTGGCAGAAATTTCATAAATTCTTTTACTGCAAAGAAATTTGTTTATATGACACCAATAAATAATACTTGCATGCTCAGATTGATTATAGAACATTACACAATCAAACATTATAGAATGTTTGATCAGGGGTCTTAACCCATCAAATTTAATTTGTCAAAACATAATTTGAGTGTAATTTTGCTAACTTATAAAGATACTTAAAACAAAAACATGAATGTGTTTATAATTGCTATGTAGATGGAAACAAAACAGTTTGCTTAATTTTAATAGAGGTGTAAATTGAACAGCACGAAGTATTCAGCAGTGGTTTGCTTCTGTTTCCCAAGCGTCATTAAAACATGGAATAGGACTGTACCCCTTGGGCTTAACAGCAGTATGTTGCAGAAATTGGCTCAAGTTTCCTTTTAAAAAATATTTTTAATATGCAAGTT
Organism: Apricaphanius iberus; assembly: GCA_028564705.1. Taxonomy (NCBI): domain Eukaryota; kingdom Metazoa; phylum Chordata; class Actinopteri; order Cyprinodontiformes; family Aphaniidae; genus Apricaphanius; species Apricaphanius iberus. The sequence goes on from JAPXFQ010001282.1 coordinate 911,836, forward strand.
TGTCTTACCCCTATCGCATCATATAATGAGATAACTTTTATTAGAAGCAGTATAAAATGTGAGTACAATTCAGGAAAAGGGAAAAGTATATGTTTAAAACTTTGAGCCAATTTCATGCTAACAATACCAGCTAACATAATAAAACCAATTGTATGCATTTCAAAACAGGACCATATTATCCTTATCAATATGAATTTCCTCCTTGTAGGAGAATGAAGGATTATTCTATTCGATGATCATCCAGTAAATGAGTGTATTTCCGTACCTGTGTGTAACACCAGCTCTCTGCCACAGGTCCACTTGACATCTCCCCAGGGGGAGGAGGGGTGGGAACCCGTGACATCACTGGCTCGGATGTACCACTCACTGACGTCGTTAAAGCTCTGACAAATCCAAGACAAACAAAGTGTTATTTCTGGGTAAATCATCAATGGATATTATTTCAATATTTTCTAAAATTAGAGGACAGAGCCTCTCAAGAGATGCCTAAGCATGAAAAAAATGTTTTCAACAAGCCTGCATTGGACTGTAAATTGATTCTGATTAGTGACAGCTTACATTCATTTAAAAAAACGATCAACATTGAACTAGATGCATCTTATTTTTACAGAAACTGGGAGGTATTTTGATAGTGGAAAGATAAAACTACATCCATCAAAACGTAACCACTTCATGGCGATGTGAGAGAATATCCACATCGCCATGAGTAAAGAACACAGTTCTCGATGAATGGCTAAATGGATAAGATTTTAGTTTCTAGCCACTCGACGGAGCTGAGAACTAAAACACGTCCCTTTAATTCATTTTTGTAATTTGTAGTGAGTGATCAAAAGTTTATGAATCACTTTTGTTAGTTATTCTATTAATTCTAATGCTTAAGTTCTTCATTATTTTATGTGTTGTTTATTAAATTAAATATTGTTAAATTAGCTTTTCCCATATCAATGGAACCCTGCAAAGAAAACATTGCTTGAAATATCTGAATATTTTTTACGCTGTAAATTTTCACTGAGGTTACTGCTTTCTTTTTTTTAACAGTTTCTTTTTCTTACTTTTTGTTTTGCTTTATATATCTATATATATATCTATATATATATATATATATAAAATTTATTTCAGTGTGAATATGAATGCTTCCATTCGCTTTTCTGCTGGTACACCTGTGGGAAAGTAAGGAATGTTGCTACTCTTCTACTTTTAAGGTATTAACATTGACACAAACTTGCAAACACCTCGCACACAAACAAAGAAAGAATGACATATAAACTGTAATAAATACAATTAAATAAAAATCAATTTGTGGAAAAGCTTTTTTTTTTTACATTGCCACACCCATGATCAACAGATGAGGTGAAATTACAGTTTTTATAACAGAATAATTATTTAGGACTAATGCAACAGCATAATGACACAAGTACTTCCATAGACAGAACATCAGAACATTTGGAATAGATATTTTACTGACTAAGATATACAGGCCAGCACAAGTTTTACGGAAGTACTGTGCAAAGACAAAGACAAAATCTGGTAAAGTCAGGCAGGGGCAAGATTACTACAGCTAAATCACTCAATGTATTAAAATTTTTCATGATTGGGAACTCCAAAGAAAATTGTCTAAATTTGATGGAAGGATATTACAGTTTCGAATGTGGTCAACTGGATTTTGACAATATATATCAACAAACAAAAAAAAGTTTGTCAAAAAAGAAAAACAAAAAATGTTCCAATGCAAGCTCTTTCTTTTAAATGATGCTGCATTCCATTTGTCTCGGATACTCGGGCGCCCGAGTTGCTGTACACGAGAATGTGACGTAATTCCCCACTTAAAGCGTTCCAGTTTGTCTCACTACACTCCGAGTTGGAAAGAACATGGACGCTTTGAGGGGAGCAGCTGTCAAGGGGCAGGCTAGTCATTGTTATTGTTGTTAGCGACATAGCATCTTCAGCAGACCAGCATGAAAAACAAAGCTGTACATTGTATTGCACGCACAGCAAGGCCGTGCAATGTAAAAATTGGTGACCGGATAAAAGCGGAAATGTAGTCAAGTGTGTAAGAGAATTTAAAAACAACATTGAAGTAACAACATAGTACAAATAAAAAGAAAATAAATCTCAACTACGGGGCGCAGCCATCTTTGTTTCCGAGCTGCTCGCTCTACTATCAGAGATCCGAGTTGGAGCACAAAATTTCCGACCTAATGGGGCGTGTCACGGTAAAATGGCACGGGACAACGGTGAGACAACTGGAATGCAGCATTAGCCTCTGTTCTCTGTCTGTGAATTGCTGCTGCTATACCTGCTCTAGTAAAGATTGAGCAATTCTGAACTGTTTTTTGTGGGTGTTCTGAGGACAACTGAAAATGAAATGTTATTTTAAATATGATACACCTGAATTCTTCAAATTATCTCAAAAAAAATAATTTTAAGCCCATTTCACTGAATGTTAATGCATCACCAATCAGTGCCATTTGTGTTTTTGTTTCTTGCTCTGATACCTTGACTATATAATCCAATGCCTGCTTAGGTTATAGAAGGCATGGCCCAATCAGTGCTACCAAGGTATAGCAAGGTTTTAAAAAGTTACGGCTTCGAAACTTGGTGGTGGTGCTGGGCATTTCCTAAGTTTACGAGACATAACAATCTGTATGCTTGAAAATATTTCTCAAAAACAAAGATAGTCTCAAAATGTATTAATCTTCTTAACACAGACTGCCCAACTAATTAATCAGCTAATAACTTCTTACATGTTTTACACTCAATATATATTTGGAACTTTTTTTTAAATTCAGCAAAGTGTATTTATCGAAATCAGAATACATCATGATTATACAGCATATTATAATACTTCATGTAATCAGTATTAAATGTTTTTTTGCATAAGTCCAAATATTTATATTTTCTGAGCTTTAAATATAAACTATTTGATCATTTTAAACATTTATGTGTTAAGGTTTATGTGAAAACTGTTATTTTCACTGAAGGTTATTAAACTGTGAAAAATCTTTTTTTTTTGCCTTCTTAGGTAAAATATGTTCAAATAAAAGTTTTATTTTGATTATTTCATTTTATTTTTAAAAATCTGTTTAAATGCAAGAAAATATTCAACATCTTTCAAGGCAGGACGAGTTGGTATTTTGTATATTCAATTTTCACAGGATTAGGAGCATGTCCAAAAAAAGAGAGATCTCGTATAGAACACACACATATTATCATGCATAGACTTGCTACTCAAAAACTGTTTTGAGGAGTAAGTTGCAGTACCTGAAACCCCTCCACCCCTTAGCTTACCTACGACATGTGAATCATGCAAGACGAACAACGAATGAAAAACGTTTGCATCACCTTTTGAATTCTTGAAATGTGTAAAAGATGAGTATTTTTCCTCTATGTATTTACGGAATCCTTCATTGTCCCATCTTCATTTAACACCCTATTAAAAAAAAGAAAAAAACATAAATGCAGGCAGGAAACTGATCATAGTTACTCTGTATAAAAATATCAGATTATCACAGCATTATAGCAGAAAAAAGCCACCAATCTCAAAACAAACTAAGACTGGCACCAAAAAAGGGTATCGCCACTAACCAACTAAAGCTTAAGTTAAGAATAACGGCCTCAATATCACGTCTGGACATGGTCTTACATCAAAACAGCATTTTCTGTACTAGGAGTTATTACAGAATTAAATATTATATCTTCTGGTAAACGTAGTTTCGAAATAATCGATATTGTAAACCAATCTGATGAACTCACGAATTCACCAGAAACTCCTGTTTAGCTAACGCGTTAGCTGGAGTTTAGCAACAACGCCAAAAATGTCACTGAGGATGCAAAGCGGACAAACATAATTCTAACTTCTTTGCATTATTTTAAACTGTTGTTGGTTAAGTTGCGGTACAAAGCTCACAAATATCGATAATCAGGACGCAAACGGGTGCCACAAAAGATGAAGGGGAAACTGTTAGCGAACACGGCTTTCAGTTACAACAGTCATTTCCGATCGACATCTACGTTGTTTCACCGATTAGTTGTTACATATTTAAGCTGTTTAGGGGTTTAAAAAGCACTATAAATATAACTACATGAAGAGAAAACATGATGTAATGAGCGGTACATGTTTGGCTAACGCAAGCTAGTGTTTCCACTAGCAAGATTAACTTCACTTTAGCCTTCACAACGCAAATTTAGCGAATATATATTCTGAAGAACCATCTTTAAGCCTCACTTTGCTGTTACTCCTCGCTTGTAAACACAGTCAAATCAGGGATTCGTCAAGTTAAATCAGGAAGGTAATGTTAGGACTCCGCAGTACCCGGTGTAAAACAAAGGCCCTTCACTGAGCCCAATGACAGAATGCTAACCAGAAGCTAATGTAAACCCTCACTCTGTTCCTGGAGGTAAAAACAACATCGGCTAACTAGCAGCTAGCGAAAGGCTAATCCGTCCCCCTCCTAGCTGCTTACAAAAAGTTTAAAAAGACGTCGTAATGACGTACCTTTTAATTTTATACTCCCATATACATCCAATAACACATATAGCTTTGTGTTTTATTCGCTCCTTCCACCGTGCGTCACTTTGGACTCTTTTTCATTCAGTCTCTTCACAAGGTTTTCTTTGTCCAATATATCTGTGCTAGCTTACAGTTGTCTAGCTGACTTGTAGCTTCACGGGCTAGAAAATATAGGAGACTGCACATGCGCGAAATTTAGGTATCGTTCACAGACTAGACTCCTCAAATGTGGATCAAAAATACAGGTCTTTTACTACATTATGATTATTTATTTGTGCATTTCAGTGCGTCTTCTAGCTTTTGAAATTTAACAGTCTTGATATTTATTTAGAAGGTACAAACACGTGACTAACGCCTATACTGTTTAGATATATCTATTTTTGATACCCCTCTTTTCAATTTAATTTTTCATTTGATTGCATATAGTGACCCCTGCAATACTTTCATTTAATCTCCCATTTAGCGAAAAGAATCATAGCACATCAAGGCAATTAACTAGTTTCAGATATGAATAACTGAGACTTCATAAATTTTCTCAAGGTTAGTTCAGATTTTTGATCGAAAGAATCCAATATGGTTCTGTGAAATTAGGTGTGTAGTTTATAGCGCTGTTGCCTTGCACAAAGAGTGTCCTTGGTTGGAATCTCAACTTGGGGTCTTTCTGCATTGAGTTTGGATGATGTCCCCGTGCATGAATAGGTTCTCTTCGGGTACTCCAGCTTCCACCTACAGTTTAGACTGTTAGGTTAATTGATCTGTCGAAATTTTCCTTTCTGTCTCTGTCTTGGCCTGTGAAGTACGGCCATCCTATCCAGTGTTTACCCCATCTCTCACTGCAATAATTCTGGAGATTTTGCATCAGCCATCCACACCGCAGCCCTACAACCTAAAAATGGATGATGGATAGATGCATGCATGGACTGATGGATGGAGGCTCTGTGAAGTTATCAGTAGGTTCCCCTACCTGTAGTACAGAAAATATACAAATGTAGGCCTAATGGTGCATTCTATTTATTATTATTATTTATTCAGAGTGAGAAAAGTCGACTGGAACGCCCTCTGAAGTCGGACTTCCCACTCGGAAAGTCAGATTTTTTCCCCCTCTGACTTTGACTTACAATATGGCCTCTCCTCACATCAACAATAGTAGTCGAGGTAGAAAAATGTCTCTTTTACAAGACAAACTAGTAAGAATGCATCTAAAATCAATCTTACATTTAGAATGTGCAACTCTAATATTAACGAAATAAAAGAGGTGTTTGTCTCTGGAAATTACAGTTAACAACGTAGGTATTACAACTACGGCTACCAGAGCGTCGCCATATATGAAATCCGACTTATCCAACATTAACTGGAACGCTGTTTCCTCGGGCGTGACGCCAAACCCAGCTCAGAGTTCAGACGAGCTAAATAGAACACACCATAATTTGCTATAGTTTAGGTGTAAAATACATTTCAGGTTCTTGATTACTAAAATCCCTTTCTACAAAGCTTTGGGATGATATTATACATCAATCAGGCACAAGTTTATAACTACTGTATGGTGCAGTGATGTAGTGCCCGACTTTTGGAATCTTGCACTTAGAACTGAAATTCCTATGTTGGAATTAGCATTTGGTTGATGCTAATGTTATCTTATGTATATTAGGTCAGATTGCTGGACAAATTGAATAACTTTACAAAGTCTTTGTAAGTGTATGGGTGACATGTTGATTGTGTATTGTTTTCAAATTTATTTAAATTTGTTTTATTATTTTGCCTGGCCCTGTGCTAGCTTAGCGATAGTGTGGGGGCATTGAATACATTTTTTATGACATAAACCATGTATGTCTGACAATATTCAGCATATAAAGTCTCTTTCTAAACAAGTTATAATAGGTCTACTGCGATGGACTAGTGACCTATTCAGTGTGTACCCCACGTCTGACCCGATGACTGCTGCAGATCCCCACAACCAATCAAGGATAAGGAACATAGATAATCGATGGATAATAAGTTAGTGGTCTGTACTAAACATTTAATTGAAGTTCTTTGCACTAAATCACTTTGACATAAATCAATCTCAACAGTTCAACTGCAGACAATTTTAGTCCCTTTTGGAATGAGCTTTTCAGAGGGCTCTGTCACGTTTCTGCAAATTTGCTGTTGCAGACCACATCTATCCATCTTGTTACAAGGCTGTGGGTTTGCCACACATAGAAAAATAGTTCAGGTTTTTGATAGCTAAAATACATTTCTTAAAAGCTTTGGGATGATATTATACATCCATCAGTCATAAGACCTTAAGACATGGAATTGGAATTTGTGGGTGGAGGTTGATATGTGAGGGGTGGGGCTTTAGAGATTTAGGGTGGTTAAATGCAAATTCTGCACAGCGTGACTTCACAAAATGTTAGCAGTTTATTAGCACAATATTAGCACTAATAGCACTTTCTCAAACGGCTTGTATAAGTACAAGATTTCTGACTTTTATGGAAGCAGCAGAGACCCAAATGGCAGCACAATGATTAAGAAAGGGACATTTTCATAATATTCCTCCTTTAAAATCTACATTCTGCCCTGTTATTTTAGACTTCTTCTCAACTGGTAATGACTTCCCTTTAAAGGTTGGATATGGAATACGAACACAATAGCGACATTTGGTGTGTCTAGGTTGTAGTTGCAATGACAGAAAAACAAGCGTTGACAGTTTGACTGCCTATACATCCACTAATGTATACATATTTCTTGCAGTTAAAGTGATTTAGGAAACTATTTGTGGACTTTGAATCTAATATCACGGAACATAATGTTAAGCAATTGTTGTGGGATGTGTCTAACTATTTTTTGTGGTCCAGGCAGCTTAGTGTGTGAACGAGGGAGGGAGTGTCTGCACACAGGAGAGCATGCCGCTGCTGTGTGCAAGAGCGAGAAAGAGGAGCGCGTGTGTATGTGTGAAAACCTTGCGAGCAGGTAGAGAGTAGAACGTGTAATAAGAACTTTACCCCACAATAAAGCTGTTCCTCTTCAGCATGATGTCCCATTATTTGTGTGCCACCACCTGAACGACTGCAGAGCTAAGCCAGAGGGATTTTATCCAATGGGAAAGGTACTTCAATCCTAGAGAAGACTGATCTCCCTGTCTCCCGACCACATTTAAGAAAAAGAACCGGAAAAGATAATACAATCATCTCACTTCCCTCCACTGATTAGGCTGACCTAACTGCACCTACCTAATAGGTTCTGCAGCCAGAGCCGGTTACCTTGGCAACGCATCACAACAAGACATATCAAATAGTACACTCAGCCGGTTTTTGTGAAAAACGTATGATTTTATGATGGAAATGTTATATGTGGGTCCATCTTTTGTGGGCTTCACCTGTTTATTTTAATTTATTTCTCTGGTCACTCCTTACCTGAGACGGATTACATATCAGCAGGGCTCTGAAGCAGCTGCTTGATTTGCCAATGTCAGCATTTTTCCCAGTGCCAGCTGCTGTGCTTAGAAAATACGTATTTGGCAACACACAATGACGGCCGCTACTGGCTGGTAGATGTAAACATAAAGGCATTGTCGTGCCCGTTAAAATGTATACTTTGTTTAAAAAAAAAAATCTTTTTTTTTTTTTTTTTTAAGGAAATGCTGTACTTTCATTCTGCACCCCTGTAAATGCACCGTGTATGTATTTAAAAAAAAAAAAAAAGCCTTTTATGAAATTGCTCTATATTCAACCTTTAACCGTAAAATTTTTTGGGGGACTTCAACTCAGACCTGTAGGACCTAGCGGCTTGACTTGGATTCAACTTCGTCTAATCTTATCTAACTCAGACTTGCACTTTGACTCGAACGCTAAGTAGACAACCCAAATATGACTTGGACTCGAGAGATGAGGACTTGACCACAACACTGTCTGGGTTAAGTAATTACCATTTTCTATCTCCCTGTTATTACAAATTTGTGTTGGTAGGCTCCAGTTTTACATTGTCTCCATACCTTTGAAATGTTTCAAGCCAAAAGTACCAAAGTTACTGTAGCTCAAACTGCTGAATAAGTTCATGCTGGGTCTGATGAAAAGGAGTCAACATTTACAATGGAGAATAGTTCCCCAGCCAGCAATGACATGTGGGGCCCAGATGAATCAAGTATGGGTTCCATGGGTACTGTATGGGCATGGGCTTTGGCTTGGTGAAATGAGCGGGTACCATATAGGTTTTGTAGCATGAGTCCTACATAGGAAGCCCATATGAGCTGATTACATGGGCCCCATAAGGGACAGGCATGGGACAAGACAAATAGGTTCGAACTGAGAACACATATATGGGTCCTGAATAGCATATTTATGGACCAAGTGGGCATGGGTTTGATCTGGGAACTCGTATACGGGTACTGAATAGCAAATTTATTGGCCAAGTGGGCATGGATTTGAACTGGGAACACATGGGTCCTGCATGGCAGAGAAGCAAAGTAAGTAGACCTACTTGAGTTATTTAATTACTTACTGTACAATTTTTAGCAACTTATATTAACTCTACATGTAGTCTAATCAAACATTCTGAGATTGAATAATTGTAACTCAATACATCTGAAGTCATGCTAGTCACCAGGAACAAACATTGCATATATTAGGGTCTTTTGCCAATCTTTTGCCGACATTTAAATTGTGTTTTAAAGATTATGTTTGTTATTCAATTTAACAATATATCATGAGTGTATTTTTTTATTAATTTTTTTCTGAAGTGTTTTTTTTTCCAGATATCTTTTTTTTATATTTTTGATTTTTTTTTACCTGTATTTCGTGATATTTAAATTGTCTTTAAAGATAATTTTTGTTTTTTCAATTTAACAATATATTTCTTGCAGTTCAAAGCATCAAGTGTCTTGTATTTATCTTGTACTTACATTCATTCTTCGTTTTGAGGATTTCTTAGAACGTCTCCTTAAACCATTTGGCATGATTGGGCTTAGATAAGGACTGCATAAATTGGCTAGAATTGGCTGTGGCTCAGTGGTAGAGGTATTGGCTGGGAATCCAAAGGTAGTTGGTTTGACTCCTGTATACTAAACTTTGTGTCCTTGGGTAGGACACTTTACCAGAGGTGTCAAAACAATGCTAAATACAAAACAACAGCTATATAAATGCAAACCATTTATTATGAATTTTGGTGCAAGCCCACTTTAAACCCTTTTTGGCAGGTGGGGCCCAAATGTTTCTGACATGAATTACCCAGTAAGACCCACAAAAGACCCTTATAGGTCCCACTAAAAGCCAATCTGGGCATCCATGGCTGGCCCCCTTGTGGATTCCGGGTGCAAACCCACTTTAAACCCCTTTGAGTAGGTGGGGGGCAAATGGGTCTGACATGAATTACCCAGTTAAGACCCACATAAGACCCTTACTGATCCCACTAAAAGCCCATCTGGCCAATCACAGCTGCCCCCCCTGTGGATCCCGAGTGCATGCCCATAATGGGGCCCACATTTCCCGCCCATGAAGCCCTCATCTGGGCCCCACATGTCATTGCTGGCTGGGTGTGTATGTGGCCACATTGCCAGAGGCCAATCATGGATATGGACCTGTCACCAACAAAAGAATCAACATTGAACATATGACCATAAGGACTGAATCCCAGAAGATCAACAGAGGAATGTAAGTGAGGTTTTCACAAGACGACCTACTATTAATGATGCCACACAAAACCTTGTGCAGTCAAGTCTTTGCTCCTGCTGGTCAGAGCTCTTTTGGCAGCCAAAGTGGCTCTATCAAAAAAGTACAGACAACATGTTTTAACATATATCTATTTATCATGTTATTTTGTGAATACAATCTATTGTTTGTGTGATCTTTTTTGTGTTGGGGATTTGTTCTGCAGGCAATTTGGCTTCAGAATACTTTTTCAGAGACAATTGACAACAGTGCATAGATTGCCGTTTGGCTCACATGACTGTTAAAAGCTTAAATGGTTTATGATTTATTTAAAAAAATATATATATATGGAAGATGCTACGTAAAAAAAAAAGTACTAGAAGGAATACTTTAGCTTAAACAAGTACATGCCTGTACTGGACATTTTTGCCTTCAACACACCAGGGAAGAAAGATGAGATTAAATGTATTAAAAAAAACAAAAGTCTTACAGGTTGAATCAAAGTAAAAATATAAACCATGCAAATTCATTAAAAGATTCCAAACACATTTACAATAAATTGTTATGTTTTTCAGACCACAGACACAAATGTTATTCTGTATTCTTCCCTCAGATTGGTATTCGGTTTGCACAATTGCTTTACAATTTACTATTTGTGTTTTTTAATGGTCAAATCTAAATGGTCTTGTAAGCCTATTTTAGTCCTGATGTGGTAAAATCAATCTCAAATAATCCCCATGAAAAACTAGAAGTATTCAATGAAAAGGTTTAATGGTCAAAGGAGACACAAATTGAGTTGGTGTCAACAAGATTGTACCAAAATGTCCAGTATGGTGGTGGCATCATTCTGCAGGGCTGTTTAAAGATGCAATGACTTGGAAACTGCAGAAACAGGTAAGGTGCACGCTTTGTGTAGCGAAAAAATAGGAGTCAGGAGAGAACACACAGGGGCACTGGTGCTGAGGGTTCTTGTGTGGGAGAAGATATTCCTCCGTCTCAACTGCCATTCAGTTAGGAAGCTGGTGTCCCATGGACAGATAGTGGCTGGCACAGTGAGAGCAAGTGGAGAATGTCTGTGTTGTTGGTATTGAAGGCAGATTTAAATTCCACTCACAAGATCCTGGCATAAGTCCCTGGGTGATCGAGGTGGTGCAGACTGATAATATGTCCCAAGTTTCTCTTTTTAGGTCCCTGAGGTTTATTGGTCTTCTAATGCTGAAAGAGTACCTTTACATCTACCAGGTTTTACTATCTTGAGTATGGCCCCCTGAGTGGTGATTTGGGGCAGTTCATATCTATTCAGTTCAATTTAATTTATTTTTAATGTGCCCACTTTACAAGTCCAATTTTTTCCAAGAATAGAATAGAATAGAGAATAGAATAGAATAATCATTTAATCGTCCCACATGAGGACATTTGGCTGTAACAGCAGCAAAAAACCAGGTGTATAGACATAACATAATACAGAACAGAAACGCACACAATTATTATAGAAGAAAAAAAAAATTACATCACTATAGTAACAAAGTAAGGATTCTGCGTTGAATGTGCAGAAAGTGAGGAAAAAAAATGGTGAAAAATGTTGACTCAAAATCCATTTAATTAAATTGAAACACAATCCTAGACAATCGTAATTCTGGTTGAATTGCACATAGACGTCATCTAATTTATACAATACAGTCAAATGTAGCTGATCATGTAATTTCAATTGGGGAAAAAAGGTCCTCTGATATCCATCTAATTATATTTAATAACTGGCATTGCAGAAATCCCTCCTCTTAAGCAAGGATACCTCTCAACAAATACATGCAATAGCAAGAACATTTTGATGAAACTGTAAAACCAAAATCCAAAAACCAAATCAGAAAGCAACAAAGGGACATGTACAATCTTGTGTGGAACTGTTACAGAAATGTTCACAAGACAACAAGGCTGATGTTATACTAAACCAATGACAAAAAGCTATTTCAATAATAATAATATAACACAGCATAAGTGCAGTTTTGCCCAGATTAGATTTACAGCCACATCTTTAGTTGTCACCAAAAGCTCAAGATGTGCTATGCAACTGCTAGCTGAAGCTGCCTCTTACAAAGACATATTTTTTTTAATGAGATACACACAGTGAAACATGCAATGTACACTCTAAGAAATAAAAGGATTTGGGTGCAGGGAATGTCAAAGGCCTTTTTGCACTTTGAGATTGCACTCTGCAATAACATATTTACCTTGTACATACATACATACATACATACATACATACATACATACATACATACATATATATATATATATATATATATATATATATAAGTATTGGAGTTTGTTTTTGCATTTTTGCATTTTTATCATCTATTCTAATCAAAAGTTTTATTTTTCGCAAACAAATGTGGCAACATTGTACGTTTATAATTGGTGCAACAAAAATAGATATTTTACAGGACTAGATGAATGATCGTGATTAATAATTGTGATTTCAATATTGATCAAAATAATCGTGATTTTTATTTTGATCATAATCGTGCAGCCCTAGTTGATATTGAAAAATATATTCAAAGTTTATTGTTCCATAATAACGCATAATACATAGCTGTCAGACATATTTGCAGCTGTAATGACCATGAATAACAAAATACTTGTTATTTAAAACATACTATAATTTGATATAATTTAATTTTATGAAAAGATTTGCACACAATTGTAAAGGTGTTTTTAAAGGTGCTTGGAGATGAGGACTATAAAAAGCTTATGGTGAGCTGCTGTTTGAAATACTAGTTAATGCTTTTATTCAGGAAGCTCTTAAAGGATTGCTCAACCATATAGTGTGGAATTTTTCGACATATATAAATAAAGAAATGTGGATGTAATGTTTTTCATATACGGCCCAATTCCTGTGATTCATGTGCTACTTTCTGGTTTCTCTGGTGTGTCAAACACAATACAGCTTCTTGTAAGCTGCTCTCTCAAACAATACCCAGTAAAGGCTTCTTGTGAGCCTGTGATAACCAATTCCCTCTCCGAAGGATGGGCTGTGGAGAGAGCAATAAATGACTATCTCTGCTCCAGTTTTGATCCATGTGTAAAGTATGGTACACTCCTACAGTTTTTTTAAGTGTGTTGTGATGAAATATACCTAACTGCTTTTTTTGTCAAATACAGGGGAGTAAAATGTCAAATTTTGCTGACCACATCAAATGCCTTTAATACCACAGCGCTGATGTACTGCCCCTTCTTGAAGTAGAAACGTTTGTTGATATAATCACATTTGAAGGGAAAGAGGGAATATAGGAATTATTATCCCATATTTAGATCAGTTTGATATTAGAAATGCAAAATGGTCTTCACACAGTGAGTCCTTTTATCTACAATTCTATTAAAATACTCAACATAGTGAGGCTAAGGCACATTACATGTGCATTGTGGTACTTACAACTTAACAATTTCAAACTTATTTTGTCTTTTTTTCACTAGAGTTTGTTTGCAATGGTGTTCTCACCATATAGTTGGCTAGCAGCCTTAATTCATTACTAATTATAGTCAAATTTAATTATTCAATAAAGCACTATGACTCCAGATAGTCCAGAGTCTTGGGTAATATGTGTCTTCAACCAGCACTCCCCACATAATTTCTTATGAATTTTCTCCAACTAACACCATGTTTCTACTGAGCAGTTCAGCACAAGTGGTTGTGGATTGGTGCACTATTTTATGATCTGGCGGTTTCAGTAGAGCATTTAGACTACTATTGAGACTCTCACTGACTCACTGAGCATCCAGGTTAAACCCAAATGCCTAATGTTGCATTATACTAGTGTGATGACAAATGTTATGCACTAACATTTCTTGTGTTTGTCGAAAGAAGTGAAATTTCTTTGTCCCCCAATCAATGAATTGTTTTGTGTGAGGCCAGTAGCTCCATCTTAACCGTACTTTACCATTATTTAATGGACTTACAACTGAAGCCTAGTTTATACTTTTTTTCGTCAGCGAGTTTGACCTCACACACACAATTGGTAAAGAAGCAGAGAGAAAGTTTTGATTGAGCTGGAAAGCTTTAGAACTACAGCTCATTGGATACTCTAAAAATGCATGTAAACTAACTAACAAAGCAGCCTATCTTGTTCTCTAAACCTCCTGTTCAAAATTGCAAAAAGACCATTTTAGATAAACTGGACTTGCAATATAAAGCATCTAATGCACAAAAGCTGTATTGACTACTAATTACATTGACTATAGAGCCCTATTCTGGTGAAATTATCTTCAGCTGGTGTAAGCTGGCCAATCACAGACATGTGTTCTCTGTTGTGTTCGACAGTTAAAAATTTGACTCGTTTTTTCAATAAATTAGCTGTTTTGATGCTTATTATGAATGACTCTTATGACACTAATGCCTTCTTGCAAATAACTAAACTTACTCCACTGGTGTTATTCCACGGCAAACTTGAACCATTATTTTTTTCCACACCTCCTCTTTCTTGGGTCCAAAATGCAACAGTAATATGCTATGTCCACAAATAAAACAAGCTTGGCATGTTGTGGAGTTGTTAATGGTTAGCTTCCACTAGCAATGATGTGCTCTATTCTCTCCTGGACATGAAATCAATATGTGAGCAGTCACAAGCCAAGGTTGGCAAGACCATGATTACTAATTTGTTCTGTGATATAGGAGCTTTTCTGATTTGCTTATTTTTCCTGACTTTTTCCTTGCTGTGGCTAATGCAGGTAATGGGGGTTGGAGAAAATGTTTCCATGCAGCAGACATGCAACTCAGAGTGAATGATCATACTTCAAACAGAACATCAATTTATGCAAACAATCATATTAAAGTGTCTTCTTTACTGCTTCCAAAAGTCCCAATTAATGGCCTACAGGACTCCCTTTTGGTTGTCTTGGATCAATATATTGCATAGTTGCAACCTAATTTACACATCGTAATCTGTCTTGGGGTCGTCCCCCCGGCCCTCCCATTGGCATCAAGCCTTTTTAAGGTAAACCAGGAAAAGTGATGTACAGGTCATATGGTTACAGTATTTGGAACATTATGGAACACAATTGAAAGAAAATAGTGTACAAGGCAAGGTTGACAGCTTGACTGTATGGGGGTGTCATAATTGTATCTAAAATAATATTTAATTTGGATGTTTTTTGGGGGGGGTTTCTAACTGAGTCTACTAAAAAAAAAAGATTTTTCTGAAATTTGCAGTGTGATATTATACTACTAATGTATAAGATCAATTTATTTCCATGCTTCAAATAAATCCTCTACATTTGTGCAAAAAGCTGTGGAATATGTTTTTGTTTTTATCATGCTTTTATCCAAAGCTGTCCTCTCCTTTTTGTACACCAGATGTACATCCAAAGGATATTATTATTATTATTATTATTATTATTATTATTATTATTATTATTATTATTATTATTATTATTATTATTATTATTATTATTATTATGTGTTTATTTTTGTAGTAGTAGTAATAGTAGATATAGTAGTAGTATAATTATTAGTATAAATAATTGATTCCACACAATGCAACAGCAGGTTAAATGGAGAAAGAACAAATTTATTGATTATTGTGTATTACATGTTTTTAATTTCAAAATGATTAGCGCTGAATAAATCTTTCATCTTTTGTGCTAGTTGATGTATTCATCAGTTATAAATAGCCCTCTGCATGAATACTCATTGAGCAATGGGTCTTGACAGTCTTTTACCTCCAATGTACAATACTCTAATTAAAAGAATCTGAAACCAACCCTGATATTGTTCCTGACAAGCATTGAGGGCCCTAAATGATGGAGACTGATCCAGACAGAAGTTATGAGCATGAAGAAAGGCTGCCGTGACAACGCAAACCCCGTTGACCTCATCAGAACATGGCCATACAGATGTCGACAGGGAAAACTGATTTAGACATTAGTCACACTTTCTTCCAGTGTCTTCGAAATACAGAGATAAGGCTAAACAATAGGGTTGGAAGAAAAGCAGAAAAATCCACTGTCATCTAATTTGATCAAATCTAACTAAGTAATATCCTACAAGTGAAAAACGAAATATTCTTTAGATTGATATAAAAAATAGGTACTGATAAAATATTATGAATAATTCCAGAGAAAGTTCCTCATGAACTAATTTAAGTTTTCTTTGAAATAATCATGCATACATAATTTATTTTTCTCAAAATATCATTCTGTAGGAATCTATCAAATTATGTAAATTAATAAATATCTGGGGGTTGTATTAAATCCACTATATTCTATTCTACAGTTTTTGCTATAAATACATATCTAATAAAAAATTGTTTTGACATGTTTTAAAGAAAATCCACCTTTTCAGGCAATTATTAAATTTCCTTTTATTTGAGGATTCAGAGTACACTGCTTTGCCTGAAATAGTTTTTTTTAAATCACTTAAAACTTTTATTAACAGAAAATCAATCTAAGATCTCTTCATCTTACACTTCATCTTTTTTTTTTTGCAGTGTTGCCTGTTTTCAGGTACACTTAAATTACCTCAAATATTAAAGTAAATTTCAATAAAACTTATCAATGATTAGTTTTAGATAATTATTTTTTAAATTTTAGTCAAGGACTGCAGACTTCTCTGTCCCCTGGTTAACAGAGTAGCGTAAATGCATGACACACTTACGCAGTTGAACGTATTTCCGCTTTAATCCGGTCACCAATTTTTACCTTGCACGGCCTTGCTGTGCGTGCAGTACCCTACAATGTACAGCGTTGTTTTTCTTGCTGGTGTGCTGAAGATGCTATGCCTATGTCGCTAACAACAATAACAATGACTAGTCTGCCCCTCAACAGCTGCTGCCCTCAAAGCGTCCATGTTCTTTCCAACTCGGAGTGTAGTGAGACAAACTGGAACGCTTTAAGTGGGGAATTACGTCACATTCTCGTGTACAGCAACTCGGACGCCCGAGTATCCGAGACAAAATGGAATGCAGCAATAGATCTTCCTGCATAACTATTGCACTGCTAGCAGCCTGCTGTAGCTTAGCATAACATGCTAAGTCAAGGCTCAGCACTGCAGGAACGTCACCCTGCTCCAGTTACTCTGGCTGATTAAATTGAGAGAAATTATCATATTTATAGAATAATGATAATTAACAAAGGATCCCTTCTTGAGTTGTTTGGAGTATATTTATAAATGATCCCAGGCTCAGCACTCAGGACTTGCTGTCCGACACAACCACAACAATGCTGCTGTTTTCAGTATCACCTAGCACACACCGGAGGAGAATGGAAGAAGAAGCCCTGGTTTGTGGTTAGATACAGCCAGTCAGTTAAAGGAAGAGTTATTTAAACACGGTCTGTGTTATTTATGAATCCTTTTATCTAAACTCTGTGCCGTCTTTCAGCAGTCTCATCAGAGGCAAAGCCCCCCAAAGGTATCTTTACTCTCAGAACACTAATGCAGCACCAGCCGATTTGATTTAGACAGCCACATTAAAAAGTTTGCAAATATTCTTGCTTTTGGTTTATCCATGCATGAAAAACAACAGGTATTAAATTCAATTAAAGTGTTAAACGACTTATAATTATATATTATATATTATTATTATTATTATTATTATTATTATTATTATTGTTCTTCTTCTTCTTCTTCTTCTTATTATTATTATTATTAAATAAATATGATTATTTCTCTCAATCTAATCAGATAGAGTAACTGGAGCTTGACAAAGTTCCTTGCAGCTCTGAGCCTTGACTTAGTATATTATTCTAGACTATGCCAGACTGCTAGTAAGAACAGCTATCCAGGAAGATCAATGTTGAAGCACCTGCCAATAATCATGCAGGTCCCCCACACTGACTCTGATTGGTCGATGAGCTCGTTCAGTGGATAAATGCTCTTTGGAAATAAATAAGCCTTTGGGGGAAACACTACTATGAAATAAAAGCTGATTTTGAGAAAAAAAATGTTTTTTGTAATAAGAACTAATGAAATTAAATAAAAATGACAGATTTATTTTTTTTACAAATAAATAATTTATTACAATTTATATGAATTGAATTTTTTTTCACAATTCTGTTTTTATAACACAAGGTTTTGTTTATTTTTTTGTGCACTTTAGGATTCCATACGTGACTGCCCATGGGAAGGCGGATTTTGTGGCCAGGAGAGAGCAGAGCATGGGTGTTTTTCAATACCCATGTACGCAAGTAGGCTACGTTCTGGTGAGCTTCACAGGTACATATTTAGCAAGTACAGTTTAAAGACCATTATTGCTGGGAACAAAAGGATGCAGTACGATAGTTCTGCAATTGGAACAAAGCATAGTTAATTTATGTAGCTTCTGAACTAAGGTCTTTCCAGAGTTTTAGTAAACTGTTCAGGTTTACTCAGCAATGATATTTTAATTTTACATGTATAATTGATCGTAAATTTTTTTTGACATTTTGACAGATATATATGCACAATTAGCAAAACCTTTGAATAATAGCCTCTACAAAGTTAATGGTTTACCACCTCATTACTTTTTAAGGCTCGTTAGGGATGCATTTTTGGCAACTAAATGGAAAAACTCATAAGACTATTTGTTTTTAAATTATTTATTGTCTGAACTGATATACTACATGATAACCAGCTCTAGAGGTATACAGTTGATTGATACCATTGATTATTCCGGACGTTTCCACTGGATCTAAAAGCAGTAAAAGTTTGAAGAATATAATATTCATAATATAATATAAATTAATATAAAATTTATATTTTACCAAACTGTATCAGGCCAGCATTGATGCTTTGCAATCAATCAATCAATCAATCAATCTTTATAAAGTGCCTTTGATTTAAAAATTGCAACTCAAAGTTCTTTACAGAAATAAGATTAAAATCAAAATTCCGCCACATAAACAACATTCCAATCCTTCCACCACATAATTAAAAGCATGATCACAGTTATACCACCCACCACATACCCAACACTCATGCATGCACACACCTATGAACAGAGTTGGAACAAGATATTTGTAATATATTTTATACAAATAGTTACAAAATACAGAAAGCAGGACATTACAGTAATCCATTCTGCTGTTGATAAAAGCATGCATTCCCAGGTTCTTCACTTGTAAGGAAGGATTAAAAGCCTCAGGACAGATGACTGAAAACTTCCGTTTTGTCCTGGTTGAACTGAAGAAAGGTTTTATGCCATCCCGGATTTGATGTCTAAAATGCAGTTCAAAAAGTGCATCCGTTGGCCATATGTTATTGGGAGACATGGATATGTAAAACTGTGTATCATTAGCATTACTGTGAAAATTCACTCCATGTCTTCTGATGACACTGCCAAGAGAGAGCATATAAAGGATACAATACTCTGAGCCCACAACTGAACCCTGGGGCACACCACATTAATCTTGTTAGCCTCAGAGGAGCAGGTATCTACATTAACCATAAAAATCCTGTCTGTCAGATAAGATGAGAACCATTTGTGAACAGCACCAGAGAGGTAAATCTGTTTTAAAAGAATAGTGTGGTCTAATGTATCAAAAGCAGCACTTAGATCCAGTACAACCAACACTGTCACCTTCTGAGCATCGTAATTTAATCTAAAATAATTTAAAATCTTCAAAATGGCCATCCCGGTGCTGTGGTTCACCCTAAATCCAGACTAAGATTTAGCTGTGTATATTAATAAAATTATTAAGCTGAATCAAATGAAGCTTTTCTAAAGTTGTGCTTAAAATGGTAAGTTAGATACCACTGTGAAAAAAAGTGCTAAAATCATTAAAATCTAAATTGGTCTTCTTAAACAGAAGCCTCACCCCTGCCCTTTAAAGATGGCAGGAGAGACCCCCGTTTGAAGGGAGCAATTCATCCATATTAAATTATCATCTCTAAAAGATCCATAAAATTGCTAAAAGGTATTGTGGATTATCTTTTTCTTCCGGGTGGATCATCTACACTATTAGCCCTCCTAGTTGTCAATCATCCTGAGAGTCTACAGACACATGGCCACCCTCACATGTATATCTGTAGTGCTATGCCATCAGCCATTAATTCGGCCTCACGGTTCTAGCCGGATTGTTTTTAAATGGCTGTGAGTCGCTGGAGAAAAAGTGTCTTAGGGCGTTTTCACATGGTACGGGAGTCCGTACCAAATACGGATACCGTATTTGGTCACAATCCACTTATTTCTTACCATGTCAACACAGATGACCGTGCCAGGATACGGCCAGAGAGACCTGCCTTGGAGGTAGTATCCGAGTTCAGGTACGAGTGGCCACGGATCATGTGAACACAACCCGTACTCTGGCCGTACTCAAAACAATAGATGCGCTCCACGCGGAAATGGCGACACCGCCGGTTGAAATTACAGAATCACCTCGCGACCATAAAAATACCAAAACAACATGACTTAAGAATCCCACAGCAACACAGCAGATTACAAAACGGCGGGTTTACGACAACACTCACCCTGTAGATGGTTTCAGGTAGCAGTTGACCAGTAGACCAGTTTGTTTACATTCTAGGCTGTCGCTCATTTTATGACGTTAGTACTTCTCACTCCCTTGTTTGTTGGATATACCGCCACCTGCTGTTTAGGTGTAGTAAAACACTGGATTCAAGTACGGGTCAAATACGTGCCATCTGAACAGAAGAAATTAGCATTTTCTCTGGCCGTATTCTGTCATGGCCACACATGTGAAAACGGCCTTAGAGGTGTATGAGAAGAATAGAAAGAGTTCAGAAGAGAGAAACAAGACCAGAGTGTTTTTCAGAGATTCTTTCCAACAATGGAGTATGCTGACAGCACAGGTCAGGCTCCCCACTGATTCCTCCATCGCAGAGTTTCTGATCAGCAGGTAGGCTAAAGTTTGGGGTTACTTTGGCAAGAGTTCGCAGTGGTATTGATTTTTTTTTTTTATGTATGGAAATTTAATAATGCTTCCTATCCAAAACTATTGCCTTCAGGAGCGAGCCTTCAGGAGAAAGCCTTCGGCAGCGATGTATCCGGTCCATGAACGCAGTTCTGGGGGAGACGCTGGAGTCTCCAGTTCAATGTAACAGATGTATTTTGAATATCCAACTAACTTCTTATTATTACATATTTTATTTTATCATCATCATCGTTATCAGGTAAACTCATTCCAGATAACTACAACATAAACAGACAAATTATTTGTAGTAAAATATTAATTAGAATTAAATCAAATAATCAACTGAAGCTATCTAAGCATAAGCAAATGTTAATATGATTTCAAAAATTAACAGAAATTGGGAAATGGTGAAAAAGGCGATATGGGTGAAGAAGAGCACTGGGAGCTTTTGGGAAGCTGCATCGAAATCTAGAACTGTAGGTATGTGTATTGTCAAGAATCTGGTGATACTATATGCATCACAATACAGAGAGGACAATATGATATATTGCGATACTATGAGTAGGACTATATATTGTAAATTTCTTAAACTTAATTTAACTAGAAAAAAAAAGTCAACATTCTTAACACTCAAACCTGTTTTATACTTGAAAAATTTGGTTTTATTATCTGCTGCTGCACTGGAACAAAGAAGGTGAAAGGTCATACTTTTAATTTTACCACAAAAATTACTTTCATCATTAATTTCTTGATTCAAATTTATTTTTAATATTGATACAATAATGTGACATAATATATTGCGATATATATCAGTGTATTAGTTTGGTCTCTGCTGCTGAGGAGCTGTCTCCGTAAAAGAATGAAAAATTGAAGAATTCATAATTCCACAAAGCCAATCTTAGGGAAATGTGTACTGTGCTCTTTTATCATCAATAGTTACAATGTTAAAATATTTTTCTTACTATGATCTGTCTGTTATCTGTCGAAACAGGCAGGGAACCAAACACAAGTTATTGGTCAACATGTGGCAGTGCAGTTTATAAAATAATTATCCACCACATATATTAAAAACCTTTATATCTTAATTTTAGCCGCAACTAAGATAACAGATAGGTGAGCTGGGAAAACACACTCCCACTGAGCTCGCAGCTACTGCAGCTCTTGTATGCCGAGCTTTGTTACTCCAAAAATACTGAGCACATTTTAAAGTAGGCATCTTTTTGATTAACTGACCATATAGATTAAGTTTATAGGTCTATTTTTTAAGCTAAAAACATCTTAAAACAGCTTCTACTGACAAGTTAATAGTGGTATAAATGCAATACATTTCAGCACTCACCTAGCTACTGCTGCTGGTGGCAGTGTGGGATACCGTGCTGGCTGAAGTCTGCAGAGGGATGCTATGATGTGTCCTCGAGACAATGGGTGTCACAAGAACACATCGGGGCATAGGTGTTCTAGTCTTGATGTGTACTTAGAATTGAAACAGTACTTAGGCCACTGTCTTTGACGTTTCTCAAGTATGCAACCCAGATAGCACGTTCGGTCTTACCGATGTTGGCAATTGGAGGACACCAGCAGCAAAGTATCGGAAAGGGTTTCTTTCCCCTGCATGCCATAAAGCTTGTCAGTTTAGGTGGGTAAACCATTGGCGGCGATGAGTCTATGCCACTTCAACATGCATGCGCAGTCCGTAGATCGGCGGAGGAACCGTGAGGAACCATTTTGTCAATCCAGATTTTTTTTTTTTTCAAAAGTGCGGCTGGCTGCCTACCTACGCAACCGTTGGTCCACATCAAACGACAAGACGTCTGTGTAAGGCCAAAAGTATGTTGAGCTTGTGTAAAATCTGGATGCCACAATTTATATACTGATATATGATATGATATGATATGATATGTAGTAGAATGCATAGACTAATCCTGTGTAGGTTAACTTTTTGGAGATAAGGTGTACGTTAATGGTTAGCGTTACACAAAGTGTTTCTCAAGCTATCTACGTTAGCTACTAACTTACATATTGTATACTGTATATCTATGGTTAACTTAGAGGATAACACATAAGTAAACTTATTGTAGAAATGTTTTTAATCAGATATTGTTATATATTGTGATGACTCCGCCCACTGTGCGATCAGTAGTGTGTGGGATGAATTGTGGGTAACCATATTTTCAGCTGTTTTGTTCTGTTTTGGTTGTTTACAGCATTTTGATTGTTTAGGTTTGTTTTGGTCTATGTTATTTCTTTGCTCAGTGTTTTAAATGTTATATTCGGTTGTTGTCGTGGTTGGCAGCATGAGTGAGGAGGTCATTCAGGGGAATAAGATTGCGGTGCCAGTCCACTATGAGGGTGTAGAAGGTTCAATAGATGGCTTGCATTGAACTCATTAGACTCTGCCATTTGATGCGTTTTGATTCTACAGCTGTTTGGGGTTCTGCAGTGGTGTGAGGCAAGGATCAGCTGTAAAACCTTATATCTGCTGCAAGTTGAGTTAGGTCTGTACAGACACTTGCTCAAGATTGTCTGACCACAACAGCCACTACAATATACAGTGCTCTGCATAAAGAGTACACCCCCTTTAAAAAGTATGAATTTAATCAGTAGCTCAACGAACAAAAGAACAATTTCCAAACTTCCCACAAGGCCGTTTTATTGAACACCTATTTAACTCCATAACATGGAATTAAGGTTAATAATCTAATTTAGATCACAAAATCTTCAGTTTTACTCAAATTGGTTGAAGCAAAAATGAATAAACCCTGCAACAAAAACTACTACATCTAGTATTTTGTATGATCACCATGATTTTTAAGGACAGCACCATGTCTTCTATGCATGGTCTATGCAATCTAGGCAACATCTATCTTTTTCCATTATTCAAGAATAACATATTTTAGAGCCTGGATGCTGGATGGAGAGTGATTCTCAACTTGTTGCTTCAAAATTCCCCACAGGTGTTCGATTGGGTTCAGATCAAGAGACAAACTTGGCTATTCAATCACCTTCACCCTGTTGTTCTTCAGAAATGCAACAGCAGCTTTAGATGTGTGTTTTTGAATCATTGTTGTGTTGGAAAAGTGCACGACGACAGGTGCACAGAGTGATGGCAGCATCTTCTCCTTCAGTATAGAGCAGTACATTGTTGAGTTAATGATATCATCAATGAAATGCAGCTCCTCAACACCAGCAGCACTAATGCAGCCCCACATAATGACACTTCAACCACCATGTTTCAATGTAGGCGCCATGCCGTTTTCTTTGAAATCCTCACATTTACGACGCCATACAGTTTTAAACCATTAGTTCCAAAAACAGTGATCTTTGTCTCATCACTCCAGAGTATAGAGTCCCAGTAGTCTTCATTTTTTCAGCATGGACCCTAGCAAATTCTAGGCGTGTTTTTTTGTGCATGGGCTTTAGGAGAGGCTTCCTTCATGGACGATACCCATGCATGCCATTCCTCTGCAGTGTGGTCCGTATGGTGTCCCGGAAAACCGTCACTCCAGTTTGACTTTCTACTGCTTTAGCTAACTGCAGTGAATTTGCATGGTGATTTTCTTCAACTCTTCTTATCAGAAGACACTCCTGTCAAGATGTTAACTTCGGTGGACGGCCTGGACGGCCTTGTAAGATGGTTGCACTTCCATCTTTCTCAAATTTTTTTTATCACTTTTGCTACAGTATTTTGACCGATATGTAAAGCTTTGCTGATCTTCTTGTAGCCCTCACCTTTTTTGTGTAAAGAAATTATTTCCTTTCTCAGATTTCTCTTCCATGGGGAGCTACTACTGACAGCACTAAATGGGAAGAGCTTTTCTTTGTAAAGTTATGCCCTTTTATTGTCACCTGTCTACTGGACACCTCTTAAATGAATCATTAGACTCACCTGTGGTTGAATGCCTGTTAATTAGAAGTTTGTAGTCTTAAGTGTGGCTTTTCTCCTAGATCTACAATTGGGGTGTACTCATTTTTGCAACATGGGCTTGAATTAATTTATTAGGCAAATCACTCTTTTGTGTGTGCAAATGAACAAATCTTGTTCGCAATCAATGGCCCACATTTGTGGGAGTATTTTGTAGTATAGTATCTCATACAAAATGTTGTTTCTGAAAGGAAGCTTAAAGTTTTCTGATAAACGTAGTGGGGTGTATTCATTTATGCAGAGCACTGTATATAACGATGGTATTCTTCTAAAGCAACGGAAAACCATTCAGATGATTTGCTCCCTTTGGCTTAACTTTGAAAGGGCTAATTTTCAAGCATACTGTGGCGTTGAAGTGATGCAGCCGAAAATCAGCTGTTCAAGTTTTAAGTAAATGGGAAAGCGAGTCGACCGAATGCTTTCCTCACTCTAGTGGGATCGCGGTGCATAGCCTATAATTATCTCGGGTTTACATTGAATGAATGAATGAATACTTTATTTCAAACACATAAATAACATATTACACTTTAAGCACTAATTGATAAAAATCTTTGTATGTTTGAAAAGGAGTAGGAAAAGCATTAGCTTATTAGTCCCTATCCCATCTCCAGCTAGTACCTAGAACTATAGGTTGTGTTACTTCCTGTTTCGCGTTTTTTGTTTCCTTATTGTTAATACTCTCAACAAAATAATCCCCAACAAACAAGTTGTGTCAAAATAAATACAATAAGTGACAAATATGGCAAAGTGTGAAAACCTAAATATTTGTCAAATCCCTCTTCTTCCCTGTAGCTTGTAAATAACATCTGTTTATACCGCTGTATGAATTTGCTCATTGTTATATCAGATATTGGCTCACGGTTGGTGATCATTTGGTTTACGTTGGCTCACGGTCGGTGATAATTCTATTGCAGACATCTTCCTGATATCTCGCCTGGAGTTGCATATAATCCATCTTTTCATCCAAGCAACTCAGGTCTAACAGTCCAGTCAACAGCCACACTGCAAAAACTGCCCATCTAACCAAGTCAAAAAAATCTTGTTTCCAGCTAAGAAGTATTTTGTTTTGAGACGTTTATACTAAGCAAAAGCAGAATGTATTAGATTATTTATCAAATGTTGATTATATATCTTTTATTTTGAGAATTCTTACCAAGTGTGAATTGTCTTATTTCGTTGGCAGAATATTTCATTTAATTTAAGAGACTTTAGACAACACAAACACTCAAAAATATTTGATTATACTTTAAAGCTTCTCAAATTAATATAAATAATCTGCCAATAAAATAGGAATATTTGAACTCGGTGAGAATTCTCAAAAATAAGACATGTATACTCAAAATAAGATTAATCATCTAACACATTCTACTCCTCCTTTATATATAAGTCTCAAAACAAGATCAAAAATAGTTTTTAACTGGAGTCAAGATTTTTTAACTTAGTGAGATAGACAGTTTTTGCAGTGCAGGAATACATGCTGTATATGAGTTAATATAAAAACAACAACTTAGATCTGTGAAGATAAAAATATATATTTAATATTGATGGCTGAATGATATTATAATGTGTAATCTTTTTTTTTTCATTTAACAGTTCTTGTACATAACCATGGCTTAAGAACAGACTTTGATAGCTTTTTAAAATCCTAATTGGGACAAATTTGTGGATCACGGAAAAATAAAAATGCATTGCAAAGCAAAGCAAAGAAGGTTGGAGACTGCAAGAATTTCTAGACACTGAAGTTCTTTTATACATATTCTTTTAACATGATTAATTTGAAGTCAGCCACTAAGAATGTAAATTTTCTGTAGACTGATCTCATATACAGTCTAACCTTGAAACACCTTGCCAAACTAATCACAGAACCAGAGAGAATATGTGTGGATTATTTTGCTGAAGAATATGCAGAGCAGCAAATTATTATCCTCCTACATATTGAGCATGATTTTTTCCCCTGCAGTATTCTAAAGGTGTCCTTTGCCTCATCTCAGTGTGCACTGGGCATTGTATTGAACATTGTATTTGAACAATTCTGATTACTTGTTTCATTTCAGGTTCCATGTGATTCTTGATTCCGATTCTTTTTTTTTTTTTTTTTTTAAACCCCGCTCCTAAAAATAAAAAAAAATCTCCATCCACACATAACTGGATAAATGTGTTTTTCAGCACATTCATAGACGTGGCAAACCTGTAGGGGGCAGTAGTTTTCCCAAATCCTATCCGCTCAGAGTAGCTGTCTTTCCTCTATCTGCAGCATGCAGCAGTCATACAGCTTGTAAAAGTAAACAAACAAAATGCGCTGTAACAATGGATGATACCAACACAGCTCTGATGGCATAAATGGTGTTTTTGAGAGTGAACACAGGTTGCACAAGTGATGTTGGAGCACTTTTTTGTTGCAGAAAGTGACGTTACGGCTTAAAACAGTTTTCGTCCGTCCACACACGGATACTGAAAACTGAGAAAACGCAAATCTCCACTTTGGCCAGAGTTTTTAAAAAGATTTGTTTTTGGTGCAGAAAATCTCAGTTTATGGGTGGATCACATGCCAAACCGTAGAAAAATATATCAGTTTTGTGAGATACCCGGCTACATGTAGACAGGGTCTTAAGTTTTCCATGATTTTTTTTCTAGGAACTTTTTATTTTACTATGAATTTCTCACAGGGCTGCTATCTAACTTGGATATAAATATTACAGATTTTTTTTTCACAGAGGTAACATTTTCACAGGAGAGCTTTAGTTAAGAAAGTATGAAATACCAATTTCCAAACATCGTGAATGTCTGATGCTGCAGAAACTTAAAGTTGCAGCATGTGCTCCCAATGATGAGCTAGCCTAGCAAAATATTGAACAAACAATAATTCAATTCAATTCACTTTTATTTATATAGCGCCAGTTCACAACAAATGTCATCTCAAGGCGCATTACAACAAAAGTCATCTCAATACAAATATAAAAACATTTCAATCAGTTAAGTTTTCTATGTAAGGAATCCCAGCAGATTGCGTTGAGTCATCGGTGTGAGGTTGTGCCTGGATCATGCAGACTCCAACCACAGCAATTCCTCAGAAAACCCTCATACTGAGCAATCATGTAGCGACAGTGGATAGGAAAAACTCCCCTTTAACAGGAAGAAACCTCTAGCAGAACCCTGGCTCAGTACAAGCGGTCATCTGCCATGACCATCTGGGGGTCTGAGAAGACAGAGAAGAGAAAGCGTGGAGGATGCTCGGTGACTTTGAGCATCATCTGGACCAATGCTCCCCATCCACCAGGGGGCATTATAGCTGAGCAGGGTACCACACCGGGTAGAGCTTCTATGGGGAGAAAAACGCTGAGAGAAAACTGGGTTAACAATCGCATTAACATCAGAAAAAATATATCTGGAGAGTAGTAGAAAAGAAAAGTAGAAGGTGTGTTAGATTCAGTTGAGTCTGAAAAAGGATATTTTTTTTCCTAATTCTTAAGTCTATTAGCAGTGTACGGTGTGAGGGAGAAGTAGTTGAGAAGGGCTGCCGGACCGGGCTGCATCCTCCCCTTTCCGGATCAGGCTGAACACTCCATCTCCCTCTACTCCCTGCCTGGAAATCCAGGAGGAAAGAAGGAGGTAAGTGGGTATGTATTGTAGTGCTTATGCATCTCTCCTTGCTCATAGGACTGCGCCCGCTCCAGAATCTATGTATTCGAGAGATAATATTATTGGTAAGTGATATAACTGGAGTAGATCAAGGCCCGCTCTTCCGAAGACTCTGACATTATTTACCTTGACGACCCCCCCTGGCCAGTCCGTTGACCGGCCAGTTTGGAATAGGGAGACGATGGCAGTGCCTCTTTGTCCATCACTTTCTATCCTCAAAACCTGGTGTAAATCTGTTTCTGTCCTGATTCATGATTCAATTCTCTAATCATTTTATTCTGGTAAATTAATACATTACTGTTAGAAATCGGAGAGGGATTATAAGGTCTAGTGTCTATATAAAATGGTAAATGGTAAATGGCCTGCATTTGTATAGCGCTTTACTCAGTCCCTACAGACCCCAAAGTGCTTTACACTACATTCAGTCATCCACCCATTCACGCACACATTCACACACTGATGAGGGCAAGCTACGTATAAGTTACTATATAAGTAACTGTAAGCTTTATCAAAAAGGAAGGTTTAAAGCCTAGTCTTAAAAACAGACAGAGTATCTGCCTCACAAACTAAAACTGGTAGCTGGTTCCACAGGAGAGGAGCCTGATAACACAAAGATCTGCCTCCTATTCTACTTTTGAAATCCTAGGAACTACCAGTAGACCTGCATTCTGAGAACGAAATGCTCTGTTAGGAACATATGGAACAATCAGATCTCTGATGTACGATGGAGCTTGATTATTAATGGCTTTATATGTAAGGAGGAGGATCTTAAACTCTATTCTGGATTTAACAGGGAGCCAATGGAGAGAAGCCAAAACAGGAGAAATGTGATCTCTCTTTTTAATATTCATCAGAACACTTGCTGCAGTATTTTGGATAAACTGAAGGCTTTTGATTGCATTTTGTGGACTTACTGATTATAAGGAATTGCAGTAGTCCAGCCTCAAAGTCACAAATGCATGGACTAGTTTCTCTGCATCACTCCTGGGCAGGAAATTTCTAATTTTAGCTATATTCCGAAGGTGAAAGAAAGAAATCTTAGAAACCTGTTTAATATGAGATTTAAATTTCATGTCTTGGTCAAAAATTACACCGAGGTTCTTTACATTATTACCAGAGGCCAAATTAATGCCATCCAGATGGAGTGATTGACCTAGCAGTTTCCTTTTGAAAGGTTCTGGTCCAAAGACAACAACCTCTGTCTTGTCTGAATTTAGGAGCAGAACATTCAGAGTCATCCACGTTTTTATGTCTTCAATACATGCTTGTAATCTACCTGACTGATTGGTTTCATCTGGTTTTATGGATAAATATAATTGTGTATCATCAGCATAACTGTGGAAATTCATACCATGTTGTCTAATTATTTTACCAATTGGAACTAATATATAGTAAAGATAATTGGTCCAAGCACAGAACCCTGTGGTACTCCACAAGTAACCCTTGAGTGTGAAGATTTATCATTGACATGAACAAACTGGAATCTGTTGGACAGATATAATTTAAACCAGCCTAGTGCTGTTCCCTTGATCCTACAACATATTCAAGCCTTTCTAAGAGAATATTATGATCGACTGTGTCAAAAGCAGCACTGATATCTAGCAAGACCAGAACAGTCACAAATCCATTATCTGAGGCCATTAGAATATAATTTAAGTAACTTTTACCAGTGCTGTTTCAGAATCAGTTTATTGGCCAAGTATGTCACATACAAGGAATTTGACTCCGGCAAACTTTTTCCTCCAGTACAGAACTGGAGTGCTAGCTCCAGTTCCAGCATAGCTTTCAGTGCTATGATGAGCTCTAAAACCTGACTGAAATTCCTCAAACAGGTTGTTGCTGTTTAGATGCTCACATATTAGATTAGCAACTATTTTCTCAAGAATCTTGGATAAGAAAGGAAGGTTAGATATAGGTCTGTGGTTAGCTAAATCGTCTTGATCCAGGGAGGGTTTCTTAAGTAAAGGCCTAATTACAGCAATCTTAAATTCCTGTGGCACATATCAATTCATTACAGATAGATTCATCGTGTCTAGAATAGGGCCAGTAACCAGAGGGAACACTTCCTTAAATAATTTGGTTGGTATTGGGTCTAACATACAAGTTGAGGGTTTAGATGAAGCTAATATTTGTGATAATTCCGAACGTTCAACAGAATCAAAATGGTACAGACATAAACATGGTTCTACAGTTCTCTCTGATGCTGCCTCATTTACTGAGAGAGAGTTAGTCATGTTTGGGAGAATTCCAATGATTTTATTCTTTATAGAATTTATTTTACTTATGAAGAAGCCCATAAAGTCATCACTACTGAGAGAAGGGGGAATAGTTGGCTCAACAGAGCTATGACTCTGTGTAAGTTTGGCAACTGTACTAAAAAGAAACCTAGGATTGTTTTTATTTACCTCTATTAATGATGAGAAATATGCTGTTCTAGCTTTTCGAAGGGCGTTTTTATAAAGTAGTAGAATATTTTTCCAATTTAGAGAGAAATCATTTAAGTGTGTAGAGCGCCATTTTCTCTCCAGTTTCCTAGTATTCTGCTTTAAAGTACGCAATTCTGCACTAAACCATGGAGCCAATCTCCTATGGCTGATTACCTTCTTTTTTAGGGGGGCTACACTGTCTAGTGCCAAACGCAGTGAGGAAGTAATACTTTGAACCAGACCATCAATTTCTGAAGGTTTCTTGTTGGAATTACTGCCATCCACTGTGGTATTCTGAGACACATACAAGAATGAAAGAAACAAGAATGGAACAGATTCTTTAAAACTTGTTACAGCATTGTCTGATAAAGGTCTACTGTAATGAAATGTTCTTTCAGATTTGGGAACGTCCATGTGAATATTAAAATCCCCTACTATAATTAACTGATCAGTGTTTAAAACTGAATAAGATAAAAAATCTGAGATCTGGTCCAAGAATTGAGAGTAAGGGCCTAGTGGACGACACAAAACCGCAAACAAAAGTGGTTTTAATGTTTTGCAGTTTGGATGAGGAAAACTAAGGATTAGATGTTCAAAAGAGCTGTAGCTAATATTTGGTCTAGGGCAAATTTGCAAATCTGAATGAAAGATGGTTGCAACTCCTCCTCGTCCTGTACTTCTAGGAATTTGAAAATTTGGATAATTGGTAGGAGTTGACTCATTTATAATTACAAAATCCTCCTGCTGCAACCAGGTTTTGTTAGGGAAAAATAATAACTTTGTATTATTATTTTCTTATGGTGTATTTCCTTATCACATAGTTTAAATGTACTTTTTAAATGTCATTTGGTTTCAACCATATGTTCCTTTGTATACACCCTGTTCTTTTAAGATGCTAATGAAGTTTGACCAAATAAAGAGAGACTGCAGTGGGAGGGCCTTTGAGACCAGGTGACAGAGCTGTGTGATCAGGACACAGGGCTGGGAGGCTGTCTGAGAAGCTGAGAGGAGAACAGACAAACGGTCAACCACTGTATCTTCCTGGTCTCCCTCTGCAGAACTTTACTTATTTTATCTCCCACTGCAGAGTTCATTTAACTCGAATTTCTCTCCGAACCCTGTGTGTGATTCTTTCTAGGTTAAACCACTATTTTTTACCCTAACAGGTTTTCTGATAGGCAAAATAGATCAATTTTATCATCACATATCAAGTCATTTACTTATAAAGTCGTTGAGGAGAGGGATCTTATGTTTAGTAAACCACATCTAATTACTCTATTTTCTTTCTTTCTTTTCTTTGGTCTGAGTCGTATTTATTTTAATGAGATTTTCAGAGTTTGCTTTTGTCAGGTTAACTTTGAGTTTTTTTGATTTTGGCTGTGGGCAAGACACTGTCTCAATGGGGTATTGAGTGGGTAACAGTGCAGAAGCTGCAGAGAGGTGGGTTAAACTACGACTCTGCTTCCTGGTCTGGACCCTGGTTTGTCAGTGTTTTGAAGGACCAATAAATGTATCCATATTCCTAGAAAGAAGAGCTGCTCCATCCCAAGTGGGATGGATGCCGGACCAGAAACCAGACCAGATTAGCTGTAGGTACATTATAAAATCACAAACCTTTCTGTGGGACTTCTCCACTTGTTGCCTTTAGCTCGGCTGCGATGGTGAATGGAGGAGGCGGACACATCATGCAGTATTGTCAACTGCTTGGCTAACATTAGCTTAGCAATCTCATACCGTTTTTATATGAAAAAAATACTTGAGGTAACATTAGCTTGGTTTTTGCATTTGAGTTGAATAACAGTTTGAGTCTAATTTGTTTGCAGCCCCAAGTTTCCACAGTGCGTGGCTAGGAAATGTTCTAACCACGTGGACAGTCCCACACTGAAAAACATGGCGGACTGGCAAGAGCTCCTACTGGCGGAGGTTCATAAATAAAGACATCTTTATGATTCAGCCCATAGAGAGCACTGTGATCAAAATATTGTTCACAATTCTTGGAGAGAAATTGCTATTACACTTGGGAAACACAAGTGCGCAGTGAAAAAAGTATTTGTCTTGTTTAATGGATGAATGGACCATCTCTTTTTTCCTAACAGTAGTAAACAGAATAAAATTTCTTCCTCATCGTTTCAGCTCATGGGTGTTGCCATGTTTTGAACAACCGTGATTTCTACTTCTGCTATTGTGTAGTCAGAGCCCTTCTAGGAGAGCCTTTCCATTCTATATTTAGTTCCATTGTAATGAAATTTGGTTGCGGTTCCACCAAAGTTCCACTGGGGACGAGATGAATGGGAGTCTATGGAGCTAGATGGCTAAATTCGTCTCTGTCACCCGATTGCCGATGAGAAATCGAAGATTTTATTGTAGCTTTTGCAAGTTCAACATGGATTATACGTCAAAGGTTGAATGAACATGTACGTATGTCCTTTTGTTTTCTCACAGGTTGAGTTGTTGTTGCCTATAACATGCTAGCATTTTATTTAATTTTTTTCTCTTTTTTTAACGTGTCCTGTCTAGCAGTATGCTACTCAGAATTGGTGTCTGAGTACCAAGTACAAGCCCAACAGTTTTACTTTCCCAAGCAGAGTATTACAGCTTCGCTGTAGTACGCCACTTGATGTATATGTATGAAAAATCTTTATTAGTGATTACTGTGGGTTCAATTTCCTGACGTCATGGACACTAAACCGAGACAAGAAGGGAGAAAGGAAGACAAAGCCGACAAGGGCCCCCCGCCGCCGCCGCAGGCAAGGGGGATCCGCAGCCAACCGACGGACAACACACGCCGCCGCCACCCCGGACCAATACCCATCGCCAACAACACAGCGGATGTACGCCCTCCCCAGGCCGCGCCCAGCCGGCACCTGGAGATCCAGATCTTCCAGCTCCTGGGTCCAGATCCCGCCCCACGCAGGGCGCCAAGATCAGGGGCCCAGCCAATGCCGGACAGCCCCCCCAGATGAACCGACCAGCCAGCAGAAGTCCTGGAACCGGCAGGAGGCCTGGGCGCCAGGCACGGTCCCCACCGATCCACCGGACGGCACCAACCTACTCTACAACCCCGGCACCCCCATAAGAGGTGCCCCAGTCAATCCAAGGAGGACGTCGGCCCGAAACAGCGGCCGCCCGACACACCGGACCACCCAGGACCCGCCAGACATGCACCAGGACCGAGCCGGGCCGCAACCGGGACCCCCGGCCCCAGGCATCGAGAGCCATCATCAACCAGCGGGCAGGAGCATCCATCACCGACGGGGAGTAACAGGGGAAGAAGACGCATCAGGCCAGAGGGAAGCCAAACACCCAACCTGACAGATAGACATAGACAGACAGAGACACTCATATGTACCCTCCCTCTCATGCGTACACATTCTTACAAATACAGGACATACGAAAAAAACAGACCCCTTTGCCCACCAGGATGGGGACAAGCAGACCGCCAAGGCCCCCACACCGGCAAGAGCAAGCCACCAGCCCAGGACCCCGACCAGACGGCCTGATGTTCTACCCGGGCTCCGACCCCTGATGGTCCAACGAACAGGGGTGTGGAAAGACCCCCCAGCCTCTCTCCCCCTGCTCAATGTGGTGTTGTTGCGTGTTGTTCTAATGTGCACTTAAAACAGAGGGGTGGGACATGGGAATACTGCCGGGTACCCCCATCTCCCCCCCCGGGCCCTCAGTGTCTAGATGCATTTAAACAGTGGGTGCCGGCACCACAGGCGAGGCCCCCCACAACGGGCCCCCTATAAGGGGCCCCCCATGAGGGGTCCCGCCCCCAGCGCCAATGCGCCCCACCGCCAGGTCCCTACATGTGCGTTCCATGTAAATGTTGCAAGTGTAAGTGTCTAAGTTGCTCAATAAAATCGGGACCCAGGCCGCCACCGGGTAGCGAAGACGGAAGCTCCATCCCGCACCCCAGTGACGTGCCCACGTCCCAAGGCCTTGTGAATGGTAGAATGAAGGAGCAGGTGGACAGAGGCAATGGGGATGGGGAGAAAATAACTGGGGTGACCATTGCCAACCCCAGGGAGCCAGCTCCCCTGCTGACTCCAATAGGCACCCCCGTTCGGCCCGATCCACCAGGGGTGGGAGGCCCCAGCACGTCAAGTCGGGGCCCACGGCAGCGGCACCCCCGAGCCCCATGGGGGCTCCGGCAATCCACCAGCCCCCACCCCAGGGGCACACCTAAATCCTTCCCAACATTCACACTGCTAACAAAACACATGTCACTAGACACCCAGGTTGAGTTTAGCCCCCCCTCCCCCTCCACGCCCTCCCCCCTCCCGTCCCAAGCGCACCCCGTTAAAAAGAACGCCTGTGCTAGATGGTAAAAAGCCTCCCCGCCAATAAGAGACGCCCCAGGCACCGCCAGCGTCCGAGGGCCCCCGCGCCGAGGCCGCTGCAGTCACCACCAACCCTTAAGCTCCACATCGGCAACCGTGTCCCACAGAACAGAATCAAGGGCCGACCCCACTAGGTGATGGAACTGATCAAGGGTGACCAGAAAGATTGATCAGATGTGGAGGCAGATGCCGTTTCTAGACCAATGTAATCCAGAAGGAGATCTCTATATTGATTAATATTCAGAGTATTTTTATTTTTCCAGTTCAAGAGGATATTTTTCTTAGCGATGCATAAGGCGATGTGAAATAATTGCATAGACTTTGTATCCATGGTAACTTCATCTAAATTTCCCAGCAAGCAAACTGTGGGAGCAGGTGTGATATTACATTTCAGACACTTTGATAGGTCTTCACATATCTGGTACCAATATTTCTTAACAGGTGGGCAGAACCAAAGAGCATGAATATAATTGTCTGGTAGATTGCTTGTACATTGTAAACAGGTATCAGACGGCGTATAACCCATCTTGAACATCCGTTGCCCTGTATAATGCACTCTGTGAAGGATTTTATATTGTATTAATCGTAGATTAGGATTTTTAAGAAATTTAAAGGTTCTTAATGAAATTTGAGACCAGAGGTTTTGGTCAATTGAGATGGACAAGTCCATCTCCCATTTTGAAATAGGAAGGGCTATTGATTCATCTATTCTATTTAATGTTTTGTATATTTTAGATAGCAGTTTGGGAGGGTTAAGATTAAGGAAGTCTAAAACTTTTCCTGGAATTTGTAAATCAACTGTATTGAGCCTAAATTTATTTTTTATAATTGATTTAATTTGTTGATATTCTAAGAATTTATTCTTGTTAATTCCGAATTGTGTAACCAATGTATTAAATTGGATAAAGTCTGTTCCATCAAATATATGCTCCAGGTATTCAATTCCTTTACAACTCCAGCTTGGAAAGTTGATCATGCATTTTTTTTGTAAGATATCCGGGTTATTCCAGATGGGTGTACGCCTGCATGGGACTAGTGAGGTCTTTGTCATTTTAAGAAATTCCCACCAAGCTGTCAGAGAGGAGCTGATATTAATACTTTTAAAACATTCATTTTGTTTTATATTTGAGCTAACAAAAGGTAGATCTGAAAGTTTTATCTTATTGCATAGTGTCTGTTGAACAGACACTACATGCTAGCATTTTGCTAATGACCGCTGATTGGTCAGCGAAGGACTGATTACAACCAGATGTACCACTTGACGGCATTGTGACATCCGAAGCGGCACCAGCATGTTAAGGCGGACTTTTTTGCCCCAAGTTTTTTTTTTTTTTTCAACCTAGCAACTTTTTTGGCTGCTAGCACTGTTACCTGCCTATAGTTATACATGTACTGTGAAATTTAAACGGAAAAATAAGGATTGCCGTAAAGCAGTCATCTCTGGTCGTACGATGTGTATCACGTCATTGATTATTTTAAAATGCTTTTAAAGCAAATAAGTGACTGTAAAAAATCTAACACCAAGCAATGTGTAATTTCTTGCATCTCCTTGCAAAACAAATATTCAAATTACTAGACAAAAAATTATATGATGAGAAAAGTGGATTTTGAGCTGTA
The DNA here is from genome assembly GCA_028564705.1 of Apricaphanius iberus. Taxonomy (NCBI): domain Eukaryota; kingdom Metazoa; phylum Chordata; class Actinopteri; order Cyprinodontiformes; family Aphaniidae; genus Apricaphanius; species Apricaphanius iberus. The sequence goes on from JAPXFQ010001282.1 coordinate 948,756, forward strand.
TTGCTCAATAGAACTCCATTCATTCTGCATTCGTCATCAGAGCGCCCTCATATGGAACCAGAGTTGAACTGCAACCAGCCCAGAACCCTGAAGTACCATGAGAGTGGGAGTTCTCTCTTTATTAGAAATTCTCTGGTGTAGTGCTGTATGTATGCCATAGATCCCTACACTGCCCCTACAGTCTTTGAGAATATTATCTCATGTTAAAAAGGATGTTTATCTTTTCATAGTTCTTTTATATACATACAGATTATAATATTTATAAAGACTTTAGCCTTATGGCTCATTCTTTTTATTTTATTTTTTATTTTTTTATTTTATTTTATTTTATTTTTACTTATGTTAAATGTTTTATGTGCACAACTGTACCGAAAAAAATTCCTAGTTTGTGAACTTGTTCTCAAACAATGGCAATAAAACCGATTCTGATTCTGATTAGCTCACAGCAGGGACAAGCCACAAAAGGACTAAATGCTGCAAGAAGGCTTCTCAGCCTGTCTCATTTCTGCGTGGAATGTACATGCGTCAAACAAAGCTTTACAGGTATCGCACTGAGCCGTGTTATTTTTTTTACTAAACTGAAGCCACATCCTAGAGCACCTTCGTACACCTTCCATGATTGAGCAGTAACACTAACACTTCTGGTGGATTCTTCTTCGTTGGTTTGTTCGCTCTTCTTCTGATCGGCAGACTGGTTATCAAAACTAGGAATCAGAATTAAAAAATTAAACAATTCCTGGAGAACTGAAAAAATGAGTCCCTGCTCCAATCAATCCTCTATTCTCGACGCCCGACCCTAATCATAACTAAATAAATACACAGCTAAACTCTTGACATGTGCTTGTCTCACCACTTTATTGACAAATTTTCATGACAAGCACATGCACAAAGTTGCATTTTGTTCAAATTCTGTGATAGGGTCTGAATATTTCTGTTCTTTTTTAAAAAAGATCAGATAATCTGTCAAATAGAAGCATTTAGAAAGCCAAAGCTCCCTTCCAAAGTGTCAGAAAATAAAGTGGAAGTGAAGCGCAGAAGTATTAGTGCATCTCTAAACAAGATTAAATTACACTTGTGTCCAATTTCATTCTTTTTGATTAAGCATTTCCCATGTTTCTTGACAATCTTTGAGCCTTTTTCACAAATTTGACAGGTCTGATTATGTAGTTTGAAGCAGATGCTCTGCTGCTAAAATGTCCATTGACAATTAATGCTATTCTTCATAGCTCATTTCCCAGGGAGCAAGAGAGATAAATTGCATACTGGCTCCATCTTATTAATAGTGTCGCTTGGTATGCAAATGAGATACTAATTTAACCAAAATAGACAATTTTTGTTGAGGTTTGATTATCACATGAACTATGACATTCTTGCAAGTGTATTGTAGTTATTAGTTTTGACAATAGCCCATTTCAGTAACATTCAGGCAAGCTTCAGTTGATTAGAGACAAAAAAAATAATAAATTAAGTGATAACTTGACAAGCTGTTTCTGGACAGTACCAGTTGTCCATGCTTGCTTGATTTAGTTTCTGTGTAATTGAGTTCCAAATACATTGAATCCTGCTAAACAAGTTACAATAAGCCTCAAGAAATCTTTTATTTTTTTTATATAATAGAAAAATTTTATAAAATCAAATACATACATTAAAAAAAGCAATATTAAAATATTTAAAGTAGAAAAACTGCCATGCATTTTTATGTATCCCCTTTTAATCTGTTGCCACTGAAAATACTGGAAATATATTTTTTAAGAAATCTCAGACAAGGCATTTTTAAAATGATTGGTATATGTCATGGAAAAAACTTGTTAGCTGTTACCAACCATTGGGATTTTATGTCAGCTACAACTTGATTTAAAATCCCCTTAAAATGTTTTGTGCACTGGTTGCAAAACTTCATGATAGATCATGCACATTTTTTGTTGAGCACACAAAGTGTTTTTGTTTCCACATTTAATGACAGTTTCAGGAAAATAGCAACTTTATTGGATGCTGCTGGTTACTATCATTCTATACCATGAGACAACCTGATCACTGTACATAGGCAGCTGTTAGTGAGGAGTTGAAATGCTCTTTTTGAAACAGAAAAAAACTCAACCATTTTTTTTTTTTTCTGTACATGATTAGCTAAAAAAACTCAAATTATCAAAAAGTCATGCAAAAAGACATTGATCATGGATACACAATCTTTAGAATAGGACATTAGTAAATTATCCTGCATCACCACTGGATCACAACTGGAGTTTTTCTTTCAGTACCAGTAGAGGCCAGCTTTGCTCAATAAAAAAAAAAAAGACCTGTGGGGAATCGGATCTGATTAGGGATATGATTTACAGTCTCTCAGAGACGGGTTGGATGAATGAAGAAGCACTAATGGACTGATGTAAAGAGCCTCATTTGACCTAAGTGATAACACTCCTATTGCTTTGTCCGTAAAGTTCTGTCCCAGATGTGACCGAATGTCCGGCCTGATTCTAAAACCTTTTATCTTGCAACTTCCTCCCACAAACTCACTGTTAGGTCAAAAACACTTAAACTGCCTAAAAAAACATCTAAATGAAACTTAAAGAAGATGCCTGATAAGGTTTTTGGTTTTCAACATACATCGTATAGAAAAAAGCAATTCTTGAATTCTTACTCAACAAACTCAACAACTCAACAAATAATGTGCAGTTTAAAAATAACATATTTTTCTATATGGTAGTTTTTCAGCCCTAAATTCTGTAGCAAAGTTCAATAATAGAAAGCACACACTGAGTTGAATAAGCAACCTATTTCTCCCTAATTTGTTTGATTTGAATTTGATTTGATTTAAATTAATAAATATAAAAATGTTTTGTTTTTTTTCATATAAGAGTGCAAGTGTTTTGAAAATGATTTAAAGTGGCATTCGTGCTTCAGATAAAATGTTTCATTAATAAGTCTTGAGAATTTGAATTTTGATAAAAAACTGACCTCAAACTCATTTGTTACAGTTGCTATAGTTAATTATGTTAAAACTATATAATCAGTTAAACCTAACATTTTGTTTAAGATCTGGTATATAATTGGGACTTACAATATGGCTGACAAAAAAGCTGCTTAAATGTTAAGAAGCAATTTCAAAGTCGGCTTCTTAGATTTGTAAACAATGTCTGTCATGTCAGAAATGAGGATGATTGGGTGGAAGTGTCTAGGAAAAAGTAAGACATCACGGCTTGATGATGAGGCTTCTCATTCCTCAAGCAGGGAGCTGATGATAACCTGTCGTTCTTCTGGTCTGCTACACCTGCACACTAACAGGCCGCTGGAACTGGCGTCTTTCTGACAATCTCTTGTCTTCTCTGCCCTTTCATCGCTCCACAAAAGAGAGTTTAGAAGGCTTTTATCTGTGCCAGCGGATGCAGTTTCTTGTCTTTCACATGGAGGAATTCAACCAATTAAGCCGCTGGTTCTATGCTTATGAACCATGCATCAGAGGAAGGGCTCAAAATGTTTTGCAGAATCTTAGTCTCTATAATTGGCAAGTGTCTCTCCATAGCTGATGAAAAATACTGACATAAATGAACCTCTTGTCTTATGTAAATGTTGGTACTGTTTTATAGTCTAGGAGTTCCGTGTGTAAACAGGAGAGCTCACTTTCTGGTATTCTTTGCTCTCGGTGAAAGTTTTAAGACCACATAGTAAGAATTCCAAGGTGTGAGATTTTATTTTCCTGCATGTTCTCATCCCCATGAAAGCTGAAGCTCGACCCCAACATGTGGACTTTCAATACAGTTTTTCTTTTCCTACAATAAAAGCTAAAAACTTGTTAAGAGCTGCCTTTGATTAACTGATTAATAACTGGGATGTCATAATGGTGGTATGTTTTAATGTCATTGTTATGTTTTCTTTCTGTTTTTATTGTTGTTTAATTGTTTCTGTTTAATTTTATTGTAGCTTTTATTTCTCTCGCAAACCTTGTAAAAAACCTTAAATTGCCTTGTTGATGAAAGTCTGCTATACAAATAAATTTACCATGCCTTGCAAGCTCAAATTTTCAGATTATTTTTTTTGCCATTTAAAAACATCAATTCAAATTTTGATTTGCATTTCACAGATATAGGAAATAAAACCAGACAGTTGAAAAGCTGGATGACTGGCTGGATGGATAGATGGGTGATTGGATTCTGTTTTCCTACCTTTATGAACCTGTATGTACAGTCTATCCCAGACTGTTATGGGATCCTAAACATTGTATTCCTGTTAACAGAAGGTTTAATCTGGAACATCTCAAATACTTTTGCATGAAATCTGCTAAAACTTTTTCAGTGAAGATTATTTTTAAATACACTGCAGTTTAAATGATGACCTCTTTACTATAGTGCTTAAAATGTGCTGAGCTTTGTCCTGCAACAATCTTCCTCTCTTTTTTATTCATTGCATGCTTGTGTATTGCATTTGCAAAGCACATAGCCGTGCAATAGGGAGATACCGCATGGCATCACTGAGAGACTGTCAGTGAGCAATTGCTGATCCTGGGGAGTGATAAAAAGAGCCGGGCTGTCTGAAACCTGCAAAAAAAGAAAAGAAATAAAAGAAGAGGCTAGAGAGAGCCATGGAGCACATGGACCAAGGAAGGTCACCAGCTGCCAAAGAAGGGCCAGACGGTCTCCAAAATGTCCTAAGCTTTTCCTCCATTCTCTGACACTAATGACATTGGAAGCTTGCAGCCTGGGTGTGTCTCTGGAGAGATAAAAAAACCCAACAAAAAAAACCTTTTTTTTCTCTAAGAAAACTGCTCTGTAAGCATGCACGTCGGGGTCCACAAAAATAAAATAAGGAAATGAGTGCTTCAAAAACATGAGGGAATGATCTTGGCCTTTTAGGTCTAAATGTAGATTGGCAGTGGATTGATTAGAAGATATGCAAATGTGCAAATCTGCTGGACAACCTCATTATCGCTACCTGTGCATATATGGTCATTTTAAGGACACTCTTATCTCAAGTACCACGCTAATAGATTTATTTCCTTACAATCGTGGAGAATCCTACTTCTCCCATACATTTGCATTTGTTTGTGAGTGCATATCTACAAGTTATCAGTCAGTGCATATCTACACGTTATCTGATGAAAAAGCTCTTTCCTTACTCTGATAAGTCAAATTTAACACACTGACAATAAACATATACAGGTGAAACAAAACAAAAATTGAATATCGAGCAAAAGTTAATTTATTTCAGTAATTCAATTTAAAAGGTGAAACTAATGTATGATATAGACTCAATACATGCAAAATAAGATATTTAAAGCCTTTGTTTGTTAGAATAGAATAGAATAGAACTTTCTCGTCCACCATAGTGGAAATTCAGCATCCGCCCTTCAGAATAAAAAATATAATTTTGATGATTATGGATTACAGCTGATGAAAACCCCAAATTCAAAATCTCAAAAAATTAGAATACTGTGAAAGGGTTCAGTATTTGCGGTTCAAGTGTCACACTCTAATAAGCTAATTAATCCAACACAACTGCAAAGGGTTCATGAGCCTTTAAATTGTCTCTCCATCTGGTTCAGTAGGAATCACAATCATAAGGAAGCCGCTTGTGAAAAAAAACAGAAAAAAAACATTTATACTACTCCGTACTATTACCGACCAGGACACCAGGATTTGCAGACCTTTTCGGGTGGGTTGGTCTAGCAGTGTGTTGATGCCTCTGGTTGATGACAGTTTATTTACTTCAGCTTGTAAACGCACATCCACTCAAGGAGCAATTGGAGAAAGACATCAAGTTTAGATTGAGCTGGAAGGCTTTTTACTGGAAGTGCGGCTCAATAAATACACAAACAAACACAGCGGTCTCTTTTGTTGTTCTTTACACCTCCTGGTGTTCAAAATCGCCAGAAGACCATATTAAATCAACCGGCCCTGCTATAAAGAGCATCTAGTGTCCCACAAGTGCCTTGAATACTATTTACATCGACTATAGAGCATCGTTCTGGTGAAATAATCATGGGCTAATGTTGGGCTGACCAATCACAGTGTTCAACGTAGAGTTATAAAATTGAGCTCTACTCTGTCCGTTTTTTTGCATTTAGACCGCAGGCTTTGTCAGCGTCAGTAACGTTAAGATTACATGTTAAGTCTTTGGTCAAGGCTGTTGGAGGAGCGTCACGGTCTTTGCGGCGCTTTGTGAGCTTTGCCTCTGTCAACTTTTCAAGCTTTTCCTGCGTTTCAAACTTCAAAGCTCATACCACTAGCAACGCAGAAGTTCAGCTAGTTGAACTTTTGACGTTCCTAAAGCTGTTGACGAAGCACGGCAACCAATAAGAGTGACTCACTGTGGTGACATTGCCCGACGTCCACGCTGCCTAGCCAACCACGATTCAGGACTGTTTAAAACATCAAGCAGACAAAGGCCCAACAACGAGCTTTGCGAAAATGTATCTTCTGTGTATATGCATTGAACTAGTCGCTTTATGAGCGTTGCCTGAAGCTGATAAAGCTTGCGTTCTGAACGCAGCATAAGGCTCCTATAGCTTTTTTCAGTTTAAATATCAGTTACTCATTGACAGTTCTATCATGGTGTCCAGTCAATCAGAGCTCAACACATCTTGACAAGGTATATACTGTACCACAGATATATATATATATATATATATATATATATATATATATATATTTACACCTTAGTGGAAAAATGTACAGTGGGGCAAAAAAAAAAAAATCTTTAGCAGATACTGATTGCAAAATGTGTTCATTTTAAAGTAAAATGAAGAAGGTCTGTATTTTCATGGGGAAACTTCAACTGTAAGAGCATAGAGCCTGATTGATCTAGATTTCTAATAATGACTGCAATATTGTGTGCGGGGCTAAACATTTCTGACAGTGGGTTGTCCTTGATTTGTGGGTGATCCACTAAGATTGCATGAGCAGTTCATAACAGAAACTAGATACAAATCAATTCTATGGCTGTTACACAGTTCTCTGCACCAGAGAAGGCAAGGCTATTTGATAGATAGATAGATAGATAGATAGATAGATAGATAGATAGATAGATAGATAGATAGATAGATAGATAGATAGATAGATAGATACTTTATTTTATTATATAGCACACATTCAGCACAAGGCAATTCAAGGTGCTTAACATGATTACAAAAATGTGAAAATTCAAACATTTAGCAATAACAGTAATTATAAGAAAATAGTGATTTGAGCATAAGAGAACATTTATGTAATATTATGAAAATTAAAAACACATTTAGCGACTGACAAAAGCGATAACAGTAATTGAAAAGAATGAACGCAAAGGTTGTATCACTTACTCATAAGCAAGTCTAAATAGATATGTTTCTATTTTAGATTTAAAAGAATTCAGTGTCTCTGCAGCTTTACATTCATCCGGGAGTTTGTTCCAGATATGGGGAGCAAAGAAACTGAAAGCTGCTTTTCCATGTTTAGTTTTGGTTCTCGGGGACGATCAGTAGACTAGAGCTGGAGTGGTCTGGATATGGTCTGGATGGTTTGTATCGCAATAGCAGATCTGTAAAGTTATCATCTTGTTTAAAGTTCTTATGTAACTCATACTGGTAGGGAGGAATATTACCTTTGGCTGACATGTTTCGGCGAGACTCTTCTGCCTTCCGCGGATGCAACTCAGTATTCTACCCCATCCAAACACAGCAAGTAGAGTTTATAACAAAAAGTCGTATTTTGGTCTCATCTGACCACAGACCTCTCTCAGTCCATTCTCCCAGTCCTCATCTGGATCATCTTGAAGGTCTCTGCAAAACTTTAGATGGGCCTGGAAATGTGCTGGCTTAAAGGGACTATATAATGTTATTTTAACAGCTTTCAACTTTGTGGACAGACCTATACTGTATATGATACAATGTTACCTTGTTGTTACACGGTATTAATTTGTCCTAACATTAACCTGTGTCCTGTAGTTAACACAAACTCAGTTCTGACACACAAGCACCCCCCTCTCCATTTGGTTTATTGGTTTTTTTTTGTACAAAACAACACACACCCAATCCCACATTATCCCGCAAGACCTTGGAGACAGATGAGCGAATATGCGAACAGTGACACCTTGTGGCCGGAATGCTTGTTCGTTGCTTTTCCCCTCATTTTCAATTGTTATGCTGTCAATAAACAGTCCTTTCTCTTCATCATTTGTCTTATTTTCATGACAAATTTTGCTTTCTCCCACAGAGTGAAGCCTCTTATTGTGGTGGACTTCGTGCTGGGTTTAAGTTGTCGATCTGCAGGCCTTTGCAAAGTTATTAAACTTATTACACTTCATGCATCGTTTTCCTTTAGCTGGGCAGGTTTCCCTTTGGCTGTGTTGCTGTGCACACTGGCTGCATATCTTGTAAAAACCTTGATCATCTTTGGGCTTGAGAACTCTCTGTTGTGTAAAACTTTGCTGCTTTTTAACTATAGCATGCACTGAGTCAACGTGGTTTTTGCTCCCTCCCATCGTCTAGGAAGTTCATTTGAACGAGCAATATCAATGGCTTTATCCAGCGTTAGCTCGGCACCTTGGCTGAGGAGTTTTCACGGACATAAGGTGAGTTGGTAGCAAAAACAATACGGTCACGGACCATTTCCTCGCAATTTAGATAGCCCCAGTCCTTAACTAGCAACTTTAGTTCTGTCACAAACTGGTCAAAAGACTCGTGATCTCCTTGGGTTTGCTGATGAAAATTGTATCTAGCATAAATCGGGTTAGCCTTCGAGGTGATGTACTCCGTGTACTTATCGTAGTATGTCTTTAACTTCTTAGTGTCCTCTGCGGTGAGGTTCCACGTGTTAAAAACATCACGTCCCTTTTCTCCAACCCACAACAATAGATAGCTGCACTTATCTGCTTCGGCCTTCTCACGTAAGGGGTCCAGTAAACATCAGCTCCGCGAGTTGCCGGAATTTCCTCCACGCTTCAGGAAGGTTCACGCAATCCCAGTCCATCCTCGGGACAGGAACGCCGTAGGACTCCATTTTTCAGATAGGTCGACAGAAGAAAGTATCCGCTATTCTGACACCATGTAATGTTCTTTGTCTTCACAAAGTTCTATTCACAAATAAATCACCAGGAGGCCGATGAACTGTCTTGTATCTTTATTACAGCCGTCTTGATACATACACTCAATCCCACATTATCCCGCAAAACCTTGGAGACAGATGAGCGAATATGCGAATAGTGACACCTTGTGGCCGGAATGCTATATTAAATATTACAATTCTGAGATGCTACAGATCAATTAATTAACCACACAATGCTGTTATAAGATCACATAAGCAGCTTGATAAATGGCTCAAACATATTTGCATTAGCATTTAGCTACTTACTTCTCTGTCCATCAGACATCTTTGTTTTGTGATCCAGTTGCTGTTCTTTAGGAATGTACGTAGTATAAAAACCTGTAATCCATGCAGCCAAAAAAAGTGTTTTAAGATGCCAAAAACCAAAGCAGCTATGGACTTAGAGAAGGAGGAGGGTGTGTTTGGAACTCTAGCAGAAGTAAACCGCTCTGCCTGCAGGGCTGGTGCAGACCCCGCTAGCACTCCCTTGTTATCACTTAGTGATGTCACAAGTTGAACAGTTTGAACACTAATTTTCTAGGAGAGGGAGGAGCAGCTGCTCAGAGAGCACGATTAAGGAGGATTACTCAGACATGCTTGATTTAAGCCAAAAACCAAGCTGGTGGGGTTTTTATTAGAAAATTCCAATACCAGATGGTTGAAAACTCCAAAACTTGATTTTTTTTGATGATATGGGCCCTTTAAACAGGGAAATTGCAGGATTTTAATCAATGACAACGTGTTATTAAGGCCTGGTTCATAAGGCAGGATTTTAAAATTGTTGCCAAAGCTTCAGACCGCCCACACAACAATAAAGAAATCAAAGATGCGTCTGTGTTAATTAACCTGTTTTAGTTCACACTGCAGGATTTTTAGGCTGATTTTGCCTCAAGTAATCTCAAGTAATTTCAAGGCTGCCCTGAACTCTACATGTGACTGTTAAGAATCAGGCACTGATTGGTTGTCAACCAGCTCATTAAGAAGCACCACCAAACAATGTGCCAATTAACGCCAGGTGTGCAGCCTGCAGTGGGTGGAGCGCATTTCCAGCACAGATCCTGCACAGGGCAAGAGCACACACTCTGACACAAAAAAACCACATCCTGACAAATGGTGGCTGCTATACATTTTCGCGCCACTGTTTGCACGTCAGCAGCACAGGGAAAAACAAATAGAAGAAATCAAAGGAACAACATTTCAAAAAATTTGATAAAGGTTGTGTTGGTATTAATTGTTTCCAGTATCGAGTTTTTTCTTTATTAATATCAAGGTTAAAATTTGAGTATAGTGACAAACCTAGTTTCTAATCTTTCATGTGTATCCCTTCTTTGGGATTTTGCATCTTTGCCATTAAATTTTAGCAGCATTGCGTCGTTTATTTATGAACAGGCCTCCCCCAGTCACATTTCTGGGCAGGTGCATGACTGCCCATCCACAAATTGCATCCAGGATAATTTCATATTGATTAATGCAGATGCGCTCCTCTTGGCTCTCGTACTCTACCTGCAGCCTATTTGGTATAAATTACTGAAGCTATTTTGCTGCACAAAGCCAGCCCCCTCCAATAAGGTGCTGGCTCATATGTCGACTGGGGCCCCCAAACTACCCCTCTGCCTGCAGGAACCACTAAAGCTTTTAATTGCCTTCTGTGCAAATGGTCCTTATGCACTTGATAAAGTATCTGGAAAGTCTGGCATGAGCTGGTAAAGACTTCTGGGAGTCTGTGTACTTGCAAGGAGTGTGTGAATGAAATAGAAAGTGAGTGTGTGTGTGTAAGAATAGTGTCGGAGTAAAAACAGAAAGTGAAACAGGTCTATAGATAGTGACACTCAGAGATGGCGGATTGTTGAATTTTATCCATGATGTTGCAGCCTTTTTGAGTGCAGTTTAAAAAGGTTAGCTTTTATAACTCCACTCACCACTCAGCAAAATGTTCGAACAGGTCTGCTTGTGGCCCACAGGATTATTTCCCTCTGTGGACATTCACTACAGAGGAGTGGCTGATAACCCTGGGTAAAGCGATAAACAATCAAAGTGCAGCTTCACTGGAAATGATTGCATTCTGTACTCTGCCCCAGAGATGGGGGCCCATTATTAACGTGGGTCCTGTCCTGACAATGCTATTTTCTGGAAGGTAATTGCAGATTCAGATCTCTGAGAGGGCCCGACTGAGAGTAAATGCCACCTCTTTAATTACGGTCTCCTCCACGTCTCCTCTATTGAGCAGCGGAGATGTCTATCGCTCCATGGGATCCTGGGGAAAATGACTCTAATGGGAAATGACCAGTGTCTGGGAAGCCTGCTCAGATTAGAAGCGACATTTCTAATTGATGGGTAAAGAAATCCCTAGCCAGATGAGTGGGAAAAGTCACTTTGGGGCACATGTAATTGGACTGATTATAGTTCTAACAAGAATCAGTGGATGATCTCTTCTGATTTAGGCACGTGCCTGCCTAGACAATAACATGAAAAGTAAAGAAAGAAAATCTGTTTAAAAATTAAGAATAAAACCTGTAAAAAAAAACAAAATTCAAAGTATTTGTATGCCTTACGCAAATTTTACATACACATTTTTAATCACTACATAGTTAACAGACCAACAATGAGCAATAAGTATAAAATTGTGGATGCATTTGTATTCCACCCCCTTACTTTGATACCCTTAAATAAAATCCAGTGCAATCAATTACTCCTCTTGAGTGTAGTTCAATCTCATCATAAACAGCTGTTCTGTGAAGTCTTCATTTTGATATCTCAAAAAATCTTAAGAGGAGTTGGAGAGAATCAAAGCTCAGCAGCTCCTGTCAACAGGACATATTTTAGTCATGCTCTCTCAATATTGGGGCTTCAGGAATGTGGGTAAAAACTTACAAAGCAAAACACCCCAAAAATGTCGGGGGTAGCAGCACCAAACTGAGGGCAGGGTTTTCTTCACCAGTAAAAAGGAAGTGTATGGGGGTAACCATACTGGTGTTTAAAGATGAACTATATTGCAAAGCAGAATTTCCAAAAAATGCTAGTCTCTAGCTGTGCACAGCTTATTGAGACGCAACCTAACAGACCTGCAACCGTAGATGGAGTGGAAGACTAATATGAAGTATTCACTCAACGGTGCTTAATGCAAATGTCTGCCACACTCTTCAGATTGTTATCAAATAATTTACACCATTGTATCTTTTTCCATCACAGTTTAGAAACTACATTTTATTGGTCACATACAAGATGATTACAATACTAGTTTTAAATGATAAAGTTCCCAAAAAGCGCAGTTTCTGCTCTGAGTCTATGCTCATTAATTTTTAACAGTAAATTATCGTCTAAATGGTAGCACAAAAAGAGTTTAAATAATTGCACTCCACTGTGATTTTTGATTGGGTTTTTTTATCAGATGATGGACCCTAATCAAAGGCAGGGTCTCTCATCTACCCACCTGACTGAAAGAGTGAAGGCTTTATCTCTCCCTGTTTCGCACTGATGAAAAACAGTCTCCCAAGAATGAAATGACAAACACTGCAGCCTTTAATCTTCTTTAATTAGGGATGCTGCATGACACAGAGTTACTACATCACTAAGAAATATGAAGAAAATTGCTTTTCAAAAAGATTTACTCATCTTTTTATTTCACCTATATCTCTTTTGTTTTTGGCCCAGTCTATTTTGATCTTTTCCCCTCTATTATCATATAAATGTATTATCAGTTATATGCAGTTAAATTATAATAAATTAAGTTGCATGTCCTTAAACAGCAACATATTCTGTGAGGATAAACACATAACAGCCTATTATAATACGTGTCCTTTAACGTGCAGAACACAAAACAACTTACCAGTGTTTCGTGTCAGAGAAATTAATTGTATATATTGTATGTACATACGGTCATATTAAATACATTTACAAATGGAGTCCTTTAATGCTTGCTTGTCAGATTAAAAGTATATTTTGACTGTAAAAATCTATCAAACATACCATTCATTGGGGTCTGTATTTACATGTTTAAGATGTTATAATGTGAAATGTTTTTTTTTTCCTTCGAAGTAAATGGAAAATCAGCATAATAATTGGAAATAAGGACTTGAAAACTTTGGTGTATAGCAGCTCTTGATGTGCTGACTCCCGCAAATTCTTGACTGGATTTTGCTTGTCAAACCTTCCAAGGCTGTGGTTATCCCTCGGTGGTGCACCTTTTCCTCTCATGCTTTTTCCTTCCACACAACTTCTTTTGAAAATGCTCGGAAGCAGCAATCTGAACAACAATTTTCTTTGACAATTTTTTGACAATAACCCATAATAATCTAAATAATTATTCATGAATTAATGAAATATTTCACTTTGTGTGTAACAAAACTATATAAGAAATATACTTTCTTAATACCCAACCACCCGTCTAGATTATTTTACAGAAGTTAACTGTCAGCTGAATAAGAAATAAATGTTACAAACATTCCCCTTGCACTTTTCACTGGTTCTCTGTCACCATACCTCTCAGACAGTCTGCAGCCTGTTGTGCTGTGGATGTTCACTCCTGAATCCATCACTGCTTTCTGTCAGCAGTAACAAATCTGCTGCGCTTTTCTGGCTCTCCGTTCATTAGCTGACATTACGGTGCAGCAGGATCTCTGAGATTCTCCAACTGGTGCACAAAGTCGAAATGACAAAATAATAACAACATCTGTCTTGTGTCCAGTGGTATTGACACGACATTACAGGTACCGAATTGTTTGTTTTGTGAAGTGTGTCTGGATGATACTTCAAGCTTATGACTATTATGACTGTAAACTGTCAGGCATTACAAAAGTTGATGGTTGATGTTTTGTAAGCAAACAAACACCACATGATAGTGAGACTATTTTTGACAGAGTAGATTTAATAAGGTGCACTTAAGGTAACAGTTTTTACCTTAGTATCTGAAAGTTTAACTGTTGAAACACATTTATGTACAAAAATCACTGCGGGGAAGAGACTGTTCTCTATCTGACAGTATTTATTCTTCAGCTTTGCACTGCATCCTGAGTGCTACATCAGAGTATCATTAGTAGCTCTGTCAAGTTCTTTATTGGATTTGTTGGAAGTTTACACTCCACTAACCACAGCTAAACCTGTTGTGTTGGACAGCATAGCAATTGTCACATACACCTAAAATCCCTTCCTATTGCTCTGTCAGACAAAACACACACACATACTATACAATTGTACTATATATTTAGTGAAGCACATAATTTTGCTAATCAAAAAACTATATGTATTTTTCATATAATCTAATTCCCTTTAGGTCCGTTAAGTTTATTTACAAAGCACCAATTCACCACACGCCATCTCAAGGCACTTTACAAGAAAAGTAATTTCAATTCAGTCTTACATACATTCCAATGAATCTTTCAGTTCATTATTTTAATCAGTTCAAAAGTGTTTTTTTATCTAAGTCCTTTATAATGATGTCCACAGTGAAAGAAATACTGTATGAGATGTTGCAGCTCCAAGTCTGTCTGTCATGTGACCTCTGTTTTATGCAATTAAAGCATTCTGTTGATCCAAAATGCTGCAGCAAGAGCTCTGATGAATATTAAAAAGAGAGATTACACATCTCCCGTTTTAGCTTCCCTTAATTGGCTCCCTGTTAAATCCAGAAAATAATTTAAGATAACCCTCATTACATATAAAGTTCTTAATACTCAAGCTCCATCATATATCAAAGATGTGATCATTCCACTTGTTCCTAACAGAGAACTCAGACTGCAGGTTTACTTGTGGTTCCATAGGATTTCTAAAAGCAGAATGGGAGGCAGATCTTTTAGATAACAGGGTTCTCTTCAGCAAAACTAGCTCCCAGTTTTATTTCATGAGGCAGACATCCTGTCTACTTTTAAGACCAGGCTTAAAACTTTCCTTATAGTTATAAAGCTTATAGTTATAGTGACTTAGGGTTTACTGACATATTTCTGTAGTTATCCTGCTATAGGCTTAGACTATTGGAGGGCAGACTGACCAATCTCTTTACCCTGCTACTTTTCACTTCTATTTGTATTGTTATTTCTGCTGTTAACCCTGTTTCTTTTCAATATTCTTCTCTCCAAAGCTACACCTGGTTTGGAATCCTGCTTAGCTACAATGCTTTGTTAGAGGGGGGTATTGACTCAGTTGAACCTCCCAGTTACTCTTTGTCCTTTATGTCATGTTATCAACGTTTCACTTTCTCAAATGAAAGTTCTCTTACAACAGTTCCTTATGATTTTTCCGTGTCCCTGCTCTGTCTTCTCATACCCCCAGTCGGTCATTGTAGATGGCTGCTCGTACTTAGCCAGGTTCTGCTGGAGTTTTATTTTTCTCCTGTCAAAGGGGAGTTTTTCCTCTCCACTGTCGTTACATGCTTGTTCAGTACGAGGGATTGGTCTGGTTGGAGTCTGCATCAATGGAGCACAACTGACAGTACATGACTCAATTCCTTAAAAGGAAAAACTTCTAAATTGATTGAAATGTATCGTATATGTAAAAGTATTGAATTGACATAACTTTTTTTGTAAGGTGCCTTGAGATTACACCTGCTGTTAATCGGCGCTAAATTAAAAAAATATTAATATATTAATAAAAATGAATTAACATTGAACTTGGACTTTTACACCAATGACTTGGGACTTTACTTTCAGTTGAACCTGTTTCCTTGAAAAGACTTGATATTTACCCACTTCAGTGCCAGGGTCTCTCCAAACTCAAATAAGTGGGGGCAATGAGATGGATCAAGTTAACCCAATATCTAAAGTTAAAAACATCCTTTTTTTATTGCACACTTTCATGTCATTTCACTCATTGTGTCTTAATAAACGGAGACAGTCTTTCTGTTGAAACAGTCCATTATTTGCCACAGTTGGTGCAGTGTGGTGTGTTGTCACATGGTAGCGCCTCATTGCTTTTCAGTGTTTAGTAATGTTTTGTTTAGTTGTTCTACATATATAGAAAATGAACTCTGCCGTGTGCACACAATCTGCAGAGTTCTCTTCTGTAACAAGTGGTAAAGCTGGCTTCCGTTGTGGCTTTATTTAATAAACAAGTACTGAGTGAAAATATACAACTCTCTGCTCATTTTGCTATCCGGCAGCACAAATTTATAACCAGTATCTCCCTCCCGCACCACCGCGCGTTACAATGTGTTTGAGAGCTGCAGAACTATCAATCAAATTATCAGATTTAAATGGTTCTAAAAAAAGACCAGCTCTATACAGCACTGCAGCCAATGAAAATTATTCTCTTAAGAGTAATTTATTTCGGGAACATAAACTAAGAAGTTGACAAAAACAAAAAAAAACATTAAGAAAAAAATAGTGCAGTATGTAAAAAATATAAGAAGAGGATCAAAGAATGGTGGAACATTGTCCAACTTCTTGCAAATTCTGAAGCTCGATAAAGAACAATAGATAGTAAATGTTTGTGCTAGAATGCCATAGCTGACTTAGCCAACTTTGTTTTATGGGTGTATGGCTTGTCGGTGTCTGTTTAGAGAGCAGGTTCTTTATATTAAACATGCATTTGTATAGCGCTAATTCACCCATTCACACACTGATACGCAGGCACCTCTGACCACCACTAGCAGACAGTGGGGCGAAGTGTGTTACCCAAGGACACAACAACGGAGATAGATCTGCGGCTACATTTTCTCTGTCCCTCCCCATAATAATGCTGAAACTGGTCACGTTCCATCAGAGGATGGATTACATGTTTGGAGACATTTGTGCTGGGAAAGTATATTGAGAATAAATATATAGTTAACTGCAGTCGATGCATTAAGTCTTGGCTTTTGATTTTGCACTTTTACATGAACTATAAGTTCTTCTTAGTCTTCTGTCCATCACTCATATTAGTCATGTATGTCAATACATCACACAATATACTCTGTATGATCTAATTTTATTAGCTGTTGTTTATTTGGTAATGACATTGTCCTTAAGGGGAATGCTGAACATTATTGATTATAACTTTATGCAGAGTGTTGAGCAAAGTGTTCCCGTTAGCGTTCTCACGTTCCGCAAGTCAGATGTTATGTATTTCCATCTCAAATATTCTTTTCTGTTTCCAATGATGAATGACAATCAAGGATACAATCATAACTATAAAAACGGTAAGCAATTTTGCCTAAATACTCAGAAAACAAAATAATGTGAAACTCGCTGTTCAATGCCTCTTAATCATAAACAGAACAAAACCATCTCGAACAAGAATGGTAAAATTAATTGGCTCCAATAAAATAGTTTGTCCATGACAAGTCTGAGGTCCACAATCCAACATTATCTGTGGCTGGAAACCTTTTTTATTTCCTTCCTTTATTTTCCATTTGCATGTTTAATATATACATATATGGATCCGATATACAGATTTCAGCTTGCTTTGTTTCTGTCAGTATGCTTCAGTGTGCGCATGTAGCATCATAACCTAAGATGAGCTCGACTCGCCACGGGGCGGGGAGAGTGTGTGTGAGAGAGGGAGGGCGTTTCTGTGAGACCTGTTCATGCCTGTGACTAAGGCATGAAATCTCATGTATCAATCTCAGCCAATCAGAAAATTCAAATGCAGTACCACACAATGACCATGAATAGCAGCTCTAAGACGTTTTTATACCAACAAATGTGGAATTTAACAAGTTTACATGCAAATGTCAAATATATGCCCTTAAACTGAAAGATTGCATCGGTAAAAACCCATTAATACAGTTTATAAGCAAAAAAGTGGTTATGGGGTTTAGTTACACTTTAAGTAATTATCTGTTTTTTTTAATTGGAATTATCATCCTCAAAATTACATAATCAATTGTCTTTTCTGAAATCTCTTTAATCCTTAACTATGAATCTGGGAAATTATAGTTCAAATAAAGACTATTCTTATTAGCTAAGTTTGACTAAAGTATAGAACATAGAGGTGCAAATTAAGAACTACTGTACTTTTTTTGTTGCACTTGTTTCATTAGGTGTTTAAATAAATTCAGATTTCAAAATGAACAAAGCGTTTATGATTTACATTGAACATATAATTAAAATCGACTTGAAACTTGCCTGTCATGAGCAACAAGATTTTGTGCCTTCTGTTGTCTATTTTCAGTATTTTATGAGTTCTCAAGAAGTGGGAATGAATATTTGTTTCATCAATGTAGAACCTACCTCTTACTCCAAAGGTTTTGCGGTGTGAACTGTCCCTCTCATAAAAATGTAGATGTTAAAATTATTCCCTTTTCTACCTGTTCTCAAAGGTCAACATTCACACCTTATTCACTGAGTATTTACTGACCCTGTCACCTACTTCGTTTTGTGTGTAGACAAATGAATTAAGATTCAAGGGCTTTAGTAATGGAAAAGTGTTTTAATTTCCCTCTGACATTAAGATGTTGTGCCTCTTAGGCATTTTGTGGCGCAGGAGTCGGCGGCTGCTCTCTGGCACTGCCATTGCCCCCCATGTTCCACTTAAACACTTCAATCACAGCAAAAGATCAAAGCAGCTGTTAAACTAATCATGTGGAGACACAAGAGATGAAACTCCCCGTGTATTTGGTGTTTTTCCTATTAGCACTTCCCCCAACACCCCCATTTCTTTTGCTCCCTTCCTATAACCCTATTAACGTAAATCCAAGGAGGAGGTTTGCTGGCTCAGTTCTCTGCAACATAACAAACAATGATGCTAAACAAATGGGTGTGCATTCTGTATATGAGCAGCATTACTGAACAAAGAGTGAGAATCATCTAGGGGAGTCGTCTAGCTCTGCAGTGCTTAGGCACAATATTATTGCTGTAATCCTCTACATAACATACCCTGAATGAAGTGGACAACTACATTAAACAAGTATTAAGTATATTTACAGAACTCAAAAGAAAACCATGAAATATTAGTGAAATATTAACTTTAACGTGTATTTTTTTCATTTTGTATTTTCCTGCCACGAGCAGACTTTAAGAACTCAAACCGTGAAAGATGATTTTATGAAGAACCTAGAAAACAAGACCCAAGCTGAATTTTTCGCTGTGCAGCTTCCTATTGAAACATTTGGAAGTGAAAGGACAGCCTTTACAATCCTTAGAAGTCTATACTCATACTTAATAACATACCAAAAAAGACCCTCTGCCACTTTTCATGAGCTCTCTAAAGCCTACCATTATCGGATAATAACTTATCAAGCAACTGAAACAGAAGTATGCTTCAGAAAAAAAGGTCAAGGGGTGAGCTTCTTCCTATTTTCTTGCTGACCGAAACAGTTTCTGAAATTTGACAAAAGAAAAAAACTGTTAGAGACATCTCTCAAAAGCAAATAAGCTGGACAAACACAATGGAACCTGAAAATAATGTGTAACAAATTGTACAGTTCTGGTGATCAGATACAGAGTACACTCTCAGTATTAGCTCTCAACATTCGAATTCAACACATTTTATACAACTACTGGAAGCAACAGTTTGGTTTTACTTAGACAACGTCAAAGCTATACATAGGCTTTTAGTAAACTCCCTTTTTGCTTGGGTAAATTTCCTTGGACAAGTTACACATCTGTAGCTATCAACAGGTTTATGTTATGTTACTCTTGTAGAAGTAAAGATCGCGTCTAATATGGCTTTCCCCATAAAAGAGGACCCGCGCCTATGTATTTTAAAACTGATTTTTAAAGTCATATTTTACAATATCGCCAATATTTTGCAATTAATGTGCTCTACGTAATTATTATAACATAATATTTTAATGGATATTTTTAAAGACGTACTGCAAAAACTTAAATGTCAATTTACTCTAAGTTTTGGTAGAGAAAATGAATCATATTAAATAGCCTATATGGGAAGAATACACAAATACTTAGATAAAATCATGAAAAATAAGTAAATACCACAAAGGAAAATGCTCTCTGGATTATTAAGAAGCAAATTAAAAAGAGTAAAGTAGTATTAAAGTAAGTGAATAAAACTAGTCAAATGTTGAGAATTGGCTGTGAAATTTAAGTTTAACATTGCACATTGCATTCAGCTCCCAGAAAGGGATACATAAAGTACCTTGTTCAGGTTGGGGATGATGCTCAGATACTGTCATTGGAATCTTTTTTATTTATGTATGTATGGTTGTTTTTGTTTGTTATCTGGGCTAAGCCCCAGCTCTCTTTCAGCCCTAAACCCAGCCCTGGTACAGAGACCTACTAACTTTGATGACAAGTTGACTCCTTTCTCTGGTAGTTAAGGTCACAGTTTTGCAAAACCTGAAGTTAGCCTGCTTTAGATATTTCAAAACCAGTTGTGATGTTTAGTGGGGACCGTGTTTTTATTAATTTGAGGTGAATTATAAGAATGTGGAGATTACTCTCCTTTATTCCACCAACCTTGTACAATGCACCAGTTCAACCAGTAGTAAAGCTCTCCTACAAATTTATGTTGGTACCACCATGATTGACAGTTGTTCTTTGATTTGATAGGCTCACCTTGAAAGGCGTAAGCCTTGGTATTTCCTGCAGTTTTCCTGATTATTCAAACCTACTATCCTGTGAGAGGAACTTTGAGTCAGATAATAGAAAATTTCACATAAGTAGGGGTTGCAACAAAACAAAAATTAAAACAGACATCAAAACTTGTTTTGGAATGAAAAAAGACTAGTATTATTCTTTTAAAATGGCTTCCCAAAAACCCAGACCTTAATACAAAAAAATGTTAGGACTAGGTTTAAACGTTCAGTCTATGCCAAGAATCAAAGCAATTTAAATAGGCTTACGCAATTTTGCCAAAAAGAGTTGTCTGCCAGATAGTTTTGTTAAAATTTTGCTGACAGCTGCAAAAGATGCTTTTAGAAATGTTATTTCATAGGAGATGTTTAGCCAACTAACTTTAGGGTTTTTATGTTCATAATTTTCACCCTGACCGCCTTTCAGAGAACTCACCTGAAGTAGTAATCTCAGTTGAATCGTCTTTACTGGCCAAAAACATCTAATGATGTAAAATCATATTAGGTAGGATTTTATACCATTAGATGTTTTTCATGGAATGAAAATGCTACTCACCACACACCTTGAATTTATTGATTGGTTGATTGATTCTGATCTAGTGTTTCTTTAAAACGAGCAAGTGTTTTGTGATATTAAAAGTCTAAAACATATCTTTTAAGTGTATAATTATTTCCTACATCACTGGTCTCTTTTACAGTGACAGTTTTGTACTCTTTTGAGAGCTTTATTAAAACCCATAAATATCTTTTTCCCACTAAATGTGACCTATATAATAATATCAAGGCCATCCTTGTGAAGAAAATAATTTTGGTTTAATGTAAAAATGTAATGTAGTGTAACAAAGGTTAATTTGAAGGGTCTTTATGTTTATGGTCACTAATTAAGTTGTTTCATTTTGGAGCCTAAATAAGGCAAACAGTCAATGCAGGCATGCTGTTGCATAAATAAATATCTGCAGCAGAACTGAAATGAAGCAATTAATGGGAAACAGAAACTCATTAGTTTAATGGGGAAATAACAAAATAGCACAGTGCCGAGGGTGTTTTCATGCCATTGTCCATTTTTTTTGCGCCTGCTGATGATAAATGTGTTCGCATTAATGATATGGTCACATTTTCTGTTTGTATTTTAACTCTGTTATCATAATTGCAACATTTGTTCTATTATTGAATGGTGTCAAGATTAGATTAATTCATTCATGAAATTGTACACAATAATCTAAATTATACATTTCCCGTTTTAAGTGAAAGACTTTCTAGCTGTAGTTGTCTAGACAGGTATAAATGGTGAAAAAAAATAAAAGCAAGAAAAAGTACACTGAAGATGGAGAAGTTTCAATCTGATTACAGAGGAGGGAAAGTAGCTTCTGACAAGGCACATAAACTCTTTGGAGCCTTGCTTTGACTCTTCTTCTGCCACTCCTTTCATGAGGAAGTTAATGATGCTGGCAAGAAGATGAATCACCTCAGACAGCACACAGAGCAGCACTGACAAGTGAGCACCGGCAAGTCTGACACCTGCAAGTACCAGAAGAAAGACTAATAGTCATGTCGCTGCTACCTGTAGGAGCTGAGGTATATCTCTCTGAGGTGAAAGAAACTGTCCCTATGATTGTTGGACAAAAGCTAGCTGAGGGATATGATTGACTAGAGTATAACAAAACATGTCTAGTGAGAAGAAATGTTGGATGA
The DNA here is from genome assembly GCA_028564705.1 of Apricaphanius iberus. NCBI lineage: Eukaryota > Metazoa > Chordata > Actinopteri > Cyprinodontiformes > Aphaniidae > Apricaphanius > Apricaphanius iberus. The sequence continues at coordinate 970,941 of JAPXFQ010001282.1, forward strand.
CTTCCATGACAAAAAGTTTACACCATCTACATATTTGACTCTCTTTACAACACTATTTAAAATACACAGTTTACCAGCAGCCAAGATGATCAAAGTGGGTCAACATTTCTTACAGCGTTATTGTATGATTTGAGATGTTCGATGTGTATTGATGATTTGTTGTGATTTTATTTTTCCTCCATTTTCTTTCTGCCACCCTGCAATTCCCTTTTAATTTTTTAAGGTCTTCGTTTCTCCATGGTGTTGTATGTTTTGAATGAGTGTTTACAACTGTAAGCGGAGAGAGCAAGTCGAGAGCAGATTGAAGCCTACTGTTAAAATCATTCACAATAAAATCCCAGGGGGCAGGTAAAGGTATAGGAGGAAACTTTTTAAAAACTTCAAGAAAACCTGCAGCCACTTCAAGGGTTAGATTACGCTTCCTGACAGTTCTCATAGAGGTTTCTAGTTGGATGGAACTGGTGATTCTAAAAAAACACAGTAGTGGTCAGAAACAGCCAAATCAACAACAGAGGACACATTGGTGGACAGACCATAAGTCATGATCACAAAGTCCAGAGTGTGTCCTCTGTTGTGAGTCAGCTGCATGACTAAAATCCATATAATTCAAAATGCTAAATAAAATCTGTTGACAGAGGATCTAAAAGATGATGTACATGTGCAAAATTGATAAAAACTCAATAAAAGTGAATAAAAAGTGGTCATTTTCAGAGACCTATAAACTATGACATAAAATCTGAGGAGTGCTAAAAACAGACACAGTATATGCAAAAGTGGTAACACTATCAAATAAAACAGTTTTGGTAGAAAGGGTTGACAAACTTATAAAAAGCAGTTCCACCTCCCATTTTACTATTCCTAGTTGAGTAAGAGAAGTTAAAATTTGGTGGGGAGGCCTCTGTAAGAACAGCAGGGGCATCTGTACTTAGGTATGTTTCTGTTAATACAAAATACTGAAGATTATGGTCTAACCAGCTCCGGCTCCTTCCCCACCAGAGAGTAGATGTTCCATGTCCCATGAGCCAGCTTGCTTCAGCCCCTCCCACAGGTGGTGAGCTAATGGGAAGGGGGGCCCATGTTGCCTCTTCGGGCTAAAGCCTAGTTTATGCTTCTGTGTTTTGACGGAGACGGATTGACGCAACGCCATTATCCATCAACGCAAGGGCTCTCTGTCACCTACGCAAGAACGCACGGAGTAGAGACCTAAATTTTAACTATCCGTCGACGGAGGACGTATGCATTTGATAGTTCAGGTTCAGTAACAGCCAGAGATCGGATCACCAGAACGGGGCTCTATAATCGCTGTAATGAGTAGTTAATGCAGCATTTGGCCACTATATGCTTTATATTGAAAGGATAACTTATGTAATCTGTGGCTTTGGCGATTTTGAACACAGGGAGGTGTAAGAAAACTACAAAAATCGGGTGCTGTGTTTGTTTCCATATGCTTTTAGAGTATTCTATAATCTGCACTTCTAGTAAAAAGCTTTCCAGCTTAATCAAAGCTTACTTTCTGTCGTTCATTGCTCCTTGAGGAAGAAAGACCTTCACAAGCCTAGAAGAAAAACAGCGGCGCTGTGTGATAGTAGGCAGAGACGGCATGAAAACTTAGCACCCCCTGCTGTCCTGGTCGAGCAACACTAAAAAAACAATGGAGAATGGAGTGGAAGAGCAGAGTATTATAAACAGAAAACGTATCCGTCAATATGTCTGCGTCTGACTGCAAATTTGTGGTCGGAGAAGCATAAACTAGGCTTAAGCCCGTCCGGGCCCCATGGGTAAAGGCCCAGCCAGCAGCTGTTCGCCAATGTGCCCCACCTCCAGGCCTAGCTCCAGAGTGGAACACTGAGTCTAATATTGTCGTTCATCATAGGGGTCTTCAGGCTGGGCTTTGTTGATCCCTCACCAAGGACCAGTTTGTCACGGGTGAGCCTACCAGGGGCACGAAGCCCCCAACAACATAGCTCCTAGGATCATTGGGTAACTCAAACCCCTCCACCGCAATAAGGTGGCAGCCCTAGTCGGGGTATACATTATTTCACTAACTCAAATAAGACAAGTTGTGTAAACTCGACATTTACCTATTGACGACTAAAAAAATATATGACCTTCATTTACACATTTACTGTCAGAAGAATAGAAGGAAGATACAAGGATTTTATACCATATTCAGTAATGCACAAACTGAAGGTGATGGGCAGCTTATAGCAGAGTGTAGCTGCCATTTTTTCTGCACTGCATGACATCACAGCAGGTAAAGCAGAAGACGTGCCTAGCCAAAAGACACAGCAACTGTCACAGATAAACTAGGGAATACCTGGCAACCCAGTTCTAATGGGATGAACTACTACCACCCGAATCATGGTTGCAAACAACCCTTCTTACTCAGTGACTCCTCCCCCTTCTGCAATGAACACAGTCACATGGCCAGACATAATGTTATCATATGTCTCTTAGGCCGTTTTCACATGTGTGGCCGTACCAGAAAACGGCCAGAGAAAATGCTAATTTTTTCTGTTCACATGGCACGGATCTCTGCCCGTATTGGGATTCAGTCTTTTACTACAAATAAACAGCAGGTGGCGGTATACAAATAAGTCTTAGTTCTCCAACAAACAAGGGAGTGAGAAGTACCGACGTCATAAAACGAGCGACAGCCTAGAATGTAAACAAACTGGTCTACTGGTCAGCTGCTACCTGAAGCCATCTACAGGGTGAGTGTTGTAGTAAACCCGCCGTTTTGTAACCTGCTGTGTTGCTGTGGGATGCTTGAATCGCGTTGTTTTGGTATTTGTATGGTCGCGAGGTGATTCTGTAATTTCGGCCGGCGGTGTCGTCATTTCCGCATGGAGCGCGTCTATTGTCTTGAGTACGGCCAGAGTACGGGTTGTGTTCACATGATACGTGGCCGCTCGTACCTGGACTCGGATACTACCTCCAAGGCAGGTCTCTCTGGCCGTATTCTGGCACGGTACAGTCTGTGTTCACATGGTACGAAATAAGTGGATTTTGACCAAATACCGTACCCGAGTACGGACTCCCGTACCATGTGAAAGCGCCCTTAAAGGAAACGTATGTAGGATTGTGGCCAGAAGCGGTACTGCAATCACATTCAAAATATAGTAGAACTGTGTATCCCTTCCTGACTCGAGGTTGCCAGCTGCTGCGGGATCCAGCAGGAACGGCTGACCCTAACTAAATAACAATAGCAATGGTCATACAGGTTAACTTGCAGCATGTATAGTCCACAATGTACGCGAAAAACGAATGAGGAATTATTTGTACCGAGGTATAGGCTACTCAATACGTCTCCATTACGTTTCACATTGCCAGAATCGACGTGCTGTTGTTTTCCCTCGATAGTTCAGCATAACGACAAAGAAACGGGCCCTGATGCTAATGTTAGCAATGACGACTTGACGTTTTTATCTCCCAAACAATTCCTTACCTTTTCAATTTGATGACCAATCTCCTCCATATGCGCTAACGTAACGTTACTTTCCATGAACATGCATAACTTTGTTCGACTATCGTGAATATTTGAAATGTCAATTTACATTAAGTACAAGTAAGTTAACTAAACATAAGTGAATCTTACCTGTCCAGGAGAAAATTGGCGACGTTGACGTCTGTATTCAAATTCTTCTCCATTTTCAGCCGTCTCCATCTTTCAAAGGCATCTCCTATACAAATCCTTGTTTTATTTCGGACTTTGTCACAACATATTTCGGATGATAACGAGGTCTTTCAGGTTTCGATAGTAGATAGTTTGAGCCTCAGACCAAAAGCCTCAGATCAAAACAGAACATGACAACAATAACATCACTTGAGGGCTGCAACTTTCACTTTTACATAACAGGTCCATCAGGGCAACACATTGAGACAGACAGGACAAACAACCATGCACGCACACACCCACACCTAAGGACAATTTAGAGTGATCAATTTACTTGACAGTCATGTTTTTGGACTGTGGGAGGAAGTCAGAGTACCCGGAGGGAACCCATGCATGCACGGGGAGAACATGCAAACTCCATGCAGAAAGGCCCTGAGCCGGGATACAAACCCACAACCTTCTTGCTGCAAGGCAACATTGCTAACCACTGCGCAGCCCAACTCATAAGTTATGATACGAATATTTCATTTACTGACAGTATTTAATTCCATTAAACATATACCTACAGTGAAAGTTTAATCTGTTTATAATGTTTAAGATGGCTTGACTTTGTTACTACTTTTGATTTCAATCATCATATAACTTTTTATTTCACTGCACTATTCAGGTTTACAGTGCATGCTAATTAGGGAGCCGGAGTTAGCAGGTCTCTCATTTGAATGGACGCCGACGCATAGTCAGACCAATGAGGTAACAATTTCTGCAGTGCAATAAAAGGCAAGGCAAGGCAAATTTATTAATATAGCACACTTTCAACACAAGGCAATTCAAGGTGCATTACATGATTCAGTGATAATGATACCAAATACATGGTTACAGAAGCACGATTAGAGAAAAACAGAAACATATAGGTTTAACAGAAAGACATAATCAATAAATAAGAAAAGATGATGTAAGGAACAGATTTATGCAATATAGATTAAAAACAGATAAATCACAATAGATTAAAAAGGAAATAAAAAAGGATAAGGACAAAACAACTAATTTTAATCATAAAATTTTGCCTTTACAAAAATAATAGAAAAGAGTTTAATACATGTACATGTAAGTATATAATCCAGAAAAAGGGACAAAAGGGTTACCTTGGACATTTTCTTTTGGTTTTGCTCCAATTAACCATCTTTGTGATCAAAAACTCTCCAGCAGAACTTCCCACCCCCCAATCCCTTTATCCCACTAATGAACTGGCATCTGGTGAGAAACCGCTCCCAGGCCATCTTTAACACAAAAACGTTTGCTGTTTGATCTCCAGTAATGGCTTTAAGTGATTTTCCTTAAGGAAGATCATACAGATCCAATATTTTATGTTCTTCTGTGCAAATGTAAAAAATTGAAGATTTAGTTGTTAAAAATAATGTAGGTATGACATTTGAAACCACCTGGGTTTGGTTACAGAAAATTTGTAGATTTTCCTCCAAAGTCCTTTACTACAGAAAAAGGGGTACTATTTTATTGCAAATAAGAGGTGCCAAAATAACATATTTACTTAAAAATATTTCCAAAGTGAAAAATAATCAAAATGAAATCCACTGTTTTTCCATATAATTATTATTTTTTTTTTTTAAAGCATAAAAACTAGTGTCTTTACGTGGTTACATACTCAGAGCCAGATACTGATCTTAAAACAAAAGTGAATGGAAAAAAATAAAGAAATAAATTCACAACTTGTCCTTGCAATCATTCATTAGATGGATCAACTCTCTTCAGGTTTTTTTCTGAACTGTATTGTTGCTATGTTTTCAAAGCATATTTCAAAAAAGAAAAGGATCTCAAAAAGCTGATTTAGAAACTTAAACTGATGTAGTCAGCTAAAAGCATGTCACAGAATATCAAGCCAGATCTGTAAAACTTCTGCGTTTCTTTGCGTCTGGGTGTAGTCACAGCTAAAAATCACAGCCGGGTGTTAATGAGAAATTCCTGTGTGTACCATCTTTTAAAAGCGAGCCATTATCAAAAGCAGTAAAACAAATGTGACAGCTAAGAGATCGTCCTTTCTCTCCGGACTGTCGTAAACTCCCCACAGGGATAGTGTGATGAACGATTCAAGGCCAACTCTGGCCCAGGGATGCTCCGCTGAACCATGCTTTGATCTATCATCTGGCTTTCCCTTATTAATGATGAGGTCACAGCGTTGAGGGTCACAGCATTGCTGATAAAAGTGCAAAGCCTGCTATTTGTTACGAGCCCAACTTGACTGATCATAACTCTTTTGATGAAACAGGACAAGATTTTACACCACAATGCTGTCACTCCTCAGACTAGCATGTGTTCTCCCTAATAAACTGTCATTTCAGGCTCACAGTGAATGAGCCTTATCATAGGCAATGTAGAACTAAATGAAGTGATTGTTATCACTCACAGGGAAATTATTCTGGTCTTCTGGGGACAGTTTGTGACTGCAGCTCCTTTGATGAACACATGTACTTATTGCATGCTCTACTAAAAAAGGGTTCTGACTGCAGCTCAGAGCCAATCGGAATGATAGAGGCAGCAAAACATCTTATGCAACAGCTTTAAGGCAAATTTCATTAATTTTAAACATGATGTTGCAACATCAGTGTAGGAGAAAACTTCTTTCTGTCTAAAGCATAGGTACATTAAAGTATTCGTACTTGGTGACTAATACTTTAAGATTATGAATTTAATAGAAGATTAAGAAATTTTGTTTTTTTTAACCATAGATATTTGCATTTATTTTTGATTACAAGTTTCAAGTTTTAAATCCAGTCTCAAGCATGTGTTGGCTAAACTCAAGACTCTCACACTGACTGTGTGCTTTCTGAGCGGCCTTAAAGCACAATACAGTGGAAAGTAATGAATTTAAATCAGTAACCTAATTTAACGTGAACCTTTGAAATTTTCAACTATATCATTTGAATTAAACCAATGAAAAAACAGCACGTTGTTATCTCCTGTCACTCTCTTTGATGACTAAGGCCAGATGTTTAACCTGGAAAAAAACATAAATATGCATCTTTATTTATTTATAAACATCAAAAATGTAACATATAAATGTTTCTAAAACATGTGTTTTTATGGTTTAAAGGTTACGCAGTGTGTCTTTAATGTCAAATTTCTGAATGAAGCAAACAGTGCTTTTACTTTATCAAACAGTAGTGTCTAATTGACTTAGTGAACATTTATACATGGTGTTCATATTGTCCACTTCTTGTTCATTTTGTGGAACATGTGCAAGGTCACTATTATGAAACAGCTAATTCCATTAAAGTAAAAAAATACTTTGGTGTTCCTAGAGGGAAATTAAGTGTTGTTTTTGCGGCTACTATTTATTTCGGGTAGCTTTTTCTGGCCGATGTAGGTCCTGAACCTAACTTGTTCAAAACCCTTCAGAAGGAATATTTGATTTACATATTCTCTCAGAGAGACAGAGAGAGAGAGAGAGAGAGAGAGAGAGAGAGAGAGAGAGAGAGACAGAGAGAGAGAAAATAAATACCCTGTGAGAGAAGATAGAGCTGAAAGCTACTAAGCCGAGTCAAGCCAAGAGGGCTGTCCCACTCTAAGCTGAATGTGGCTGGCTACGGCTCCACTAGCCACGCGACCCCATAGAGCTTCTGCTAGCCAAATCACCTAACCACGCCTGCACCCCCAGACTACAGATTTGGATTTAGCCTTCAACAGAGTTCTAAGAATCGTTCAAGTAAGGTTCTGTCTGGTAACCTACAGGAAAAAAATCGATATGAGGATATATGTACATATGTTAAACCTATTTGCAGTTTATATGCACATTTATGCTGCCTATGTACAGCATATATGCTCAAATATAATACATATGCCTCATACATGCGTATGAATGCAACATATAGGTCAAATTGAGGTGCCTATATGTGCATATACACAACATATATTTCTCTAGTATTGCTTCTGTATATTCAAATATAAGCACTTTATGTACTTATTCGATATTTCTCATATATATAGCTCATGGCAGGATCTGGTCATTTACTTTACTTTGGCAACTTTCATACACAATACCTTTACTTTATTATAATTATCTTAAAAGACATCAAACTAATCAAGCGTTGTGTACAATTATCCGCTGCCAGTGATTCATCTGCATGCGGAGCCGCATTGCGATCATGCGTGAACTTCGGGTTGTATCATAGACGGTTTTGTATGGCAGCAAAGCGATTCACAGTAAATATGGCGATCCACCCTGTCCTCGTGGAATGGAATGAGGGTGAATATAGGGGGTGGTACCCAGTATTTTGCCCTTGACTTTCATGTGGAAAATAATAAGTCGGCAAAGAATAAACAACTTAAGTAGTCTTTTGATTATCTATTTCATCATGTTTTTGCAGAAATTGTAAGGTTTCAGTCTTCAATTGTCTGAGTACAAATACTGTTTTAAAAGGTTTTGACCAACAAATGAGTTCTTTTAATCATCCAACATGAGTTACTCTGTTCTAATTGAGTCTTGCTTTGTTTTTATAGTGGAAATGTGGCTATTGTTTCTTTTTAGTGCTGCCTGTTTTTAGCAGATCACCAGCTGCTCATAAACGGTAAGGACTAGGGACGTCCCGATCAGCATTTTGGGTCCCTGATCCCAATCGGATCTTTTAATCTCAAATCCGATCCGATTTTGAGTCCCGATACGATATTTTGCCTTTACTATTGAAATGTATACAAATGAAATAAGACTAATTTCATCACCAAGCATGACCATTATTGTAGTAATCCCATCCATCCATCCATTTTCTGAACCGCTTAGTCCTCCAGGGGTCGTGGGAGGGCTTGTGCCTATCTCCAGTTGTCAACGGGTGAGAGGCGGGGTACACCCTGGACAGGCCGCCAGCCCATCACAGAGTAGCAAATCCCTTGAAACAAAAAAAAAAAAAAAAGATCAACATCAGTTTAACATTTCAGACAACAAAGATAAAAAAAGTAAAGCACTTACGCTGCTTAGTACAGTATATACAGTATAATTTTATATTTTATATAAAATATATTTTATATTTTTGACAGGCTATATGCTGGTGCGCACAATGCTGCTCTCCACTTTCATGGGATCAAATTCGCTCTATATTTTTGAGTGTTAGAAAGCCAACTTTGTTGTAAGTTTGTAAGTTGCAGTATTATTATTATTGGTGATTTCACTATAAGATGAAAAATCTTATGTTTCTGAACTCAGCATAGGCATCCAACGCTATATGAACGCAGCACAAGTGCTGTTCAGCTTTTGACTTTTTTTTCTCTTCCTCGCTGTGGGAGCAATAGGAGATTTTCTCTGTTTATTTCGGTTCATTGTTGCGTCTAAATGCCAGAAGGTACGTTTCTACACCTTTATTATATAGTTTAAAGTACGGTTAAGTTTAATCTGCTATGTTGATTTGTAGTAATCAATAATCCTTGTTTGCACTGCTAAGGAGGTTTGAATTATTACACCATCGGTGATTCCGGTAACACGTTACTTAGTAGCGCGTTACTAATATGACCACTTTTTCAGTACCGACTAATGTAACACGTTACTATTTCCATACAGGTAATCAGATTAAAGTAACTTGTTCAAGCCACTGTGCATTACTATTTTTGACATTTTCATGAGCAAAAAGATATATTTGGTATAAGGGGGCAAAAGCATTAGGAAAAACCAAGCAACACAAGCGTTAAATATGATCCTACCTTCAACAACACTGCTGCTGAAACATCTAGTAATCTCCTTTGCGTTCGTCATGTTTGTTTTGGCCTGAGTCTGAGATCTGTACTCTATAAGCCTACTCTGCCCCTAGTGGGACTCTCCAGGAGTACATGCAGTGAGCAAGCAAATATGTCCCCAAGACGCAGCTTATTCCTTCATATCTGCTGGTGTCAATGTGAGGTTAAAAAACAAGTATACTTCCGGCCTTACTGTTAAAATTCCAATAAAGTGATTATTGGCAAAACTGGTTATTGTATTTTTGTTGAGGCAGTGGGGAGTGTTATCGGGAGCTGCTCAAAGTCACTAATAAAGTAACTTGTAATCTAACTTGGTTACTTTTAAAATAAAGTAATAAGTAAGTAACCAAGTTACTTTTAGGAGTAATCAGTAGTCAGTAATCAGATTACTTTTTCAAAGTAACTGTGGCAACACTGTGCACAATAACCATTAAATGTAACTAGGATGTACTTTCGTAAAATCAGCGCAACTTCTCAGCTAATAAAGCCGATTTCTGATCATTAGATCGGGACATCTCCAGTAAGGACTGTTATTTACGGTATTAAAAATGCAGACTGGTTTTAAAACTAACCCTGTATGTTGTCTTTTGAACCTTCTTAGTTTGTCAAAATACTTAAATTACATCCATCACTGCGGTGGCTGAGCCATAAAATAAAATAAATTTTCCAAAGGGTTATTAAATTCTATTTCATCCATCTGCTTTTATTTTACGAAACATTACTTCCTCCAAACAATGCTCTGTCTTCACTTCAGGTTTGTATTGTGAATTAGCTGTTTTGAACACAAACCAAAACATGCAAATTATTTTCAAATTAATTACAATTAGTATAAACTAACTTAGCTTCACTTCACCACAAGCCTTGGTCTTTAAGCATGCATAGTCATAATAGTGTCATCACTATCAATTTATTGGTCATTGTTTCTATTTCTGTCCATATTTCTCAATTTTACTGTTTTAAGTGTGGTAGTTAGTTTTAATTATTCAGTCTTCTTTTACTTAATGGTTTAGTTATGTTATAGCTTAGTGAGTTGATTAAATTATTATTAGATGATTAAAACATTTTGAAGTTAAATTATTTTGTTAATACACTCTTGCATTTTGGAAACTTGCTTTTTATTTTTCCACATATATGTAAGCTGCTGCTCAAAGAATGTCAAGAACTGATTCCTTCATCCATTATTTAATACCTCAGGCTTATTGGATAGATACTCATAAACAATAACTGAGACTGAACTATTCTGCTATTATTATTAAACCCAGACTGAAGAAGATAAACCTGGCCAACACATTAAAACTGTTAAATAGCTTCCTAAAAAAGACTACCACTTTGATACTTTTCAGTCTGATTTATGTGCTCACCACAGCACCGAGACTAGCCTCATCAAAGTTTTCAAAGACATCTATACAAATACAGACTGTGGCAGAACCACAGTGCTGGTTCTTTTAGACCGAAGTATGCCGTTTGACACTGTTGATCATACAATAATACTAGAATAACTGGTGAGCTGGGTTGCACTCTCTGGTACAATACTTGGTTGGTTTAAGACCTTCCTGAAGAACAGGAAATTATTTTTTGTCAATAGGTAATTTCTCATTAGAACAGACAGAAATCACATGTGGGGTCCTCCAGGGCTTCATCCTGGGGCCTTTCCAATTCATTATCTACAGTACATGCTCCTGCTAACCCAAATCACAACAACCAATAAGATTAGTTACCATAACTATCCAGATGATACTCAGCTTCACCTTCATCCTTAGTTGGCTTAATTACTGCAACAGTGTCCTCATAGGTCTCCCTAAAAATTTCAAACAGACAGCTACAGATGATCCTGAACGGTGCTGCTCGTGTCCTCACTAGAACCAGGAAAGTAGAACACCTCACCTCATTTCTAAAGTCCTTACATTAGCTCCTCATAACTTAGAGAATAGACTTGAAAATAGTACAGCTAGTTTATAAATGGCTGGAATAAAAAGTGCATTCTTTTTCGGAGGCCTATAAAATGAAACACATAAAGTCTGAGGAATGTTAAAAACAGAGGCAGTGTATTCAAACGTGGTAAAATTATTAAATAAAACAGGTTTGGCGGAAAGAGTTGATGAACTTATAAAAGCAGTTCCGCCTCCCCTCTGGCCACTCCTCGTAAAATAATAAAAGTTAAAATTAGGTGGAGAGGCCTCTGTAAGAACAGCAGGGGCATCTGCACTCAGCCATGTCTCTGTTACAAATAAACACTGAAGGTTATTATCTAATATCAAGTCATTTATTATAAAAGTTTTATTCAGCACAGAGCGAACATTTAAAAGAGCCATATTAATAGTCGTTGGTGATGGAATGACTGTATCACTGAATGTAGGTGGAACAATTATGATGCTTAATTGCTCATTTGCAGGACCTAAGCTTCTTCAAGAAGTACAGTCTGCTCTGTCCCTTCTTGTCCGTTTTCTGCTCTGTCCCAGTCCAGTCCGTTTTCCAGGGGAACGGCAAGGTATATATATTCCTTAACCCACTCCACTTCTTCTCCCACTATTCAAAGTGTTTGAATCATCTCCTTTGTAAAGGTAAATTGTTGTTGCTACGAGCATTTAGCAGCTCATCGTCTGCAAATAAAATGCACCCTTTACCCATCACCGTCAGAGCTGGGTTCTGTGGCTGATGTCATGCAAATGCTAACTCAGTAGTAGTATTAAATAAAAAAACTAGGAAGGTGCCAAAAATTCACTTCACACAGTCACATAAAATTAAGAAAATTTGCAGAAAAAGCTACACGTACTGTACATAACATTAGGAAACTACCAGACATTTGTTTACACTGGGGTATTTTAGAGGGAACAATGCTATTAATTTATTCAAATGACGGAAAAGTCTGAACTCCTCTTCACCTCTGATTACATAATTCAAAAAATGTATTAACACATCTAAACATCCAAGTCAAGTCCCATGTTTTAGAGCACATTTCAAGCGTAAAGTGTTAATTTTTGTGTCTTGGGTTCCTATTTATGTACCATTTCCATTCCTGAGTTGTCCTGTGTATACTTCAATTAATTAATATTGTGTTTCTCCTGTAAACCAAGCTGTAATGTCAGATACAGCTCTTTAAAAATGGACTTACAGCGCCTGTGTTTAGAAAAATGCTTTTCTGTCAAGAGTTTTTCTTCATGACTGTTTCATTTTGATTTGAAATGTTGTGCATTGTATCACACTTCTTTACTTTGTGTCTTTGGAGAAAGGTTATTAGGTTGGCTATTTTCTGAAAACAAAGGAATCAAGGTGTTTTGTTAGCTCTTGTCAACGGTATTTCTGATGCTCATTCACCTTTTTCTGTCTTCTAAAACATTGCAAGTGAACTGTAGAGATCAGTAGTTTTCAAAATGTTCAAATTAGCTTTGATCCCCCCCCCTTTAAATACTTGAGAAGATTATCTCCAGATCTTCTTCTACACTTAGTTTTTCACTGCATTGGTTAAATAATTGTCAGAACAAACAACTGTAAAGAAATTCTATTGGCAGAGCTTTGATTAAAGTAATGATAGATATCAATAAATATGACTTTTTGATAAAAATGTAAAATAAGCAAGTTAAAAGCATGCTGTCCTTTTCAGATTCCCTTAAATTTACTGTGATTTTTGGAAATTGCTAGTGAAAAATGAACCTAGCAGGTTGCCTGAAGACTTGTTATAAATGTCAGCAGTCAAATTGAAGCTCTACCCAACCACACTGACATATATGTAAACAGTTTCCAATCAATTCAAGAAATTCTATTAAACAAATAAATTATCTCTTCAGGTCTCAATATCACCCATTTAATGTTTGATAACAGACTTAAGCCAAGATTAATTTCTGAAGGCATGCAAGTTGCTGAGAGTACACACCATCAATGAAATTATTTGTTTAATTCAGATACACTTTTCTGAGATTGAGGGGAAAAAACATATTTATAAGTTTTATTATCCTCTAATGTTCTTGATCTGAGTTTAAACCTGTAATGCCTTATATAAATGTATCACAAACATTGCGCATATGTATTAAAAGACCTCTCTTCGCCTTTTTTCAGTATTATCCATCTTTCGTTCAATCAGTTTAATCTATTAAACGTTCAGATTCGATTTCCCACAGACTTCAAGCTATCCTGTCACCCTCAGGGATCTACTGGGGTTGAGTTGAATGAATCTCAAACATCAGAGCAATCACTGTCTTGGTTGAGTGGCACTTCTCTCTGCACTCTCAGTCTAGCAGCCCTGTTCCGCTTCATTTGAGCCGACATCCAGCCAAAGAATGATCGAAGCAGCCAGAGGAGTCTTCACAGACGTTTTGTGGGCGTATGTATGTCCTGAGCTCTTTTGTATTCATTAGCAGGCTAGTCACAGTGGTGCAATGGAGCGTATCCCCTCGGCGGCCCGCAGGGGTCTATCATTTGAGTGACAGAGACAGATCACAGGTGGACCAGCAAAGAGAGCTGCCATAGATTAACTCGTCTGCCAGCAGGGGGACTCTTGGTATCATTTGTTTTCAGCACAGGTGATACTTTTTCTAATTAACCTTTAAGTGTATTACTTGATTCTTTAGTTACTCTGGAAAGAACTGTGAGCACCTGCTGGACTCATTTTCTTTGCGTTATTAAAAAACTGAATTGTCTTTGAGAGGATTCATTGAGGTGTATGTCACAGTCTACAGGTCAGAGGTTTACATTGATGCTGTAAAATATCCAAACTGCAAAATGTCATGTTGGTTTTGTTCCAAAATTAAAGAATGTTGTATTGATCCAGCATATATGGCCCAGTCACAGACCTAGAGATCACAAACTGAGATTATCTTTGATATTTAACTTCAGAATGCCACACTCACGTCAAACAACATGATTACCTAACTGAAAAAGCAAAAAAGAATGGACTTTCTTAAGGAAGATGTGTTTTTTCATGTTTTAACCCTCCAATGTACCACATGGGTCAATTGTGACCCTATTAAGTAATGCAGAACATCTGGGAAAAAAGATTTTGATTTTCTGTTATTTTATGCGATGTCTATTATGTCATTGACATAAATGTATATTCTATTACAAGTATTCAATGAAAGTTGATGTAGATTCTCAGTCATCCAGGACATGGTAATCTTGAGAGTTTAAATGAAGGCAACTGGACTTAGCACACTTTGGTCCGAAATGATCCACCTAAATTTACCATAGCTTTCTGATGCAATGGTGTATTGTAAAGCTAGGGGGTATCCCTCAAAACAAGCTCAACAAATTGAGGCTCATTTGAAATATCGTCGCTTGATTTAGCGTCACTGTTCACTCCAGGCTTATTAGGTTCCACCAATAAAGCTCAGGAGAATTTAATCTGTGCTGATTCAAGCAAGGCTAAACAAGTGAGGCTCATGTCCGTCAATAGGCAGACCCTGACAATCGATCCTAGATAAGTGAGAATAGAGACAAATTAAAAAGCCTCTTCTCCCGGTCTTAGAAATAATTATTAATGCAGCCTATCAGCATCACAATTACATCATCACCAATAAGGGGAACACCAGCTGCATATAAGCTTGTCAGGCTGCATTGTGCTATAATGTGTGACAGTGAGCACTGAGAAGCGCTTCTAACTGTAAACTTCTAAATCAATTAATCATATTACCTTATTGGGTAGAGTAAGATAATCTGGAGTCTGTTGTGAATTATTAAAATCAGAAAATAACACAGACAATAGCTGACAAGTTGAATGTGTTAAAACATGATTTAAGAAAGGATGTAACATTTTTATAAACTAAATAAGAACAGTTTCAAGTATTTAAAATGTAAGGTACACAAATACAGTATTTAAATTTACATGTGTATTTTTTTTACCAGTTTCTGCTATTCTCAAGATACTTTATACTATATTCACAAATTTAGACAGGACAGTATAAGGAGTTTATGGCTCCATCTTAGACAAAACGTGACATATTTGTAGGCCTAATTATTAACAGCATGGTGTCAGGAGCGACATTGGTGCAGCAAAAAGCTTCTGGTAGCAAGTACATATTAAATACACTAATGTTCTTCAAAGTGGTAAAAGTAATATTGTTAGATTAAATAAATCATTCAATAATTAGCAATACATTTCAAAACATAAAACCTACATTCCATTGCATGATTCAACTACCAAAAAGAAAACTGGAGCTGCTGCCACCAATTTCATAACTTTATGTTGGAGGGTGGGAACAGCAGCAGAATGCTAGCCCTGCAGGTTGACATCACCTAGATCGTCCAATCATTTGATCAAGCTAAAATAAACCTCACAGTTAGCCAGCCATGCAGCAGGCTCGTCCAAGATAATAATCTGCCATAGTGAATGAGTCTGACTTCAGGTTAGCCTTGTTCGTCGAACTGAATCTGGGGAAATTGAGCCAGGATTGTCAGAGTAATGGTGCATTTACACTGAACAGTTGGTCTGTGTCAGGCAACGCATTCAACGGGTGAAGTATGACGTATAAACATTTTGGCTTCCATAGCCTGCTTCTGAGGAAAAAAACAACGCGTGGGCGGGGCTTCCTCTGTTGCTGCACGTTCTGAACAATGGTGGATTGTAATGAGAGAGTGGCTTGGGTTTATTTGCTAGATAAAGCTAGACAACGTTGACATCGGGTGCATCAGCGCTCATTCTTCAGATGTTTTCTGAGTTTGGGGAGTTTAACCATTTGATCCAGGAGCTGCTTATGGATGAGGTTCGCTTTCAGCGGAACTTCCGTCTGTCCCACGCCTAATTTTACGACCTCCTGGGCCGCATCGGAGCTTAAATCTCCTACCAGGACACCAACTACAGGTGCTCTGTTCCTCCGTAGGAGTGCCTGCCCATCTGTCTTGGGTAAGTGTTATTTCTGGTATTTAAAATCTGCGTTTGTTGAAAATGTTTTCACTGGCCCGCGCTTCATTCAAGATAAGGCGTATAGTGACATAACTACAGTGAGACGCTCTGATTGGTTGCCGCAAGGCGTTAACTGCGTTGGATCCGTCAAAAGTTAAACTAGCTGAATTTCTGCGTTTCCGTATGTAACGCAATCGTCGTTGACGGAGCCAACATACACAACGCACCGCAGAGACTTTGACGGACCTCTGACGTAATCTACCATAGACTTTACATTTAATCTTGCCGCAACTGACGCTGACGCATGAGGTTGGTTTGAATGCACCATAAGCCTGGCTTTTGGAGTTAGCTCGCTTTGTGGAATAGCACTAAGAACTGCTTCTAAAAAAACAGTAACAACAAAATGTAGTGGGATTTTATAATTTTCTTTGAACGTGGTATAGCTGCATTCACACCGCACATTTGGTCTGGGTTAGCTTCGGCAAGATTACATGTAAAGTCTATGGTGGAGTACGTCAGAGGTCCGTCAAGGGCTCTGCGTTGCGTTGAGTACGTTGGCTCCGTCAACGACGCTTGCTATTCATACGGCAATGTACCAACGCATGCGTTACAGAAGTTCCGCAAGCTGAACTTTTGACGGATCCAACGCAGTTAACGCAGTGCGGCAACCAATCAGACCGTCTCACTGTAGTTATGTCACTATACGCCGTATCTTGAATGAAGTGCGGGCCAGTGAAAACATTTTCAACAAACGCAGATTTAAAAAATCATAAATAGCACTTACCGAAGTCAGATGGACAGGCGCTCCTAAAGAGGAACAGAAAACCTGTAGTTGGTGTCCTGGTAGGAGATTTAAGCTCCGATACGGCCGAGGAGGTCGTAAAATTAGATGCGGGAGAGACGGAAGTAGCACTGAAAGCGAACCTCATCCATAAGCAGCTCCTGGAGCAAATGGTTAAACTCCCCGAACTCAGAACGCATCTGAATAATGGGCGCTGATGCACCCGATGTCAACGTTATCTAGCTAATAAAGCCAAGCCACTCTCTCGTTACCATCTACCATAGTGCAGAACGTGCGGCAACAGAGGAAGCCCCGCCCATGCGTTGTTTTTTCCTCAGAAGCAGGCTATGGAAGCCAAAAAGTACATACGTCAAACTTCATCCGTTGGATGCGTTGCTCGACGTATCCAACGGATAGGTCTGAATGCAGCTTATATCTTTTTTTTTCAGTTTCTATCAGCACACTACTGGCCAACTTAAAGTCACTACTAAGCAGGAACAAGGAATTTTTAAGTTCTGATTATTTATTTTCTTGGCTCCCTGCACCACAATGGAATTGTTTTCTTTTCTTTTACTGTTTACAGATTGAGATGAGTTTAAATTTTGGTGATGCATGTAATCGATGTATAGAATGGCTTTGGCTTGTTGGGTAAGATGGGTTGCACGGCTGTCCTGAGCAGAAGACCTGATTTCTGTCTAAGAGGTACCATATAGATCTCACATACATCTTAGTCAAGGTTGAGTCTATATATGTACTTCAAATTTAGACATGGATATTTTATCCATATTTAGATAAACTTTGGACTGAGCAGTTTCACCCTTACAGGTTTATTTAAATATCCAACACAATAATTAACAAAAATAGCAACCAACCAACCAAAAAAACGACCAAAAAAGATCATTATAAATGGTTGAGTTTTGAAGGCTTTGCAGTAGCAGTAAGACTATTTTTGCAGGTCATTTGAAGAAGTTGAGTTGTCTTAACAAAAGCAAAATGTAAGTTCTTGCATAGAGGTTTATGTCCTACCCTAACTTCTACCCTCTCTGTGTCTGGATATTTGCATCTTGAGAATGTGTAACACAGATGAGTAATTGAGTTAATTTTGTTTTTGTTTAAAGAAACTACAGGGATGACAAGAATGTAATGGCATATTGGGTGGTCTGGTAAAGACAATTTACTTATATTTGTCATATTCAATACAAGTGCATGTCATTGGAGTTTTTGTTTGTTTGAATACAATTCTGATAAGCTTTCATTTTTATACTGAATATTTCCTACTTATAGCCTGTTCAGAATAATACATTTTAAAAATGGGATAAACAGATTAATTTATACTTTATGTTCAGATATTGTTTAGGTATTTTTATCCCTACAATGCTCAATGGATTGCTAAGTGACAAGGCATGAAATGTAGAGTTCATGTCTTTTCTACAATATATATTTTTTTCTTGCTAACACAAAGTTGCACAAAAATGAAGGATTTAAAAATAAATTAATAAGTAGGATCTACCTACCTACCTATCTATCTATGGAGTATATATTTAGAACAAAGATAATCATCACCCTCCATTTACAGCTTGCAGGGTAAGGTTGACCTATCTCAGAGTCTAACGACAAAGACTCAGGACATTGAGTGTTACACTTCATATTAAATATGTGCCTTCAGGGCAAGACACAGTCTCCTCGGCAAATAAATCCAAAACGGCTTTCCCAATAAGATTTCCCCAAGCCAAGAGACACTGAAGCTTTAGATTAAAAAATGTGTAATTCCATACCCATCTTGCTAGGGAAAAGGAATTTAAGAGCCGCATGGATGCCAGCCCAATGCTGCATCTTAGAACGGGCTATTGCTTTCCAAATTACTTGAGGCTGTGTCCCTCTCCACGTATTTGTGCAGTAGCATTAGCTTGTTTTCTGTCTGCCCTCCCCTCTTCCCAAAGTTGAAAAGTAATCTTTTCTCAGAGCATGGCTGTTTTTGATAAGAAATCTAAACTGGGTCAAGGACTCAGAGTGAAGTCATTGAACAGTAATTAAAGCTTCAGCCGATGCTACAGTTCAGAATGTCTCAACCATGCGCTTTGAGATAGAAATCCATTCAAGGATTTGGAGCGCCTTTGTTTCTCTCTTCTCATGAGTAAAATAATTTCACTCTCTCTTTTTTTCTGCCAAACTGGGTAATTAAGCAAGCCAAGTTAGTATCCAGTCAGTGGAGAAATAAAAAGTTATATCTGTTCACCTATAATACATTATGTCCCTCATTCGAAAAACTGTCAGTATTAGGAATACACTGGAAGGGCTACAATACAGTGAAGTATGCTTGAACAGGTCTTTAGATTTATCACAGACTGATGCCGGACCACTTTTGTTTTATCTAATGAAAAAAAAAGGATTTAATTACAAGCAAAGACGAAAAAAGTTACCTTATTTGATTCAATTAAAAATATATCAGCAAAAATAAGTATTCTGAGGACACACCCATCCCATAGCAAGTCTTACCCACATTAGGACTAGGGATGCTCCGATACTGCCTAAAGTACTGGTATCGGTATCGGTTGAACTTAACCAATACCATTAACCGATACTCAAAATGAGGAAAATCTGCAACAAATTAATCAAAAAATATAAAATTTTTAACTTGAAATTTTATTTTTGTGGTAATTTTATATTTTACATGTTATTTTGTCTCAATTATGTTTAGCTTGTAAAGTCTGGTGCATTTAGTCTCTTCAAGAAAGGCACCAGAAATTATACAGTTTATTAATTCAACAATATGTGGCAAGGTACACAATGAGGGCCCAGGTGGGATTTGATCCCACGACTCCTAGGTGAAGGTCATGTGCACTAACCAGGCAACCAAAGGGATATCCCTGTGGCCAAGCAGCCAGGGCACATGATCAATCGGAGCCATAGTGACAGGACCTCCACACTGTCACAAATAGTATCGGATCGGATCGGGTATCGACAGATACACAAAATCCAGCCAGCGGTATCAGGACTGAGTCGGATTGGTGCATCCCTAATTAGGACACTTCTTGTAGCTGCCAACATTCTATGGCATTGGTCTCTAGAAGGTTATTTCAGCTGCGAAGTGTTTGATGAGTTTCTTACATGTACAGCACATTTTAAGTCATCTCACAGCACATCAAAAATGTCAAAATCTGTTTTGAATCTGCCATGAGTTTCTATTTTTTAATTCTCAGAAAGTCCTTGGTGGATTCTGTCATGTTTTTGGCCCATTGTCAGATTGCGAGGTCCAGTTCTGGTTCAGCGCACTTTTTTCCGCACTTTTTTTTTTCACAGATGGTGCTGCAATTGCCTAGTGAGTCCTATGATAGTGACCCGGCCACGTCCTGCTGCTGCAAAGCATTCCCAAATTATGAAACTTCTATCCATATGCTTCTAGTTTAAGTTTATATTACTGGGATGATGTTTTTGGTTTATAACACACATTTCCTCTGTTTTGGCACTTAGAGGAGCAGGGGGCTGGATTTCTAAAATACATTTTCAGTTTTGTAATTGTATTGGGTAATGAAGTGTTTTAAACTAAGTAAATTTTGCCCACCCATGTGTAATACCATTACCTTGAACAGCCTGTGTGCTGCAAAATAGTCTGTGATTCGGTGGGCGAATTTCCCGCGCTTACACGCGGATGTAACGTCAATGTACAATTCTTGGGCGATCTCTATTTAACAGGAAGAAGGAAGAGAAAGAACCTGGACTTTAGACGCAGTCAATTAAACACAATTACTTTGTCGCTAGACATGTTGCTTGTTGTCATACAGCTGGCGATGTGCGCAATGTGCGGTGGCTTGAAAGTATGCTACGTCACTGATTTATTACTTTTTGTGCTGGCTCCTGTGGTGCCTGCATTTACTTACAGCGCCGGCCGTGACAGTCGCGAGTTTAATTTCTTCAATCCAGCCCCATGCTCCTTTAAATAATTGAATTTTAGACCTATCCCTCCACAGAACATTATTCAAGGATTTCTAGTCTTTCCACACATTCAGATGAAAAACTGTAGTCAAGCCTTCATGTTTTTCTTGGACAGCAAAACCTTTTTTCCTTGCATACCTCCAACAAAAGCAAAACGTGTGCATTTTTTGGCTGACGATAAAGACAAATTCAATTTTAAAGTCATTTTGAAGTGTTTTAATGGCTCCTGAAAGATTGTCACTCATGTTGAGAAGCCATATTAACCATATCAAAACCACAAGTGAATGTTAGAAAACACTGCTATAAAATGGAGCTGATTCAAAGCTTAATTCAAAACTTTGAAACACTGTGACTTACAGCGTTAACTGTCAGTTGTCAGTAAGAAAAGATACAAATCAAATTTATTTTTTGTGTAATTTCAATAACTTGTTCTGTGATAGCTCATATACAAATTCAATATTGACCTTGTCCTATACATTGAAATCATGATTTAAATTCTATTGGAATTTTGTTTATGTAATCTTTGCCAGAGCCTAACCATTCAAAGGAACTTCTGAAAGTCAGCAAAAGAAGAACATAAACACAATAATTATTCTGGAGAATATGTGAATTTATATTCCCACCAATGGGACCACTATTGCCTTTTGAAATGTATAATCCCTCTCTGTAAGAAGATGATACTTGGCAGCCACCTCCATCTACTGTAACATTGTGCCTGTAGTCTTTTGCTTCTTTAGGAGAGCCACGGGCTGAGTATTTGAAGTTTTTAATCTGGAACTCCAGAGACTAAGGTCACCTTTCACTACCCCTCCTCTCCCTCTTTTATTTGCTCTTGCTTAGTTCTGGCAACCCTGCTATTTCACACACTATTAAAAGAAATCTGCTAATGTAAGGAGCAAGGTCCTTGGCTTGTGGAACGGAAAATGATGGCATTTCTGAATCCTGTCTCTCTTTAAAAGACCCTGGGCATCTTGTGTAGGGTTTATGATCCAAAGATTAGTCACTTTTTTGGAGCTGGATGTACTGCCTGGGGCCATTTCTGCCAGAAACTGATTTTCATATTGATGTGCGATGTTGAGCCCTCTCCAGTCCACATATTGGCTCATGCATCACCTGGACTCTGCAGCTGTCAAGCTTCAGTGATAGCAAGTGAAGCACACAATTCCTCTTTTAATAAATAAACAAGTGCTGCACAGCAAGTAAATATTATATCCAGAATGCTTGCAGCATCTTTGTGATGTACTCTGCATTTCATTACCATTAACATCACATGGTGTTCAATCTCTATTTTCTGGTTGTCTTGTTACTAAACACTTCTAGAATATCACAACATATTTTACCCCTCAGTGCCTTGCGAGATGAACCAACCCCTGGAATGTCCTTTTATATGGGGATAGAATCATATCAGCTTGAAATGAAACTGAAAAATAAATTTTGGCACTGAAAATTAAAATTGGCATTAAAAAATATAATTGTAACTGAAAATCTTAAGTTTGAATATGAAATAAATGTAGAAAAAATGTCTGTATTGAAACTGAAATTCAAAGTGAAAAAAATATCCATGAAACAAAATATTTTCATTAAAAAAATTTAAACTCACAATAAAGTTTTTATTTTTTTTCTATTTTTTCAATGCCAATCTTTTTTCAGTGCTGCTTCTTTTCAGCTTCATTCAGCATATACTAATTTCACGTCTTGCATGCGCATGAGGGGCGGAGCTTCAGAGCCACAAGTGCTTGCTTTCAGCCATCAGTTAGTTGGGCCGTTTTATTACCCGTTCTCTAACCCAGTAAATACAGGTCACTTGCTGTTCTTGTATATATCCTTAATTCTAAAATGTCCACGTCTGAAAGCAAAATCCACTGCTATAACTCTCTGTAATGTTTAATTTGATATAAGTTTTAAATGCATTACCATTTGCTTCATTTCTTTGGGTTTAAATACACAAATAGTGCTTTGAAGACCTGACTGTCATGGTAGCCTAGTGTTTTCAGACATGGCCATGTAATCCTAATGTCCATGTTCAAAACCATTTCTTAACTCTGCTTTGTTTTTAATAAATTTTTTATTTGTCTTGTACAAGTGTACTTTTGTTTATTTTTCTCATATTTTTATACTGAGATAATATTATCATATTGAGTAAACCACACTTGTGCACAAGGAATATTTAAGATAATGCTGATGGAGCTCATAAACCTAAGAAAGTTTTTAACCCTCGACTATCAGCTAACTAAGGGATCAGGACACCTGGTCAAAGAAGAATGTTAAACAACCATAGACTTTAAATATATTAAAAACCTAAAAAACCTAACTTTCAAGTAGAATTGAACCGGTGACATCGGGTCTACAAGGTCATGTCTGAAATCATGGCTAGGCCACCATGACAGTCAGGACTTCAGAACTCCTTTTTGTGTATTTAAACCTAAAGAAAGAAAGTGGTAATTAATTTAAATGTGATATATTAAACATTACAGAAAGTTGTAACAATTGATTTTTCTGTAAAACATGGATGTTTTAGAATTAAAGACTTACAAGTGACTTACAAGTGAATTACAAGTGACGTTTATTTGCTGGGTTAGAGAACCTGTAAAAAAACGACCCAACTCACTGGCAGCTGAAAGCTAGTATATGCGGCCCTGAAGCCCCGCCCCTCTTGCGCGTGCACAATGTGAAATGAGTATCAGCTGAATGACGTTGAAAAGCAGCAGCACTGAAAAATGATTGGCATTGAAAAAAGATTGGCATTGTAAAAAAGATGAAAGTTTGAAAACTGTATAAGTTATTTGTTTTATTGCATATATTTTGAGTTTCAGTGGGGGGTTTTTCACTGTCAATACATACATTTTCACTACATTTATATCAGATTCAAAATTAAGATTTTCAGTTAAAACTATATTTCTTAATGCCAATTTTTATTTTCAGTATCAATATTTATTTTCAGTTTCATTTGAAGCTGATATCATTCTAACCCCATACTTTTAGATGTTACACTCAAACAAAGGGGTACATGATTGTTAATTCAAAAAGTTTAAGATTTTATAAATGTGGTGTGTGCATTTTTAATTAGCTCAATTTACTTCAAATCCTTAAATAAATGCCAACAAAATCAAAATGTGTGTAATTTAATCGCAGCACGAACAAAGATGCTCTGAAGGCCTCAAGTTGTATTAAAAATGAGGAGCATGGCAGCCAAGAGGCCCATGATAACTCTGGAGGAGCTGTAGAGATCGACAGCTTAGGTGGGAGAATATCTTGGCATCACAACTCTGAGATGTGCACTCTCCAGGTTTGACCTTTTGGAACAGTGGCAGGAGGAAAGCCAGTGAGGATTTGTAATAAGTTACATTGACATTTTCTCTCAACCCATGTAGGAGACACAGCAAACATGTCAGAAGTTGCTGCTCTGGATAGTTGATAAAGTAATACAACTTTTTGGCTTAATTGGAAAACAATCAATTGTAGGTGTTGATCAGTTTTGTAGTCAAGACATTTTCTCTTGAGTCCCAGTAACACTTGAAACCTAGCTGTTCAAGTCCAAGTGCAAGTGCAACTCACAAAGCATTAGTTCAAGTTGAGTCCAAGTTAATCCACTAGGTCCTACAGATAATCTTTCAGTCCAAATCAAGTCGTTATCACTTGAGAGCAAGTTAAAAATACAAGTGCACGGTGTAGATTTTAAGAATAGAATAATGGCAGCCATACATAGTATATTATATATATATATATATATGCCACTAGGATTTAACGTGGCAAATAGGTGCAAGCCTCCTATTGAATAATTACTGTATGGGTGATTATCTTTTAGCTGGTGTTGAATTAAATAATTATCATAAGTAATTCAATGCATGTTCAAGCAGAGACAAAATGGAGCCAATTTCCAGTTTAACATTTATTTTGAACAGATTAACAAATTGCAGTTTTACAGAGGAATTTGCCCCCGTCGTTCCCCTGTGGTCCAGATTTAAAGAAATCTGAACGTTGAATGATTTTCATGTCATCACTTTTATAGACACCAGACTTTTGCCAGGGTTGTAGGCGTTCCTTCTCCCTCGAATCTTACTCCAATCAGATCATTTCCAAACAGTCTCTTAGCCATGATTTGCTGTCAGAGAATTATGCAGTCCGAAGATGGGTCGTCTCTGTTCTGGGTCAAAGGTTCATTATAAAGAATTATGGTTAAATTGCTATCTGCTTCCCCCAAACCCTTCTCCCAGTTTTTATCTACACATCCTGCTTTTACAGCCTTGCAATAAAACTCACCCCAGAGTTTTATGACTTAAAAGCTTACCTGCATAAACAATAGTGACAGACCCATTTTTACAACCATGCAAACTATATAAACAGTCTTTTACCTTCTGAATAATAAAAGTTTAAACCTTATGCAGAATTACACCACAATTCCCTCTTTCAATCTTTTTATTAAAATAGATTGATATCTCCTCTGTACGTAAGTGTTTAGAACTTAAGATCAAAACCTGTAAAGCATTTTGAAAATGCAAGAAATCAAATCCAAGAAATTTCATAAATTCACCCTCTTTTGGCATTATACAAAAAATTATTTTAACAATTCCCAAAAACTAATTCAAAAACCCAAAAATGTATAAGAATGTCTTACATGTGAAGAAATAATTAAATCTGACTTGAAACATGTTGATACTCGTGGAAGAAGCTTAAAAAATCCATGAACAAATACATTCTTACTATGTTATATTCTGAAATAAATCAAACTTAAAGTGTTAAGAAACCTGTGAAATAGAAAGTATTAAGAACCCTTTAAAATGTAATCCTCGAGTCTATTTAGTCTTTCCTCTAGTAGACCCTGTTGTTTATTAATGCAAACCTTAATACAACCTTAAAAACAACTGGAAATTAAGAAATCCTGAAAATTAACTGATTAAAAATTCTTTAAGAAACCCTCCTAGGCAGTGTTACCACTCTTCACTTGTGAATAAAAATATTTAAACAACCTGTAAAATGCAAGAAAATGATTAATAAATGTTCAGTCTTTATATTTGTATTCTGATCCTCTTTCTTCACTCTCATTTTATCCCCCTCAGTGGCTCCTGGCAGCTGGAGAGCGATGTACAGAGCTGATCAGTGTGGAGGGCTCCTATTTTTTAGTGTTCCAGTTTTTACACCCATATATGCAGATAACCCCTCTCTGAAATGCCAATTACTTCATTAATTGAGCATTTCCCCCAATATACACAAATGCACAGATTGGCCCCGCTTCCCATAGCTTAGCCCACCGATGTGGGCTGGTCAAAACCTGCTGTGCAGCTGATTGGTGAGTTGTGATCTTCTTCTGTAGATCCCTCTTTTGAGATGGCAATTTCAAATTGCCCATCTCATTCATTGGCACATAGATCACACTGGATGAGTAATACACCACCCAAACAACCTTCTGGGTGAGCTAGGCCCCGCCGCCTGTGGCCCCAGCTTCCGATTCAGCTTGGTCAAAACCTTCTCGACCCTCCTTAGGCAGAATCCTGCTGATCCTCGACCAGGTTCGTCGTTGGCGTGGAGCTGCACTTTGTTTGTGTTCCCAGCTGTCATCTGGAACTTTGCTGAACCACTGGACTCCTCACGCCTTCGACCTGGAGATGTACCTTGGACCCTTTTCAGCAGCTGCAGTCAGCTGTGACCAGAGGAGATTGTGTGCTCCTCACGTGCTGCTGAATCCTGGAGATAAACCTGGGGGCATAAGCTTGTAAACATCTAAAAAAGACAGTTTTTTTGATCCGGTCTTGTGATCACTCCTTTTCAATCTAATTCAACTGTATTGTGCCAAGAAATTATTTCACCCATCTAATTAAAAATAATCCCTGGGGAAAGAGCAAATCCACATTATTTCGACACACCGTTGTTTTTCCTAAAAACTAAACCAAAAACACCTCCCTCATTAATGGATTTAAAAACAAGAGCAGGCTCAAGAGTTTACTTTTTGTGTACAGTTACACTGATTACTATCCATTTGCTTGTTCACCCAAATTGATTCTTAAATTTACTTATTTTATTTATCCAGTTTAAGACACTTATGTCTGTTCCATTACAATATATCCTTTCTTAAATTCAGTACATCCCTGTGGATGAAAACGTAAAAATAAGAAAAAAAAAAATTTTCTCTCTCACCAGCCAGCAACCCCCTGCTATCGGCCCAATTTTTCCTTCCAAATATTCGTATATCCCTTGGTTTTGGTTGAATTAAATAACTATCATAAGTAATTCAATGCATGTTCAAGCAGAGACAAAATGGAGCCAATTTCCAGTTTAACATTTATTTTGAACAGATTAACAAATTGCAGTTTACAGAGAAAGTTGCCCTAGTTTCTCTGTGGTCCAGACTTAAAGAAATCTGAACAATTAACTGATCTTCATTTCACAATTTTATAGAAACCGGCCCTCGCCAGGACTTTAGGCGTTTCTAACTCCGTCCAATCAGAACTTTTCCAAACAGTGTCTCAGCCATGATTTGCTGTCAGAATCCTGGAGTCCGAAGATGGGTGTCTGTGTTCTGGGTCAAAGGTTCATTATAAAAATTTATGGTTAAATGGCTATCTGCTTCTCTAAAACTTTTCTCCCAGTTTCTTATCTAAACATCCTGTTTTTACAGCTTTGCAATTTAAACTCACCCCAGAGTTTTATGACTTAAAAGCTTTCCTGCATAAACAATGCTCGACAAAACATTTCTTTACTATCATGCAAGCTAATTAAAACAGACTTTTACTTTCTGAATGATAAAAGTTTACAGAATTACCACAATTATTCCCTCTTTTCAATCCATTTTTAAAAATGGATTGATTAAAGATCAAAACCTGTAAAGCTTTTTGAGAATGCAAAAAATCAAATCCAAGAAATTTCATCAGTTTAAAAACATGAAGTATTCCAGACTAAAATTCAAAAGACAAACTATTAATGTACCTTTTTTAACCTTAACTCCCATTAAAAATGTAAATCTGTTAATCATAGATTCACCCTCTTTTGGCATTAACCAAAAAATTTATTTTAACAATTCCCACAAACTAATTCAAAACCCACAATGTATAAGAATGTCTTACATGTGAAGAAATAATTAAATCTGACTTGATACATGTTAATACTGTGGAAGAAGCTCAGAAAATCCATGAACATAGACATTATCACTATATTATATTCTGAAAGAAATCAAACTTAAAGTGTTTAGAAACCTGTGAAATAGAAGGTATTAAGAACCCTTTTAGGCAGTGTTACGACTCTTCACTTGTGAATAAAATGGTTAATCAAATAGTTAAACAACCTGTAAAATGCAAAAAAAAAATTATTAATAAATGTTCAGTCTTTATTTGTATTCTGATCCTCTTTCTTCACTCATTTTATCCCCCTCAATGGCTCCTGGCAGCTGGAGAGCGATATACAGAGCTGATCAGTGTGGAGGGCTCCTATTTTTTTTAGTGTTCCAGTTTTTACTCCCATATTTGCAGATAACCACTCTCTGAAATGCCAATTACTTCATTAATTGAGCATTTCCCCCAATATACACAAATGCACAGACAGGCCCCGCTTCCTATAGCTTAGCCCACCGTTGTGGGCTGGTCAAAACCTGCTGTGCAGCTGATTGGTTAGTTGTGATCTTCTTCTGTAGATCCCTCTTTTGAGATGGCAATTTCAAATTGCCCATCTCATTCATTGGCACATAGATCACACTGGATGAGTAATATCACCACCCAAACAACCTTCTGGGTGAGCTAGGCCCCGCCGCCTTTGGCCCCAGCTTCCGATTCAGCTTGGTCAAACCCTTCACGACCCTCCTTAGGCAGAATCCTGCCGATCCTCGACCAGGTTCGT
The DNA here is from genome assembly GCA_028564705.1 of Apricaphanius iberus. NCBI lineage: Eukaryota > Metazoa > Chordata > Actinopteri > Cyprinodontiformes > Aphaniidae > Apricaphanius > Apricaphanius iberus. The sequence goes on from JAPXFQ010001282.1 coordinate 999,660, forward strand.
CGTTGGCGTGGAGCTGCACTTTGTGTGTGTTCCCAGCTGTCATCTGGAACTTTGCTGAAAAGCCACTGGACTCCTCAACTCGCCTTCGTACATGGAGCTAGTACCGTTGGACCCCTATCAGCCGCATGTAGTCAGCTGCGTGACCAGAGGATACGTGTGCTCCTCACGTTGTCTGCTGAACCTTGAGAGATAATCCTGAGGGGCGGATAAAAAGCTTGTACAATCAACTAAATAAAAGAACAGTTTTTTTTTTTTTTATTTATTGATCCGTCTCCTTGTGACATCACTCCTTTTCAGCTAATTTCAACTGCCTTGAGTGCCAAAAAATTATCATTCTCACACACCTAATTAAAAATAATCCCTGGGGAAAGAGCAAATCCACATTATTTTGACACACCGTCGTTTTTCCTAAAAACTAAACCAAAAAACACCTCCCTCATTAATGGATTTAAAAACAAGAGCAGGCTCAAGAATTTACTTTTTTGTGTACAGTTCAACTGATTACTCTCCATTTGCTTGTTCACCCAAATTGATTCTTAAATTTACTTATTTCATTTATCCAGTTTAAGACACTTATGTCTGTTCCATTACAATATATCCTTTCTTAAATTCAGTACATCCCTGTGGATGAAAACGTAAAAGAAAAAAAAATGTTTTTTCTCTCTCACCAGCCAGCAACCCCCTGCTATCGGCCCAATTTTTCCTGCCAAATTTTGTTCCCGGTAAATGGTGGTATTTTACCCGGAGATAATCCTGGGGAAGACATGGGGTTATCAAAATACGTAGAACCGCGGCCACCTTTGATCAGACAAACAGAAACTCTTGTGGTTAATTCAGCAACAGTGACATTGAATCAACAGTCTTTGATCATCACTTCTTCAGCAGAAACTGTCCATCTCACGCCAGCCAAGTGAATTCACACATTGTCCTTGAAAGTTCAGCTCAGCATGAGGAAACGTGCTCCCCCCGAGGGTGGCCTCCAGTTCACCTGTGCCTCCCTGTGTGGGAGCAGAGCACAAGAGAGTGGTAATTCTGCGCTGGTCGTAAAGATGTTTCTCTCTGTGGCCGTTACGGCGGGCGCCTGGCACTATCCGTCATCAGCCCACGCACCCCCACCCATCTCATCTCCCCAGGATCATAAATTCCATCTCAAGAATGTTTATCTGAGGGGTTTGTCTGTTGCAGGATGAGAAAAAGAGAAAAAATATATAATTAGAGTAAGAAGAAAAAAAAACAGACAGTCGATCCTCTCAGCTCATTCAAATCAAGTTACATTCAAACATTTTACTTTCATATTCATTAGTCTCCTTCCTTGAATGCTGAATTTAAATATCTTCCACACTCAGACTGCCTATGTGGGCTCTACTTTAATTTTACTTCAATCAGTTATACTAGTACTAATTTCTTCAATTTCAATTCTGGTAAAAATATACCAATCAACAGGTTTGCTCTCTCCACCAGGAATAATAATCAATCCTTATACGTCTAATTAAACTGTTGTTCTAATACTTCCCCTGCGTATTTTAATTAATAATTCCTTCATTTTTCATCCAATTTATATTCTATATTTCATCAATGCAATGCCTTCCTCAATTTTTTCAAAATTGGGAATGTATCAGAAAATAAACATCTCATAAAATAAAATGTCGCTTCATCTCATGTGGAATAACCTAACATTTATACAAAGAATTGAGCAATGCGCGGCATATCTCCTATCAACACACTTAGTTCATTAGAAAAACAACATCTAAATCAAAAAAAGACAAAGCACACAAAAAGCGCTGGATTTTTCTGTAGTTATTGCTAATAACACCACTAAAAGACATTGGCAAATAGACAAAAATAAACGTCTATAGACCATCTCGCAAAAGCCCCATCCCCTTCTTTTTTTCTGTTCTATTATAAACGAGTCCTATGCGAGAAAGAGTGGCTCTCATGGTTCAGCTTTATCACTGAAATTAGAGCGAGACGGCATAGCTACATATACGACAACTAACAACTTTTTTTAAACAGACTTAACAGTCCACATTTCCCCGACAACTGTGTCACCTTATATCAATCAAATAAATTGTTCTGCTAATATAAGTATGCTACTTACATTGAGATAACTGTTGTTGATGTTGAAAAAGGTTAAAAACATCAAATGTTTAAAACAAAACCAGAGAAGAGTACTCACTGATAACACAACATAGTTTACAAAAACAGTCTTCAGTTTGCTATACTTCAAAATCTATCTATATTTCTAAAGAAAAATCCAAGATTTAAATCACTGACAAAACAACTTCCCTATAAATATTTGCCAAACCTAAATTATATATATTTTTTAACACAATCCAATATCCATTCAAAGTACTTTTGCTTATATGATTCCTCTTTAAACAAACCCAAATGTGGTCACTTGCCCAAATATTCTTGATTGTAAACAATGAAAACTTTTCATACTTCAAAAACATCTGTCCGATTCTGTGAAGGGAACTAAACATAGTCAAAATGATTTTTGCAACTAAAACTCCTCTTCAATTTTCGTAGGATGCACAATAGTCTAATTCCCCTCAGCAGTCAAACAACACAAAACAAAAAAGTCAATAAAAGAGGGTAAAAAATAAAATAATAACAGACTAAAAAATAAAAACCAGCATTTTTCTTTTCAGTATCCCTCTTTTCCTCTCAGGCTTCTTTTTTATTGTATTTTCTCCAATGATAAACACCAAATTAAATTGAAGCTTCTAGAGATGTCAAATATATTACCACTGAATCACGCTTTCTTTAATCCAGCTTCCCAAATTAACATTTTCCAAAGTTCTAATTAATAAACAGACCGCAGTTCAAAAATCTGGGTCATAATCCAAATCGAACCAAATATATAAATTTTGAGAGAGAAAGAGGAAAAAACAAAAAAATAAAAATAAGAAAAAATAAAGAAAATAAAATCAAAAATCTAAATAAATTGTCAGTTACAGAGTCCCCACTAATCAAATGATATATTATGTCATTATTCTAGGATCAGATCTATTCCAAAATGTTTTAGGACCTGTAAATTTACTCTCAGCATCAAATAAACTAGCTGAAGAACATCTGAAAGATTAATCTTAAATTTCAAACCCAAAACCGATTCTTATTTGTCAAAACAAAATGTGCATTCAAATATATGGTAAAAATTACTTCAATGTAGCTGGTCCAATCACATTTTGCCTCTACACGATCAGAATAAATGAATTTAGAATTTACTTCTTACTTTCAAATTAAACCATCATTTCGGTCACATTCATTATTTGTTCTTAAATAAATCTACCTAATACTTTAATTGTTACTTTCAATCCTTAGACCAATTCCAAATTTATCCCCAGTCTGTTAAAAAACAAACTGATTACTTAAAGATGACTGTGTTTTAATGTTTTCTTTTTTAAAACCAAACATTCAAATCCCACTAGTTTATAAACTATCACTATGATAAGTGTTGTTTTGCATGGTAAAGACATTTAATTTATAACGGAATTGAAGTGTACTGGGTTACTTCTTGAGCCCCAGTTGAATTTTGATAACTCCAATAAGCATTTTTGTCCAGAAAATCCTTAAGAATGTTCAATTGTGTAAATAATTTAACACCAGTCTCCTTTAGGTCGTTCATTCAGAGACCAAGCTATATTTCTAAAGTCTATAGAGCCATCAGAAATAAGCCAAACATAATTTTAGCATAAATGATACTTATTTAAATCACAGACTCATTTTCTCTACCATTCAACACGGTGCTTATTAAAATAATTTAAACCAATTTGTTGCTTTCCAATTAATACCGTTTGCTTTTCGTTAAATGCTTATAATTACTACTTATAGCTTTATCTTTATTTAGGCCAACTTTACAACTCCTGCTTAGATCAATCAAAAAAGCAAAAAATCCACCTATTTAAAGATTCAAAAATGCATCTTTTATTTTGACTATAAACTCCCTCTTTTTAATTTTAAAGATGAAATCAAAAATTAAAACTACACCAAGTCAGAATCGACTCATGAGTAACTGTTCTTAATCATTTTCGTTTAATTGTAACATGCATAATTATCCCAAATAAATTCACATGCTCCCCTCGTAAAACCAGTTAACCAAATTCAGCATGTACTTGTTAATCTGTAATCTCCGTACCGTAACAGTTCAGTTAAACATGAAACACCTTAAAAAAATTGCCCTTCGTAGAAATGTGCTAAACCATTGCCGAAAGGGAGTAGCAACCAAAAGTTATCTGAGCAGTTTTCCCGAGGCCGTTTTACATCCTAATTAACCAGAAAAATTTAACAAAATCCAAATTCGTTTAAGTCTTAACAAGACAATCGTCTGCAGGAGTCTGTAATCACTTTCTATCCAAAATCAACTTTCAGCTTGCAACACATAGAACATGCAGTTAGCCACCACCTCTAGCTTAGCACAACAGCCTATAGCAACGTGCTACCGTTAGCGTTCTTTGTGAAACGAAAGGCAAAACAGTACAAAAACGTACGGCGAAAAACTCCAAAAAATCACAACAAACACTTTAGAAGATGACTTACCGCAATACCAGGACTTCATCCGCACAATTTATACCACTGTACCAAACTTTAATTCGGCACGAACAAAAACAATCTCCTGTTCGTCCACGCGGACTGAAACATTTTTTTTCCAATTTCAGCCGTCCCGCACAGCAAACACCGATTCAACTACGTCCGTTACAGCCCAAAACCATTAACAAAAAAACACAACCTTATAAGCTGTGGCTTTTAGACCCAATTAATTATTTTATCGCGGAGGTTTCAGACCAGTCTGCTACAAGTTTCGTAGTCCGCTTTGAGAAATTTCCTGGCGCCGGCTTCCAGAAAACCCCTCAAAAGACTCGAACAGATGGCAGAAAACCGCCTATAACCACTAATTTATTTATCAAAACATATAGGCACAGCTATCGTATGTTAGCCGTGCTATCAAGCAAACCACTCCGACAGAATTAGCTCCTAGCTTAGGGCGGCCGCTCTGATGGCCTGTCGTAAATGTTCACAACTAATTCTTATAGATATTTAATTTCAGTTATCCATCATATTCAGTTATATATTTATTTATCTATGTTAATTTATTTATTATACTCGAGTTCATTATTTATACTATAACATTTTAACCCAGAACGCAACATCACCAGCACTTCTCGCCAAGCGCCTGCGTAAAAAAACATCTCACACACACACATACAGACACACACTTGTACAAGCAGAATTTAAAACACTAACCTCATCGGACCTCACCAAAAATGCCGGATCATTTTCCCATTTCAATTTGCGGTGCTGACGCGCACGTTTGAAAGAAACACAAGCAGTTCAAAGTAATCCGTTCAGATTAACAGAGGGCAACCCAGGCGCTCCTTAATCTATTTTCCGTTTGCCAGCCTCGAACAACCTTACGAAAGCGTCCTTCCGTAATTGAGATCGCCACTCCTCCAGCCCCGATCCGCACTTTGGTTCCGATTTTGAGTCGTTGAAGGGACCGCACCATCCGGTCCATCTGCTCCATTGTCCTGCAGAGTAACAAACTCCATCTCCCAGCAGGCACCGGTGTTTCTCTGCGGAGTGCAAAGCAGGTCGCAGTCCTGCTCAGAGGAGAGACACATACAATGGAGCCGCTTCAACCACGGGCTTGCAACAGTCAATCTGCTCAAAACAAAAACAAAAAACATATTTAACTTGCATGACAACATTACCCAATGTTAGATTAACCAATCAATAGAATTAAAAAACTACGCAACTCTGCGCAAATTGTCAATAGAGCAAATACATGTCCGTTAATTAACTTAAAAAATAACTGGAGTTCGGTCCAAAAAACCCTGCACACGTCGAGGTCAGGTCATCCAATCTGGTTTTGTGAGAAAATTAAATAATTATCAATAGTACATTTCAATCATGTTCAAGCACAGGGACAAAATGGAGCCAATTTCCATTTAACATTTATTCTTGAACAGACTATCAACAATTGACAGTTTACAGAACATTTGCCCTAAAGTTTCTCTGTTGTCCCAGACCTTCTAAAGGAAATCGTGAACAATCTTAACTGAATCTTCCATATTCACAACTTTATTAAAAGCCTTGGACCCCTCGAGCCAGCGAACTTTCAGGCTTTCTAACTCCAGAATAGCCTTTGCCTTCCAAACAGTGTCATTTAGCCATAGATTCTTAGCTGTCCATCGGAGGAATCCTGGTCGAAGATGGGTAGTCTGTCGTGTACTGGTCACAAATGTCATTATAAAAATTTAAATCGGTTAAATGGCTATCTGCTTCTCTAAAACTTTTCTCCCAGTTTCTTATCTAAACATCCTGCTTTTACAGCTTTGCAATTTAAACTCACGCCAGAGTTTTATGACTTAAAAGCTTTCCTGCATAAACAATGCTCGACAAAACATTTCTTTACTATCATGCAAGCTAATTAAAACAGACTTTTACTTTCTGAATGATAAAAGTTTACAGAATTACCACACCGGTAAATGGTGGTATTTTACCTGGAGATAATCCTGGGGAAGACATGGGGTTATCAAAGTTCGTAGAACCTCGGCCACCTTCGATCAGACAAACAGAAACTCTTGTGGTTAATTCAGCAACAGTGACATTGAATCAACAGTCTTTGATCATCACTTCTTCAGCAGAAACAGTCCATCTCACGCCAGCCAAGTGAATTCACACATATTGTCCTTGAAAGTTCAGCTCAGCATGAGGAAACGTGCTCTTTTTGAGGGTGTCCTCCAGTTCACCCCTGAAAATATACAGTCACCTGTGCCCCCCTGTGTGGGAGCAGAGCACAAGAGAGACAAACTTCTGTGCTGGTCTATAGATGTTTCTTTCTGTGGCAGTTACGGCGGGCGCCTGGCACTATTGTCATCAGACCACGCACCCCCACCCATCTCATCTCCCCAGGATCATAAATTCCATCTCAACAATGTTTATCTGAGGGGTTCTCTGTTGCAGGATGAGAAAAAGAGAAAAAATATATAATTAGAGTAAGAAAAAAAAAAAAACAGACAGTCGAAAATGCCTCACAGCATTATTCAAATCAAGATTACATTTAAACTTTTATAAATTGTCTTCATATTCATTATGGTCCTCCCTTCCTCGCATCTGGCTGATTTTAGAATATCTTTCCACAGCAGAACTGCCTAATGTGGCCTCTAAACTTCTTAATACTATACTTCAAGTCAAAGTATACTAGTAATAATTTCTTCAGTATTAATTCTGGTAAAAATATACCAATCAACAGGTTTGCTCTCTCCACCAGGAATAATAATTAATCCTTATACGT